>CM053572.1:6669154-6766229 GCA_028646485.1 Cryptoprocta ferox
GGCTGTACCAGTTTACATTCCCACCAACAGTGTAGGAGGGTACCTGTTTCTCCACATCCTCTGGGCTGGCCTTTTTCTTACTTTCCTGCCTGATAGTCCAGGCTCAGACCTTCCCAAGACTCATGGGGTGGAGAATTCACTACTTTGAAGTTGTCGTTTTCACCACCAGCAAAGAGTCCGGAAGGACCACCTCACTGTGGGGAACTGGAATTAACTGTATAGGAAATCTGACACTCTCCACAGGTAACCTTATCTTTGGAGTTTCTCTGTGGACCTTTTCTTAAAGATCTGAGAATGCTGTCCTTAAACTGGGGTCCAATTACAAAGAGAACTCACATTTTTTCCCTTATTCTATTAGCATAGCTGAGATCAACTAAAATTTCCTAATAATAATAATATTTATAAATGGAGGGAGGTCAGCTTCTCCTTGTGGTGGGAAAAAGATGGTGGTAATTCCTCTTTGCAAAAGCAAGTACAAAACTGGGTAAAATTGTTGAAAATAACTATTGACGGATACTAGAAATTGACTAAAGGGAGGCAACTAAATGAGAAAAATTTATCCGTGAAAGTGGGAGATTTTGGGGCGCCTGGATGGCTCAGTCAATTAAGTGTCCGACTTTGGCTCAGGTTGTGACCTCATGGTTTGTGAGTTCGAGCCCTGCATCAGGCTTTCTGCTGTCAGTACAGAGCCTGCTTGAGATCCTTTGTTCCCAGCTTTCTCTGCCGCTCCCTGTGCACACATGAGCTCTTTCTCTCTCAAAAATAATAAATAAACATGAAAAAAAGAAAATGAGAAAAATTTAGGCAAGGCAACAGGCTTTTGTGGCCTTCTTGTCTGAGGCTCCCCCCAGACCCCTAAGGTTGCTAGATAAAAGTCAGGGTGCCCAGTTAAGTTTGATTTCAGATAAACAGCAAATACTTTTTAAGTATAAGCATGTCCAAAGTATTGCATGAGACATATACTAAAAAATTACTCATTATTTGGTTGAATTTCAAATTTAACTGGACATCTGTATTGTTTTTTTTTTTTTTAATTTTATTTATTTATTTTGAAAGAGAGAGAGTGGGGAAGGGGCAGAATGAGAGAGGGAGAAAGAGAGAATCCCAAGCAGGCTCCACACTGTCAGCATGGAAACTGATATGGGGCTTGAACTCACAAACCATGAAGTCATGACTTGAGCTGAAATCAAGAGTCGGATGCTCAACTGACTGAGGCACTCAGGTGCTCCTCCGGTATCATTATTTTCTTTTGATAATTCAGGCAACCTCTCCCTTCTGCCCAGATCATCCCCCAACCTGACAGTGGAATCAAGAATGTGTGGCTGGACAGGAAAACCAATAGCTTTACTGCCAGAGAGGGTGGCCTTGATTTTGGGTGGGAAGTGGGGGTGAAAATCTGTGGATTTGTCAGGTAACCATGATGAACTTGGTTGGGAACAGGGAAAATCATCTTTCCTTAATGTGACATTGCAGTTTTTGGGGTGCGTGTTAAGCCAACCAGACACTTAATGGAGAAGTTGTGGAAATAAGATCAGCTCTTCAGAGATCCCTGGTTGAATGGAAAACCATACATATGCATGCAGGAGACCTGAGAGAGCTGAGGGGAAAAGAAATCCCAAGGAGGACTTAATGTATTGAAAATTTGACTACATTCCCAGATGTATCAATCAACAGAGGCTGGAAGCTTTTTGGGCATAAGATGCTTGAGTCTAACCTCTCCTCAAAGTCTTGACTGACCCATGAAGCTATGTAGACACAGGGGAAACCACTAAAAGGCCATAGTAAAAAATACAAATGAACATTTAAAAAAATCTGTCCAGAAATATCAGTGACTGCGCACCACATGGGAGACAGATTTTATGGTGTAAGTCCAGGCAAGTTACAAAGAAAAGGAAAAAAAATCCTCAGGAATATGAAACAGAATTAAAATCATTACAACATATTATGTAACATGTCTGGTTTTCAACCCCAAATTATGAGACATACAAGGAAGCAGGAAAGTGCAATCAATATTCAGAAAGAAAGCGATCAAGAGAAACGAATTCTAAATGGGCCCAAAGACCTATAAGCATCCATTATAAATATGTTTAAAAAATTAAAGGAAATTAGGTTTAATTATCTTAAAAAACTGGCATTGAAAAATAGAAATTGCAAAAGAGAAATGGAAACTATAAAGTATACAAAAACAAAAATCTATCCAGCAGTGAAAAGTAAAATTACCAAATGAAGAATTCAGCAGATAGTTCAAAAGCAGATTTGAGATGGCAGAGAAAAAAATAACTAATCCTGAAGACAGCAGTTATCCAACAGACAGCAGTTATCCAATTTAGAAAACAGAAGAAATCAGATTGAAGGACAGAGGCCTAGAGACCTGGGGGATAATATCAAGAAAGGTCTGTAATATTTGTGAGAGGAGTCAGAGAGGGACAGAAGAGAGAGAAAGGGAGGGAAAAAAAAAAAAAGGAAGCAACAGTGATCCCAGACTCCACAAATTTGATGAAAACCTCTAACCTTCATATTCAAGAAGCTCAAAAAATTCCATTACAGATAAACACAGAGAGAAACACACCTAGTCACTTCATAGTATAACTGTGGAAGTACATAAAGGCACGTCTTGAAGGCAGCGAGAGAGAAACGATGCATCATTGAAGTGAAACAACAATGTAGATAGTGTCTGACTTATTAGAATATAAAGGAGCCTAGGAGGCAGTGGAATGATGAGTTAAAATGCAGAGAGGAAAAAGAGTGTCATTCAAGAATTCTCCACCCAACCAAATCAGTATTCAGAAAATGAGAGTGAAATAGACTTTCCAAATTAACAAACACTGGGAATATACCTGCCCAATAAGAAATACTGAAGGAAGTCCTTCAGGATGAAAGGAAATGACAGTAGATAGTAACTCAGCTCCACCAGAATGAATGAAAAGCATAGGAAGTGATAAAGATGTGGGTCAATAGAAAAGGCTGTATATATAAAGTTCTTTCTCTTCTTCTCCTTATTTCTTTAAAAAGCATACCATTGTTGAAAATAATAAATGTAAGACTGATTTTCATTTATAAAATAAGTAGATTTAATACTTGTGATGATAATAGGGGAGGAAATGGAGCGTACTGGATCAAATTTTCTATATTTCATCAAAATTAAGTCAGTATTGGGGCACCTTGCTGGCTCAGTCAGTAGATCGCATGACCCTTCATCTACAGGTTGTGAATTCAAGCCCCACATTTAGTGTAGAGATTAGTTAAAAAAAATAACATCTTAAACAAAATTAAGTCAGTATTAATCTGAAGTAGATTGTGATGAATTAATGGTACGTAGTAATTCTAAGATAACTAAAAACAACAACAACAAAACAAACAAAACACAAACCAAAACTAAGCTTAAAAATTAGTAGAGGAATTAAGATAGTATACTAGAAGATATATACTTAACAGAAAGGAAGGCAGTAAAAATGAATAGAATAAACAGGACAAGATACGTATAGAAAACAAATGGCAAAATGTCAGACATCAGTCCAGCTACATCAATAGTTATATTAAAGGGCAGATATCATCAGACTGGATAAAAAGAAAGATCCTACTCGGTGCTATGTATAAGAGATACAGGTTTATTTCAAGACACAAAATAGGTTGAAAATAAAGGGGTGGAAAAGGTACAACTTGCAAGAGTAGCCATAAGACAGCTGGAGTGACTATATAAATTTCAGACAAAATAGATTTTTTGACAAAGAATATTACTAGAAAGAATGAGGAATATTTCTTAATCATAAAGGGTCAATACATCAGGAAGCTCTAATATTTATAAATGATTATATATTTAACAACATCCTCAAAATACATGATGTACTAGGACAGAATAGAAAGGAGAAATGGACAGTTCAGCAATTATGGTTGGAGATTTCAGTAGTTCTCTCTAATTAATAGAATTACTAGATAGAAAATCAGAAAGAATGTGAAAGAAAATCACTGCCAACTTGACCTGACATATATAGAATAATCCAACCATAGCATAATATATCTTCTTGTTATTATTGTGTGTCTTGTCATTTTTGATTCAGTACTGGATATTTTGTATAAAAGAATAGTAGAGCCTGAGGTAGATAGGATTTATGCCTGGAAGTGGACATGGCTCTTCTCAGTGTTTCATGAGAGAAGAGTGAGCCAATGCAGCTTCGGTTTAAGGTAATGTAGGTTTTGTTGTTGCTATAATTACCATTAATGTATCATAGTCTTTTAATTGCGTTGGAGGTGGACTTCTGCTGCTGTCTTGTACTCAATGTGGATTCTAGGGTGCTGGTGGATTTTTCTGTGTTCCCAATTCACCTGCAGTTTTACGCAGTCCTGACTTTCTCTGTGGCTCTTATCCTTCCCATGTTGTATCCTGCCAGTTGTTGGTTATTTTGTGGGATGCTAAAGATGGGGGTGAAGTGGGGACTCTTCATTCTCTTGGTCAGTCTCACTGAGTCAGATCCTAGGTATCTGGGTTTGAAGAGTGGGCCTTTTTTCAACATTTTTGTTCCCTCATATGGCAGCCACCGTCTGTCTGACTAGTGTCTATGGAGAAATTTGGGCAGGAGAGAGTTCCCTTCTTTTCCTTGACTGGAAGAGACCTCTGATTTGTGTCAACACAGAAGCAGGAGTGGACCTTTGCTTGAGATGAGTGACAGGCAAGTTGCCCCATTCCTCCACAGCCCAACCCTGGTGTAGATTGCTAGCTCTTATTGCCAATACGAGGTTAGTGGTGGCTTTGAGGGGGGTTGCCTGACTATGCCCTCAGAAGTTTACCTTTGCCTGGGACTGGGGGGGGGGGAGGGTTTTCTGCACCTTCACAAGTGATGTTGGCTTCTAACCCTGCCCACCAGAGGCAATGAATCTTTGCCTAGGCTCTGGAGATAGGAGCACTTCCTGCTGCTTTCCCAGGACCCACAGTCCTTGGCTCCCAGTTCCAGAAAAGTCTCTCTTCACAAAGGGAAAGTGGGTGGGGCTCTGTGTGCTTGTGTACAGGGGCAGGGGGGTGGTGGGGAGGTGGGGTGAGGGAGTGCAGACTTCCAGAGTAAAGAGCAACTAGGGATATGAATGTCACTTTAGTCCACATTTGGCCTTGATGAATTCCTTAAACATTTATCCATTTTCTGTTGACCCTCTTTTAAGGCGGTTGCCTCTTTGGGCTGTGCTTTGCCATATGTGAAGCAGTTAAAGGATCTGGCGTCTCCTTGGGGCCTATCATCTGAAATTTAGTTCACCTGTCTGCCTTGCTGTTTCAGCGCTCTGGTGGGCTCAAGGCAAATCATGATTTTATTAATTATCCAGCTTTCTGTTGCCATCAAGGTGAGTTCAAGGATAGTTCTTTTGCGACTTTTGGCATCTATGGGGAAGAGAAACAGGATATATTCTGTTTCCAATTTTCTCTGTGAGTCTCATGTCCCAGAAATAGGTAACAACTCCTAGCTCTTTTGGGGGGAGAAGATGATCATTAACTCTATGCATCTGAAAAGAAATGGAAGCCACCAAGACACCTCATCCTTCCTTCTTTAAGAGTTGAATGTGGAACTAAATGTTCTATAGCGCATAGTCCCAAGTGTAAAATTTTTGTATCTCGTTATTAAAGAGTTAAACAGTTGTTCTTATGTATTTATTTATTTTAGAGAGAGAGTGGGAGCATGTGAGCAGGGGAGAGGGGAAGAGGGAGAGAGAATCCTAAACAGACTCTATGCACAGGGTGGAGCCCAACATGGGGCTTGATCCCATGACCGTGGGATCATGACCTGAGCTGAAATCAAGAGTCAGATGCTCAATGACTAAACCACCCAGGTGCCCCTAAACAGTTATTTTTAAAAAGGGGGTCATGAAAAAAATGGGGGACTTGGTTGCAGATTTTGACTGGCTTTTTCTTGGAATAATTTCAGATTCTTAACAGTTGCTTAAATTATACCACTTTGTATTGTATAGAACATGTGATTTGTTTAAAATGTTACAGCTTTGTGTATGACTTAGGTATGTGTACAGTTAAGCATTTGGAAGAGATGGACTTTGGCCCGTTGATGGAATTTTATTTGCTCTTCTCATCACATGACTTTAAAAATGAAATGAAGAGTTTCAGCTTTCACTTTTTAATTCATTTGGCAAGATACGGTGAAAAGAAATCCAAGGAGAGTAGGAAGCTGTCATGTGAGATGCCAAGAAAATGGATTAACGAAAAAAAAAAATAATCTGCTTTAAGGTGGAGTGATTCAAATATTAAGAAAATGATCTCATCCGTTTTGGTGAGAGACATTTTGGTGGTTTTATTTCTCATAATAAAGAATGGGTACTCTGGGCGCACAGGCCTGCTCAACGGATACAGCCAGCAGTTCACATGAACCTCTGACCCATTGGTAAAACTTTAAATGTCTAGAGAAGGAACGGTAAACCAGCAAGGATACAAAAAAACTCACAAAATTCATCCTTAGAAGGAAATGAGTGGTTTAAATGCCTACAAGAACTTTGTGGGTATCTGAGACACCACAGGACAGTGAGGCCACTGTTTTTGCAATGAAGAAAATATGAAACTTGGTTCCCCGGGTGGCTCATCCGTTGAGCATCTCACTCTTGATTCAGCTCAGATCACGATCCCAGGGTCATGGGATGGTGCCCAGTGTCAGGCTCCCTGCTGAGCATGGAGGCTAAGTTATATCTGCATAGGACTCTGCCTGCGTGATGACTATTTAATGTTGGACTTTGCAGCTTTATTTAGATGTAGAATAAACACGATCTTCATATAGGATCTTAGTTTTAAAGTTTATTTATTTATTTTGAGAGAGAGAGAGAGAGAGAGAGACAGAGAGAGAGGATCCCAAGCAGGCTCCACACTGTCAGCACAGAGCCGGATGTGAGCCTTGAACTCACAAACCATGAGATCATGACCTGAGCCAAAATCAGGAGTCTGAGGCTTAACCGACTGAACCACCCAGGTGCCCCAGGATCTTATTTTTAAAATTATGTGTCTCTTTTACTCCCTAGGTTTTATGATATCATCTAATACTCCTACCTACAAAATACTAAGATCTTCCTAGAATAGAATTACTTTTTGGTGACGTGTAAAAATTATATGAAATTCAAATGTCGGTGTCCATAAATAAACTTTAATGGAACGCAGCCACCTCATTTGTCACATATCGTCTGTGTCTGCTTTTGCTATACAGTGGCTCCACTGAGCCAGAGGCCATGGGCCCCAAAACCTAAAATGTACACTCCGGTTCTTTACAAAGTTTGCTGACCCATACTACACATCAGGATGCCTCAAACTTTAATGTACATGCCAATCTCCCAGGGATCTTACTAACATGTAGATTCTGATAACCTGAGAAGCTTTAGTGAGAAGGGGCTCGGAAAGAGATACAGGCTTTACCACCTTCTCTCTTGGAGGCTGCAGGCATCTCCCTTCTCACTTCTTGGGGCTTCTATTCCCTTCTTGGTTACCTGGACCAAGAGGAATGTGGGCCACAAGAAACAGAAGGGCAGCCAGCAAGATCCCCTCTGTCGGCTGAGCTAGTTGAGAGCCTGGGGCAGGATGGAGGGAGGTGGTGGGAGGGGGCATAGTGTGGAGGGAGCCGTATCCCACCCTGAATATGTCCCCACTGGCTCCTCCTGCCGTCTTCTTCTCCCCTCCCCTCCTTGGCCTAAAATCCCCATCATTAAGTGTAGGTAGATACAGAATAGGCTTCTGTTTGTTTTCTTTCAGTAACACAAGCTGATACGGTCAGGAGAACTCCCAGCTCTCTGCCTCTCTGGCTTCTCTTTCCCCAACTTTTTGTGCTTTGCCCTTTCCTCTACCCACTCAAGCTCATCCTTCCCCTTTCGTCCTTCTCTCCTTACTCCGTACTCTCTTTCTGGGCAATGCCACCTGTTTCCATTTGCTAACTTCCAAAATATTTCTTGTCTGGGCTTTCTTCTAAGTATTGGTGTGCTTGCTTGCTTTCCACTTGGATGTAGCACACTCAACTCCAATTTAATATTTCCCCCGAAGGAGCTCATGATCATCAACTCCAGACTGCTTGTTCTCCGGTGTTTTCTTTCATAGTAAATGACGAGCACTGTCCCTATCTTGAGACATGGGAGTCAGATTTGCCTCTCTTCCTTATATGATTATTGACCGCATCCTAAATATCCCTGGGATCCATCACTTCTTTCTTGAGGTCCCCATTCTTTTTTTTTTTTTTAAGTTTATTTATTTATATAGAGAATCCCAAGCTAATAGAGCAGAGTCTGACACGGGGCTTGAACTCATGAACCATGAGATCGTGACCTGAGCCGAAATCAAGGTCTGATGCTCGAAAGACTGAGCCACCTGGGTGCCCCTTGTGGTCCCCATTCTAAGCCCCTACCATTTGTCACCTGTTCATCTACAATAGCTTTATGCAGAATCACTGTATTTAAGGTTGTCACACTAAAATCAGTTGTCTTCACTGTGGCCAGAGTAGTCTGCTTAAAACAAAAAGGTGATTGTATCCACCTTCCTCAGAATTAGGTCCTAACTCCTTGTTATGGTCTCTATGCCCTATGTACCTGGCCCCTTCCTGGGTTTTTGGCCTCTCTCGGTGGGCTTACTACCTCGCTTCCTGTGTTCCAGCCATTTTCAATTTTTCCTGTGTTGTTTTTCAGCCAAGTTGTTTAACGATGATGCCTGTAATTCTCCTTCGACCTATAATAAAATGCCTTTTATTTCTAATCTTAAAATTTGCTTTCCCTAGCTACCAGTTGAAGTCAGACATTCTGGGTATGTGTCCTCATAGCATCCAGCTCCTGTTCAGTGTTCCCTGAAAGACTGCGAGCCCCGTGAGGTCGCAGACTGTGGCTTTACCACCACCACGTCCTAAGCACCTGGTGGAATGCCTGCCATCAATAATCGTGAGTAAACGTCAAGAATATAGGCAACCAATTTGATTTGGATGCAAATCATGTGAATGTTTAAGATTCATAGAGTAGTTTCTAATATCTGTATCTTGTAGAGAATCCATTTGAATGCCTACTATTACTATGGCTCCCTGTAGGGTTTCAGTGTTTCCCGTGAAAACCAGGGTGGTTGTCCAAAATTTTCCAGCAGGATATCAGCTTTCTGCTTAGAGGCATGATGTGCTGGCCCCGAGGGAAGAACAGTATAAGTGAATTTCCAGATCCATGTGCCCCTCACATTGTTGAGGGACTGAGTCTTCAGCTCTAGCTACCCTTCTAAATGAGGTTTTGAGACAACCTTTGTTCGCAGACACAGTTCCACTAGACAGACTTTCCCTTTAAGGGTCTTTGGGATTCAGTTTTCATGGGATTAGAGACCTTGTCTCAGGTGTCTCACCTTCAGTAACACTTGTGGTTCCATTCTGATGGAACATGATAGTAACTTCATACCCCCCTGGGAGGTGGCACTTTATTGAGAATATACTGTGGCAGTAAATATTAATAATCCTAGGTGTTAGTAACATCTAAGATTTATTGGGTGATTACTGTGTTCCATGAACTGTTCTAATCACTTTACACTTATTTTTTTTAATGTTCATTTTGAGAGAGAGAGAGGAAGTGGGGGTGCAGGGCAGAGAGGGAGAGAGAGAATCTCAAGCAGGCTTCACACTGTCAGCACAGAGCCTGACATGGGGCTTGATCCCAAAACCATGAGATCATGACCTGAGCCAGCATCAAGAGTTGGACTCTCCACCGACTAAGCTACCCAGGTGCCCCCTAATCACTTTACACTTATTAATTCATATAATTCTCCTCCAACTACATAAAATACATACCATGATTAATCCCATTTTCAGGTGAGAAAATTGAGGTTAACTTGCCCACAGACATATGGCTGTTATATAGAGGAGCCTGGATTTAAAAGATTGGAGAATAACACACTTTCCTGAGAGCAGGCTTATACCATAGAGCAATGAGAGATCTAGCAGTCTCTTTCTCTCATGTCACCCCCAGCTCAGCCCTCTATCCCTTGCATTCCTGGGCTCCTCAACACCCCATGTCCTGTAGTTCACAACCTGTGTGTTGTGCTCCAGGGTGAAAGCAGATGCTCTGGCCCCAAGGTAGTACAGGTGGGCTGAGCACGGGTTTGTTTTATCCCATTTAGAAGATGCATAGGGCTTCATTGGAGGTGGGGTGGAGGGTGAAAACTTAGTGCCTGAGGGTTGAAGGAAGAAACATCTATCCAGGGGGCTGTGAGGTTCTCCCAAGTGGATTGGAGAGAGGTCTGGGGTTGGCGGGGGAGGGGCTTGGAGCACTTACTACCACCAAGATGAGAGGAATGATGGCATGAGGAACCCACCAAGAATGGAGGCAAAGGTCCCCAAGGTCCAACTTGGCTCAGAGGAAGTGGAGCTGCTGAAAGAGCCCCCTTCTCCCCACCTTTTTCATGGATCCTGGCTTGGGTAGGTCACCACCTAGGCTCAGATATGCCCTTCCCTGTGAACTCAACATCCCACAAAACCTGGGCAGTTGAATAATACAAGGTGCGTGGAGGGAGTAAGTAAAGAAATGGGATATTATTTGTATCTCAAGTGCCCCAGGGTAATTTAGCCTTTTTGATATAGACCTTGATTACTGCCTGTCCTGTAGCTTAGCCCAGATGAGAAAAATCTCAGCTTTGATAGAGAACATGGCTGGCTGGCAATTGCTGAGTAATCTTATATAATGAGAGAAGCAGGTCTTGTAAAATTGTTCTGGGAAAGCATTCTCTGAAGGATAAGACGTTTGGGATGGCAGTTATATGTCTAGATTCTGGAGTTATTGCTGAAGGTAACACTATTTTTTTTCCCAGAGGCAGTAGTTACTAAATTTAGTTCAAAATATTTCATGTCAGTTCTACATAAAGTGGGAAAATACAACCTTTGAATTCACCTGTAACACAACAGAATGTGATGTGAACAACTGTGAGATCTTATTTTTATTTAGCTTTATCCGGCCCGCGTGCCATTTCCATCAGACTGAGAATATGCCCATTGTAACTTCTTGGTGTTGAATTATCTTAAATCAGTGAAAACTGTACCTTTTTTTTAAACAATTTTTTAATGTTCTTATTTATTTTTGAGAGAGAGACAGCGTGAGCAGAGGAGGGTCAGAGAGAGAGGGAGACATAGAATCCAAAGACAGGCTCCAGGCTCTGAGCTAGCTGTCAGCACAGAGTCCGACATGGGACCTGAACCCATGAACCGTGAGATCATGACCTGAGCCGAAGTTGGATGCTTAACAGACTGAGCCACCCAGGCGCCCCAAAACTGTACCTTTTAAAAGATATCTAGAGGACAAACATTCTTCAGTTTAGCACATTAAAAAAAAAAAGATGGCATTCTTTTTTACAAAGCATGTTTAAATAATAGATGGATTTTTGAAAGATTACTTGAGGTCTTTGTGTTTTATCAGTTGAAAGCCTTCCTATAAATATGAAATCTTTAACATATTTACAAAGTATGATTTTTATTTATTTTTTAAGTGTTTAATTTTTATTTATTTTGAGAGAGAGAGAGAGAGAGAGAGGGTCCCAAGCAGGCTCTGCACTGTTGGTAAAGAGTCTGATGTGGGACTCGAACTCACGAACCACGAGATCATGACCTGAGGTGAAATCAAGAGTTGGACACTTAACTGACTGAGCCACCCAGGTGTCCCAACAAAGTGTGATTTTTAAAGAGGTAAAATCATGATTCCTCAGCAAAAATAACATGTGCTATTGATTTTACTTTATTAATTAATCAGGGAACCTGTTAGATGTTAATACTGGTTGAAAGAACATTTAAGAAGCTAGGACATCTATAGGCAACTTAATAAAGAAATATTAGGGTAAGATTGCTGAGTTAGTTATAAAATTTTAATGTATAGCAGGCCATACATCTTGGGGAGCTATTTGTTCTGTTGAACAGTTAACAAGTTCAAGAATTCGTGAACCTTTTTTTTTTTTTTTATCAGTGGTAAACAGTACATTCCTGTATACAATTCTTGGGTGGCCAGTGCCCTATCTGGTTCTGAAAGTATGTGCTGTGCACAGTTTTTGCCTTTTTTCCAACTTTCAGACAAATTTGCTGACGTGTTGTTTTGAAAGAACTCTTGGCTCAGTTCATTTCTGTGACCACAGAGCCTTTCTGTGACCTGAAAAGGTGGTCCATTCCTGTACACTTTCCTGGGCTCCCCGGCTTGGGTTATTGTCTATTCAGCTGTAGTGGAGAAGCATGCTTTCTTAGCTACAAAACAGGGCAAATCTGATGGCAGACAGCCTCGTTAGCAGGACATCTTCACAAATGTTGCATCTTCCCAAGGAATTCTAGAATCTCATTTTAGTGACCAGATGGATAAAAGAAGCACAAAGCCTCTACCTCTTACTTTTGAGTGAGTTTCCACTTATCTCAGAGTAAGGAGCTAATGGGGTCTTTACCAGAAGGCTTGTGAAATACACACTGATTATATAGCTTAGGTTCAGTAACCTAGGCATTAGATTCAGAGAGGTCAGGTTTCCAGCATTGGTCTATGTGTTAACTCTGTCATCTTGGTCATCTATTGAACCTCTCAGGGCCTCAGTCTTATGTGGCTTATTATAAAGGTGACATAAGAGAGTGAAGGTAAGTGCTCACTATGATGCCTGGGACACAGGTATTGTTCAGCAATAAAAAAAAAAAAGTAATAAATTATATTACTGATTGGAGGTCAGATGCTATACTAGGTGAGTCTTCAGCATTTAGAGATGACATGCTCCTACACCTGGGAGGAAGAGAGATCTGTAATAAGTAATTATGATGGAAAATATTGCTATTATGGAGGCATCCATAAATGGCTCTGAACAGAATGGTGACAAAATCATTAGCCCCACTTAGCAGGAGGTGATATATTGAAGAATGTTCCAGGAGATGACCTTCAAGATGGCCTTTGAAGGAGTGGGAATGGGGACCTCATCAGGGGTCAGCAGACTTCTTCTGTAAAGTGTACATTATTTTAGGCTTTGTGGGCCGTACATGGGTGTCACAACTACTTATCTCTGCCATTGCGGCCGAAATCAGCCGTAGATGATACATGAACAAATGGGTGTTGCTGTGTTGCAACTAAACTTATTCACAAAATCAGTGGCTGGCTGTGGCCTGTGGGCTTTCGTTTGCCAATTCCTGGCCTGGAGGATGAACTAAAGGATACAAAGGATGAACTGTAGGTTGCAAGATCAGGGTGGGATGAAGTTGTTTCCCGAGGTGATGGTGAAGTTCTTGCAAAGGAAACTGACATAAGGTGGGAGTAGTTTTCATGACCTGGAATTTCAGCTGAGGCAGGTTCTGGCAATCCTCTCCCTGCCTCAAATATTCTTGGATTGTCCATTGTAGAGCATAGCTAGGGACACACTAAGCTTGTCCATAGGCATGGAAGGGCAGGACTCAGGAAGAAGTATCCGGGGGCTGATGGAAGAAGGTCTTGTTATCCATGGATCTGCTGGAGGGGCTCGTTATTATTCAAGAAAGGGGAAATGGATCAGAGGCTAGGCACTAGGAGCAAATTATTGACCATCAGAGCTAGGATGGCCATTAGGAGGCAAAACCAACAAGAGTGTGCTGGAAGCAGCTGCTAGAGGGTGGTGGGGCAGCTGGAGGCGTGGTCCACATGCTGAGCAGCAGATGAGCCTACTCTTTTTTTTTAATGTTTATTTATTTTTGAAAGGGAGAAAGAGTATGAGTAGGGGAGGGGCAGAGAGAGAGGGAGACATAGAATCTGAAGCAGATGAGCCTGCTTTTTAGGGGGATGTGGTGCGGTTTGCCTAGGTTAGGCGGTAGGTAGGGTGTGATCATTGCTATGGTTCCAAGAGTTTACCAATTTAGGATCCACAATTTATGTTTCAGAGGGACAGGATCATCATTTGTTTTCATAAAACACGTAGGCAATGCTTGCTAAGCGTGGGTAATGTATGATAGCAGGCTGAAGAGTTCCAATGTAATAGGAGGGGGTGCCTAGCTGGAAGAAAATACAAAAGAGAGGAATAATATTTTTTAACCAAAAACATCCTTATTTTAGCCTTCAAAGAACAAACTGTTCTTCTTTTTCCAAGACAATAATGATTCACTTACAAAAATGGGCATTTACCACGCCTCTTCAGGGGCACCCGGGTGGCTCAGTTGGTTGAGCGTCCGACTCTTGGCTTTGGTTCAGGTCATGATTTCATGGTTTGTGAGTTCAAGCCCAGTGTCAGGCTCTGTGCTGGCAGTGTGGAGCCTGCTTGGGATTCTCTCTCTCTCTCCCTCTCTCTCTCTCAGCCCCTCCCTTGCTCGTACTCTCTCTCTCTTTCAAAATAAATAGACTTAAAAAAATGCATCGTCAAAACATTTCTCTTTACCGGGAAACTTAGCTTTACAGAATCCAAACATTAAAAGGTTAAAAAGAAATGCCTATTTTGTTGTCATCATAAGACAAAACAGAGTAAGCTAAGGAAATGCTTTTATATTTCAGGTCCTTCTCCTCCAGGAACCAGCATTGTTAAATTATTTCCATTTAGGGAAATCTGATTTAGTGATCCTTCTTCCTTCTGGTGTGATTTCAAAAGTCATCAAATCCCAAAAGCATGCCAACAATTTCTTTATCACACTTCATCACACTGTGAATTCTTGATCCTATACATTTGTCCACATGCTCTAGAGGCAGCCGCTGTGATGGGTTAGTGGTAGCATCAGCTGCCATGGCTACAGTGGAAGTCAAGAGAGGAACAATTTTTATGTGTCAGGAGTGAAATCAGCATTTTTAAAAATATATTTACCAAAGGAGCATTCTAGGTAGAGAAGACTTTGAGGGTTTCAGTTGCTTAACATAAGTCGGTGATACCATGTGGCTGTTAACGTGATCTTTGTTCATTCCACGTGTAGTGCTGAGACAGTGTCGAGATTATAGGAGGTCTGAATTATTCTGTAGCCCACGTGGTTCAAGGCATATATGGAGATTTTTATTTTTTGGTTCTGGGTGCTACATCCGAAGAATAAACCTGGGTAAGAATATGTCAAGAGAATTGTGGCCAGGAAGCTGAGGAATATGTCAATGATGTGCTGTAAGTTTGGCCACCATATAATTTATTGTACAAATTAGGATGTGTGGGAGAACAAAAGAGGGCTACTGAGAAAAATTATCCAATCCTTGGAAACAAAGCAAGAGAATGATTCAGTGTTCTTTTCACATCATCCTGGGGCATTATTTATCAGGCCTGCCCAGGGATTATTTGAGCCTCTAGAAGGGTATACCATTTGACTTTGCTCTCTATTATTTTTTAAATTAATTAATTAATTTTTAACGTTTATTCATTTTTGAGAGAGAGAGAGACAGAGCATGAGTGGGTGAAGGGCAGAGAAAGAAAGAGACAGAATCTGAAGCAGCTCCAGGCTCTGAGCTGTCAGCACAGAGCCCGACACGGGGCTTACGAACCACGAGATCATGACCCGAGTCGGACATTTATCTGACTGAGCCACCCAGGCGCCCCTCCTCTCTATTATTTGATTAGAGCCTTGGCACTGTGAAGTCTGCAAAGTACACTTGTAGAAAAAGCAACCCCAAAAGTTTATTATTCAGTTCCAGTTAGGATATTAACTAGTTTTAGATCTCCACTAGCAAACTTATTCTAACATCTTTTTCCCAGTTCCTCTACCATGTTATTTGTTCCCTCCTTAATGAATAATATGAATAAAATATTTACTGCACATCTATTCAGTGCTAGTTCGGATGTCATATTTTAACTTTGTGAACTTCATATTTTGAGAGGCATAATTATTGTTCTAAGAAACAAGATTAAACATGGACTATCCTGGGAGAACCAGACTGTATAAAGAGATGTTTGAAGGAATTCAGAATATTTATTCTGGAGAAGATAGGGTGTAGGATGCTTGGCAGGGAATTTGAGTGATAAAATGTCATGTTGTGTGTGCATTTTGAAAAACTTAAGGGATGAAGATACAACCTGCATATAGCTCCTGGAAGGCGCAGGAAGACAGTAGGCAGCGGGAAGGTAGTTCTTTGGGTGCTGAAGCAGTCTGTGAGCAGGGCCCTAGTGCAGGCCTTTGGTGAGCAGGTCCGTGGGAGCCCTTTTCTGTGAATCAGCCTCCTGTCGCTAGTAGAAGCTGACACCTTATGGATGGAAACCAGTTCTGTCAAAGAGGCTCAGGGGGATTAGGTGTTTTACCCATAGTTGCAGAAGTTGGAATTCAGACCCTGGTTTCTAGATTTCCAAGCTGGAGCTCCTTTCATCACACCCCAGCTGGATTCCCATCTTAATTTTACGCAGTTGAGTTTGGGTTAGTGTGTCTGTAGTCTGTTATGTATTGAGTTTTCCACTCACCAAATAGTCTAAACATATTTCCAAACATTGATGCAGTCTATATGGTTGAATTCTTAATAACAAAGTATGAGTCGATATCTTGTAAGGACCAGTTTTAGCTTTGTAAAAGAAATTGCTCATAAGAATATGAGATATCGGGACACCTGGGTGGCTCAGTTGGTTAAGCATCTGACTCTTGGTTTCGGCTCAAGTCATGATCTCACGGTTTCATGAGTTTGCACCCTGAGTCAGGCTCTGCATTGGCAGCATGGAACCTGCTTGGGATTCTCTCTTTCCCTCTCTCTCTACCCTTCCCCTACTTGCGCTGTCTCTCAAGAAGAGACAGCTCTCAAAAAAAATAGATAAATTTAAAAAATTTACAAAGAATATGAAATATCACTGTCACTATAATACCAGGATATCTACCAGAATATTCACAGGTATATATGTACATATATGTATTGTGTGTGCATATATTTAATTTAGAAATGTAAGTCCAGATTTGAAATGGATGGGAGACCTAAAACAAGTCTTTCAGCTAAAGATGCTGTATATTGGTTATAAGCCACTGAGACATACCCAGGGAAATATATTATTACTTCTTATAGCAGTCTTCAGTTTGACTTTAAGGAAAAACAATTAAAAATGGCTCAGTAAACTCTGAAAGGACTCTATTTTATGGATGATTGCACCACTAAATAAGAAACCATTACCTGTGAAATAGTCTAATTGAATTCCTGATGGCATGGGTCAGTTTTATTGTTTTTCAAAAGAAATCTACATTGAAGATAGATTGGAGCCTCAAAATGGTTCTTAAGCTCCTAAATATTTTTGCTTTTTTGGATAGTGCACATAAACCATTTGGAAAACTTAAATAATGTTTGTGAACTCAGACTAATAACAAAATACATTAAAATCTTTTTAAAAATGTTTATTCGTTTTTGAGAGTGAGATTGAGAGAGAGAGAGAGAGGGAGGGAGGGTGGGAAAGAGAGAATGAGTGGGGGAGGGGCAGAGAGAGGGAGACAGAGGATCCAAAGCAGGCTCCTCACTGACAGCACAGAGCCTGATGCCAGGCTTGAACTCATGAATCATGAGATCATGACCTGAGCTGAAGTTGGACACTTAACCGACTGAGCCATCCATGGCCCCCCTACTTAAAATCTTTGAAATGATAGATTCATGGAGTCTTAGTTCACTTGCTGTATGATCAACCAGAAATTCCATTTTTACCCTTTTTCCTTATGTTCACTACCACCTGCTTTTTAAATTGTTATCAGTCTACTTCAACTGCCATTGTGCTTCAGGTCTGTCCTTGGTTACTACGAAATGTAAAAGACATGAATGGCTTATAGTATCAATTCTCAAACTTTTGTTTAAAAGATTTTAAGTAATCTCTACACCCAACATGGTGCTCAAACTCACAAGCCCGAGATCAAGAGTCACATTCTCTACCAACTGAGTCATCCAGGCACCCCTCAAACTTAAAAAAAAAAAACTGTCACCACCTTCCAGGGGCAAGTGATCTTATTGATGATAGGGATTGGTTGGAAATGAACGAAATAATGCAAATGGTAGAAAAAATCATGCATAATGGATTTATTAAAGGGTTTATTCTTTGTTAGGATTTGTGCTATATAAAATGAAAGTATCCAGAATTGTAGATGATTCTCGTTGTAGAGACAAAGGAAGACCTTGCTCTTCAGGGCCCATTTTCAGTTTAGAAGGAAGACCTGTATCTTCCATCTCCTCAGTCCTATATCAGCAGGAACTGTAGTTTTTGAGCCCTTGGTTTGTTTGTTTACTTTTAAGTTTATTTATTTATTTAGAGAGGGAGAAAGCACAAGTAGGGGAGGGGCGTAAAGAGAGGGGGAGAAAGGGAGAATTCCAAGCAGGCTCTATGCTGTCAGCACAGAGCCTGATGCCACAAGATCATGACCTGAGCTGAAACCAAGAGTTGGCTGCTTAACTGACTAAGCCACCCAGGCACCCCTGAGTCCTTGGTTTAAAGCAACAAAGTGATCCCAGTGTTAGATCTGTTCAGTCAGAAAAGAAATGATGGAAATGAAATGGAAAGGCCATTTGCTGTCCTAGGACAACAATTCCAGGGATGCTGATGGAAAGTGTAGGAGACAAGTCTGCTAATGAACTTAGTGTTAAAGATTTGGGTTTTAGATATTTGGTGGGCCCGAATGGTTTGCTTTCTGTTCTGTGATGACTTACCCATGTGTGTGTGTGTATTGTGGGAAGAGGGGCAGGCATCCAGGGAAGAAGGCAGAAGAGATGGGGGGGATAAGGAATTTCCAGGGAGGCAATCAGATCACTTGTCAGCAATATTTCGTCCTTCCCCCCCTTAAAAAAATTTGGTATTTATGCCTTCTTTGTTGTTGTTGTTGTTGTTGAACTTATCCTATTTCAGAGGTAAACAACAGTAGAGGGAACATTTTTCCCCCTAATCCCTGATAAGGCAATGCCTCTGAGTTTTTACCATTATTAATGTCAAGAAAAAAATTGCTTTTGCTTTAAAGTCAATATTCCTTGTCAAAGGAAGGAATTATGGTTTACACAATAATTTGATAGTTATTTGTTGAATGCTTCCAACATTGTAGGTGTTGTGTTAGGTGCTTGAAATATCCTATTGGGCCTAGTTTATAAAGAGGTTTTTAGTGTGTATATATATGTGTGTGTATAAATATATATAAATTATGTAAATATTTATTTATATAAAAATAATATATATTCCATCAGGTTGTGGGATATCACGATTGCAGGATAAACCCCGTGTAGGGCTCTGTCCTGGGCATGAAGCCTGCCTGGGATTTATTCTCTTTCTCTCTCTCTCTCTCTCTCTCACCCTATGTCCCTCCCCCACTTGTTTGCTCTCTCTTGCTCTCTGTCAAATTAGTACATCTCCTCATATTAAATCACTTTTACATTCTTGCAATGAAATTGATATAGCCAATTAAAATTTTTTTATTGTTTATTTTTGAGAGAGACAGAGATAGAGTGCAAGTGGGGGAGGGGCAGAGGGAGAGAGGGAGACACAGAATCTGAAGGAGGCTCCAGGCTCTGAGTTGTCAACACAGAGCTCAACGCAGGGTTTGAACTCACAAACCGTGAGATCATGACCTGAGCTGAAGTCAGATGCTTAACCAACTGAGCCACTCAGGCGCCCTTTGATTTGGCCATTAAAAAAAAAAAAAAGCATTGTCCTTGATTTGATTTGGTATATTTTTATTTGGACTTACTGAATGTTGTGACTTATTGAATTGTAAGTATGCTGACTTACTGTTCTTTTATTGAAATATAATTGACATATAACATTATCTTAGTTTCAGGTGTACAGTATAAGGATTCAATAATTGTCTCGAAATGGTTACCACAAGAAGTCTAGTCAACATCCATGACCACACATAATTATAGATTTGTTTTCTTTATGATGAGAACTTCTAAAATTTCCTCTTTTATCAGCTTTCAAATGTACAATACATTATTATTAATGATAGTCACCATGCTGTATATTACATCCCCATGACTTACTTGTTTTATAACAGGAAATTTGTACCTTTTTACCCCCTTTGCCCATTTGGCCTAGCCCCCAGTCCCTGTCTCTGGCAACCACCAGTCCATTCTCTGTATCTATGAGTTTGTTTTTGTTGCTGTTTATTTGTTTGGTTAGATGCCACATGTAAATGCAATCATATGGTATTTGTCTTTTTCTATCTGACTGACTTCATATAGCACAATGCCTTCAAGGTCCATCCATGTTGTCACAAATGACGGGATTTCCTTCTTTTTAATGACTGAGTCATATTCCATTGTATTTATATACCACATTTTCCTTATCCATACAACCATTGATGGCCACTTGGGTTGTTTCCATGTTTTGGCTATTGTGAATTTCAAGGTACAATGAACACCAATTTTCTTTTAAATGATTGAATCATTATTTATAAGAAAGACTGACAATTTTCTTTTTCATGCTAGTTTATCAGATTTTGTATTAGGAATTTGCTACTTTGGTATGATTCACTGGGGGAGATTTTCACCTCTTCTATGATCTGGAATAATTTACATGAAAAGAGCACGATCTGCTTTCTGAAGGATTAAAAAGCTTACCTGTAAAATTGAGTCTAGGGTCTCTTTGTGGAGATGCTTTTAGATGACCCGTTTAGCATTTCTGTATTGTTACTGATAGGTCTTCTTGAAGTAATTTTGGTAATTTCGGTCTTGCTAGAAAATTATTCAGTGGAGTGACAGTGTTCAAATTTACCCTCTGTATCTGGCCAAGAGAAAGAGAGAAAAGAACTTCAGAGTCATGTAGCAGACCAGGCCGAGAAATGGAGTATAGAACTTTTACCAATTGGGTTAAATATTCTATTAGATTTTCTTTTGAACTTAATACTCGATATATTAATTATTATTACTGCTGATATTATAGAATATTTACAAATATTGGGATTATAGTGTATACACTGTTTTGCAGCTTGGCTCCTTCACCCCCTTTAAATTTTGTGGGTCTTTTTATTAGTTTGTGTAGAGCAGTTTCTAAATGAAACACTGTAGACATTTGGGGCCTGATAATTCTTTCTGATGGGAGCTGTCCTGTGATTATAGAATGTTTATCAGCATCCCTGGACTCTACCCACTAGATGTCAGTAGCACACCCCTTTCCCAGTTGTGACAACCCAGAGTGTCTGTAAATTAATGGCCCCTGGAAGGAGGGGCAAGGTGGCCCCCATCTGAGAACCACTGATGTGGAACTACTCCATTTATTATTATTTTTTTAAATGTTTGTTTGTTTATTAGAGAGGGAAGGAGGGAGGGAAGAGGGACAGAGAGAGAGAAAGTAGAGAGAGGCTCCCAAGCAGGCTCTGCACAGCCAGCACAGAGCCTGATGCACGGCTTGAATTCACCAACTAGGAGATCATGACCTGAAGCGAGATAAAGAGTTGGACACTTAACTGACTGAGCCACCCAGGCACCCCTCCATTCTTTTTTAAACAGCTGCATAGGGCTTTACTTATAAATGTACTTTAACTAATGAATAACCTAGTGATGAATCTTTAGCTTGTTTCCAATTTCTCATTATTACAAATATGCTATAATCAATATTCCTCCACCCTTTTGTACGAATTTCTTGGGATAAATCCTAGTACTAAAATTGTTGGATGAAATGTATGCACAATTTTCACCTTTAATATTGCCAGATAGGATCAAGAGAGTTTACCTCCATAAATACTCTCATTAGCTACGTCTCACAGTGTTTTTTTCCCTTATATTCTCTCTGAAATAGATTATCAACCTTTTCCATTGTAGTTAATCTTACTGTTTTAATTTGCATTTCTTTGCTTAATATATGTTAATCAAACTTTGGAATCTATTTTGTGGAGTATCTGTTGTATCTTTTGCCTCTTTTTCATGCTGGGTTATGAATCCTTGTATTTTTGATTTGTAGGAATGCTTTATGTAAGCATTAAGACTCTCAATTAAAAAAAATTAATGTGTATTTATTTTTGAGAGAGAGAGACAGAGACAGAGTGTGAATGGGGGAGGAGCAAAGAGAGAGGGAGACACAGAATCTGAAGCATGCTTCAGGCTCTGAGCTGTCAGCACAGAGCCCGATGTGGGGCTCGAACCCACTCACTAGCTGTGACATCATGACCTGAGCCGAAGTCGGATGCTTAACCGACTGAGCCACCCAGGTGCCCCAAGACTTTCAATTTTATATGTTGAATTTTTTCCTCAGCTTGTTCTTTGCCTCATATCCTCATTTACTGAATTTATTTTTGCATAATTTTAATCTTATGTGCTCAAATTGATAAGTCAGTTCTTAATTACTTCCCTGCCATGTTTGGAGAGATTACTCACACCCTGAGATGATTAAAATATTTATTCATTTTCTTCTAATATATTTATGTTCTTATTATGTGCATTTACGTCTTTGATCTCTCCGGAATTTATGCTCCAAGTTGTTACATAGAAATAAGCTTAATTTTTTTCCTCAAATGGTTTCCCCATTGATCCATAGCACTTACTTGATAACTTGTCCCTTTTATTCAGAATGTCATCTTTATCATGTATTAAATCCCAACTACCTATTCTCTTCCATTTGCTTATCCATTTCAAACACCCTCCTGTTTTAATTATTAAATCTTCATGGTAAGTTTTGATATTTGGTAGGAAACTTCTTTCTCATTCTTTTTCAAAATTAACAAGGGTATTCTTGTACATTGATTTTTCTATGAAATTTGGAATCCTTCTTGTGTGTGTGTATATATTCCATGGAACATCTGTTGGATTTTTATTTGAAGTACACAGGTTTCATATATTATTTGGCAGAGAATCAAAAGGTTTACAGTGTTACCTCCCCTTCCATTAGCATGGTTTATATGTCTATTTTTTCAGGTCTTCTTTTAAGGCCCCCAGTAAAATTTTTTTCAGTAGTTTTATTCAGTTGGCCACACCTCTCTCAGTTGGCTACACCTCTCTCAGGTTACTGACTTTCTTCAAATGATTGGTTGTCCTTAGTTGTATTTTTTATGTTGATTGGAATGGGCAAGCAATGTTTGTAGGTTCACCCCAGATACTGATTCCTTGCATGGGCCTGTGGATTCTTGGCTTTGTGGTTGTGCATAAGTTCTGTTTCAAAGGTGGACTTACCTTTGGTGTGTGTGGAAGGCCCCCTGTGGCTGCCAAGGTGAGTTTACAGGTGTGTGCCTTGGTGTGTTGCATTTCTGGGAAGAGCTGGATCAGGTCTAACATCCTTCATTAACTAGTAAGCACACGTTTCCCTCTGTTTAGATTTAAGCTGTAACTCTTAGAGTGCAGGCCGAGGGCACATGGTGTAGACCACTCTTCTGTCTACAACGGTCAGAGGATGGACTACTTGGCCCAATTGTCAAAGGTGATCTATTATGTAATTACCTTAAATGCTGGGTCTGTCTTTCATTCCTGCCAATTCTTTTTTTTTTAAAGTGTATTTATTTATTTTGAAAGAGAGAAAGAGAGGGAGCCTGTGAGCAGGGGAGGAGCAGAGAGATAGGGAAAGAAAGAATACCAAGCAGGCTTTATGCTGTCAGTACAGAACCTGATGTGGGGCTTTTGACCCCACAAACTGTGATATCAGGATGTGAGCCAAAATCCAGAGTCAGACACTTAACTGACCAGGCCATCCAGTTCTTGCCAAAGTTGAGCCTAGAGCTTTCTTGGTTAGAAATGACCAGTGCCTCTGCTAAAGCCTTGTCCTGTACTTATTTTGCCTTTTGGTTTTCTCTGCCCTGGTTTCTCTGTCATTATGATCCATTCTGCTTTTAGTCTTTAAGAAAACCTTCAACATTTCTGGAAACAACAACAACAACAACAACAACCAGTTCTTACTCTCACTAGGCTATGATTTACCTTTATTAGCCTGGATTTATGGTCCTGTTAATGACATTTTTATGTGTCTGTGTGTATATATGATTGGGGAAGGAACATGTACATAGAAAATCCCATTTTCTCACGTGCTACCTTTCTTATATAAGGAAGTCCCTGAGTTTTGTATATTATATATGTAATGGTCCACATTTCTGAACTTTCTTTTAATTTCTGATGACTTTATCGGTTCATTTCTTTGTGGTTCAGGAGCTGCTCTCCATCAATTTAGTCATTGTGATTTGCAGACTCAAGACTGTCTTCTTCTCGGGAACACTTCTTCTGAAATTGCTTTTGCTTCATCTATTCTGTTGTCTCTTCATAGAGCAAAACTATGTGTACATATAAGTACATGCCTGTGCTTTGTATCTTCTATTCTGTCATTATATTTTTTAAATCTCTTTTCATATTCTGAGTTCTGGGTACCTAGCAGACATTGAAAACAATGCATATGTAGTAGTTACCAGAGAAGCTTTTCCAAACAGCAAGTCATGCAAGGTTTTGACTATTTTTCATAATGAATAAAATCCCAAACATGTAGATAATTGATTGCTAGGTGCTTTGAAGCCTCAACATAGTACTGTTTTTATCATTCTGTCATTTCCTGTCCCATTCATATTCACTTAAAAATAACTTGTTTTTCAATTATCCAGTCTTCTCAGTTTTCTTCAAAAGAAGCCAAGAGGGGGGTGTCTGGCTGCCTCAATGGGTGGAGCCTGTGACTCTTGATCTCCAGATTGTAAATTCATGCCTCATGTTGAGTGTAGAGATTACTTGAAAACACAATCTTAGGGGTGCTTGAGCAGCTCGGTTGGTTAAGCATTTGATTCTTGATATTTGCTCAGATCCTGATCTTGTGGTTGTGAGATCAAGCCCTGTGTTGGGCTCTGTGCTGACAGAATAGAGCCTGCTTGGGATTCTCTCTCTGCCTCTCCCTTGCTCACATGCTCGCCTCTCTCACTCTCTCTCTCTCAAAATAAATAAGTAAACATTAAAAAAAACTTCAAAAAATAAGCCAAGAGGATCTTTATTAAATACTCATTTGTAAAGTTTTTCAGAAGAAAAAAATGGGGTAGAGTAGAGCCATTTCTCCTTCTGTCCCACCATTAAATGTGTTAGATGTGAAGTAGGAAAATGTGCAGAGGTAAATGTTTATATTCATCAGAAACACAAGCTAATCCCATTTCATGGAAGTAATATTTTGGTGCAAGGATGGACACATAGACCAATAGAACAGATAGAGTCCAGAAAGAGATACGTACATGTGTGGTTGGTTGATTTGCAATTCAATGGAGAAAAGATTACTTTTCAATAAATGGTTCTAGAGAAAATGGTATCTATTTGGGGGAGGAAAAAAAGAATCTTGAACATGACCATACACTGTAAAGATTAATTCAAGATGGGTCATAGCTCTGAATGTGAATGATAAACCAATAAAGCTTCTAGAATATAACATAGGAAGATTACCATGTATTAGGTAAGATTTCTTTTAGAAAAAAATTTTTGAGAGAGAGAGAGAGAGAGAGAGAGAGAGAGTAGGGGAACGGCAGAGGGAGAGAGAATCTTAAGGAGGCTCCGTGCCCAGTGTGGAGCCTGACGCAGGGCTTGATTTCATGACCATGAGATCATAACCTGAGCTGAAATCAAACATTGTACACTCAATCAACTGAGCCACCTAGGTACCGCTAGGCATGCTTTCTTAAACTGGACACAAAAAGTGCTAAAACATCAAAGAAAAGAGAAAAAGATAAGTTGAGCTTCATTAAAATTAAGAACCTCCGCTCATCAAAAGCATAATTACGAGACTGGGTAGGTTGGGGTGCCTGGGTGGCTCAGTTGATTAAGGGTCCAATATCAGCTCAGATCATGATCTCACCGCTTTGTGAGTTCGAGCCCCATGTCAGGCTCTGTGCTGACAGCTCAGAGCCTGGAGCCTGCTTTGGATTCTGTGTCTCCCTCTCTTTCTGTTCCTCCCCTGCTTGTTTGCATGCTCTCTCTCTCTATCTCTCAAAAATAAATAAAAATAAAAAAAAGAAGAGAGTGGGTGGGCAAGCCATAGTTTGGGGAACACCACCATAATACACATGTGTATATACCTGACAAAGGCCTCCTATCCAGCATAGATATTAAAAAGCTATGACTCAATAAGGATAAAACATGTAAGGCAAACCACGATAAGAGAAGAACACAGTGCCAGTAGAATGGCTACAATTAAAATATTCAGTGTGGTGGTGAGATGCTGAAGCAGCTGGAGCTGCTGACGGAGTGTAAATTGGTTCAGTCATTTTGGAAAACTATGTGTTTCTATCTATGAAAGCCACACATACCCCTATCTCATGACCCAGCAATTCAACTTCAGGTATATATCCAAGTGAAATGAGCATATATCCACCAAGAGGCATACAGAAGATGTTGTTAGCAACTTTTGTCAGTAAATTCCAAATGATATAGTACAAATGTCCAACAGCAGAAAAATGCAAAAGCAAATTGTAGTGTGTCCATAAAATAGAATTCTTTTTTAAAAATGTTTATCTTATTTTATGAGAGAGAGAGACAGACAGACAGACAGACACAGTGGGGGAGGGGCAGATAGGGAGACATGGAATCCAAAGCAGGCTCCAGGCTCTGAGCTGTCAGTACAAAGCCTGACGTGGGGCTCAAATCCATGAACCATGAAATCATGACCTGAGCCAAAGTCAGTTGCTTAACCAACTGAGCCACCCAGGTGCCCTGAATTCTTTTTTTTTTTTTTTAAATTTATTTATTTATTTTGTGTGAGAGAGAGAGAGTGAGAGCACAAGTACAGGGGAGGGCCAGAGAGAGAGGGAGAGAGAAAATCCCAAGCATGCTCTGTGCTGACAGCATGGGGCTTGGTCTGATGAACCATGAGATCATGACCTCGCTGAAACCAAGAGTCAGACTCATAACCAACTGAGCCATCCAAGTGCTGCTAAAATAGAATTTTTTGTACTGTAAAAAGAAAGGTCTGACACGCAGTAGCATGGATAAATCTCAAAAAGTTCTATTGGGGGGGGGGCATCTGGGTGGTTCAGTTGGTTAAGTGTCTGATTTTGGCTCAGGTCATGACCTTGGATTCGTGAGTTCGAGACCCGCATCAGGCTCTTTGTGGACAGCTCAGAGCCTGGAGTCTGCTTCGGATTCTGTGTCTCCCTTTTTCTCTGCTCCTCCCCTGCCCGTGCTCTGTCTCTGTCTCTGTCTCTCTCTCTCTCTCTCTCTCTCTCAAAAATAAACATTTAAAAAATTTTTTTTTAATGTTCTGTTGAGGGAAACCTGGCTGGCTCAGTTGGAAGAATGTGTGGCTCTTGACCTCAGGGTTGCAAGTTTGAGCCCCCCACTGGGTGTAGAGGTTACTTAAAGAAACTTAACAACAACAACAAAAGTTACCTAACATAAGAAAAAATACCTTTATTTATTTTTTACTTTTTAACATTTATGTATAAAATTTAATGTAGTTTTTAAACAGATATAATATTACCACAATGGTATGTTAAGAAAATTTCCAAATATACATAAAAGATACTGGGCTGAATGTCACTGCCCAATTAATGGACCTATGAGTCACTGTGAGCCTTGTCAGGATTATGCTGCAAAGAAAAGACACCTTTAAAAAAAAGTTTTGTTGAACAAGTGAAACCAGGCACAAAAGTACACATACTGTGTGATTCCACATACATAGAATTAAAGACAGGCAAACACTACTGATGACGGTAAAAGTCAGAGAGTGGTTATTGAAGAGGGAGGCGGGTATTGCACGGGAAAGAGGTCCAAGAGAATTTTCTGGAGTGACAGAAATGTTCTGTCTTGATCTGGGTGGTGGTTGCATACATAAGTAAAACTTTATATAGCTGTATGGGTAAGAATGTACACTCTGCAATATATAAATCATACCTCAAAAAGAAAAAAAGTGGGGAAGAGATGGGTGAAATAGGTAATGGGGATTAGGGAGGACACTTGTGATGTATGGAAGTGTTGAATCACTGTATTGTATGCCTGACACTAATCTAGCGCTGTATATCAACTAACTGGAATTAAAATAAAAGCTATTTAAAAAAGCTAAAAAAGATGGGGTGCCTGGGTGGCTCAGTCGGTTGTATGTCCTGACTTCGGCTCAGGTCATGATCTCACGGTTCATGAATTCAAGTTCCACATCCAGCTCGCTGCTGTTAGAGCAGAGCCTGCTGCATATCCCCTGTCCCTCTCTCTCTGCCCCTCCCCTGCTTGTGTTTTCTCAAAAACAAGTAAAACATTAAATAAATAAAAAGCTAAAAAAGGAAATTATATATTATCTATATTTTGTTCGCCTATTCCTGGCTCAGCACTTTAGGAACAGTGACTGTGCTGAGAAGTCTTGGGCTTTTTCCTCTCCTCCTGATGGGCCCAGCATCACACAAAACACAACGGAAGGAAACAACAGAAGTCATGGTGGCTGGGAAGTTGACATTTTTGTGTCCTGTGAGGAGTGGCATCTATTTCAAATTGAATTCTTTTCATTTTCGGACTCTCCCTGAGAGAGAGTAAGGGGATGGGGTGTTTGTTCATCACCCCTCAGCATACGGGAAGAAGAAAAATGCTCCTTCACAAAGGTCTCATGGCACGTGGGGGACAAAGTACCCAGAGCATTTGGAAGGGTGAAGGAGAAGCAGTGAAGCAGTATACGGAGCAGGACCAAATGGCACCGGTGTACAGTCAAATTACCTGCATGCAGTGCCTGATAAGTAATAGCTACTCTTTTTCAAATCTCTTTGAATCTCTTTGAATCTCTTTCAAATCTCTTAGGTCTTTTGATTAAGCCAAGAGCATCTCTGAGCTACTGGGGAAGAATCATCTGGCCTTCTTTTAATGTTTGGGCAAGTGTGTGTGTATGGGAGTATATATGTATGAGTATCTGCATGGTGTGTGTGTGTACATGAGTGTGCACCACAAGGAAAGAACTATCTTTGTATTAACCTGATGATCCTTTTCTATGAGAAATCACTTCTACTGGATTTCTGGGGTGAGGGTTGATAAATAGCCTGTTTGCATCCCCCAATACATCCCAGCAAGGAGCCCAAAAAGAGTCAAGCCCTTTGGTTGGAGAAATCGGGTGTGTTCTGGCAGAGAAAGTCGGGCACTGTAGGGAAAAGCTGATTCTCACTGATGTGTAATTAAAGAGGCAACAAGACTGGAATGACCATCATTTGGAAGTGAGGCGGGAAAGACTAACGAGAGGGAATGAAGACTAATGGTATAATGCTGACCCAAAGCTAAGTTTCTAGCATTGCCTGAATAATACATAAACTTGTAATTAAGATTTAAGATGATGCCCTGTGGGAAATGTTCTTTTGGGCCAGAAGAATTCAATATTTCTTGTGGTCATTAAAGGAAAGATGATAAATCATCTTTTCCTTCTCTGTTGGAAGTAAGAGAGTGGTAAACTTGAAACACCAAGAAAGTACAGAGGTATTTAGACGGATGAGCTGAGGCTGCTGCAGAAATTCCAGACTCATCGGAGTCTTGGTGAGTCTCATCAGCTGAAATGTGTGTCAAGACCCAGAAGAGTTGCGACTTTCTGGTGTGGGGGTGGGGTGGGGGTGGGGAGAAAACGGACTTGGAGTTTTGAACTTTTAGGAGGTTTTTTTTTAATGTTTATTTATTTTTGAGAGAGAGAGAGAGAGAGAGAGAGAGAGAGAAAATGAGTAGGTGAGGGGCAGAGAGAGAGGGAGACACAGAATCCAAAGCAGGCTCCAGGCTCTGACCTGTCAGCACAGAGACCAACACAGGGCTCAAACTCATGAATGTGAGAACATGACCTGAGCCAAAGTAGGATGCTTAACCAACTGAGCCATCCAGGCACCCCAGGAGTTTTGTTTTTATTTTTGTTTTTGTTTTTTAATGAGAAGTTGCTCTAACCACTTTCTGGTCTACCGATCTGTATTTGTCAAGCTTAGATTTTAGGTTTGAGATCTTTGCAGTGAAAATGAGACTATTTCAACTGTTTCAACTGTGTTCTGTGAAATAGTGCTGCATGTGGGCCCTGGGTGGATGGCAATTACCAATATTCAGGAAGGTGCAGGGTGAACTGCAGAGAAATGGAGATTGGGGTTGTGAGAATAGCTAGCTCACTTACCTCCATCTATACACAAGAAACCAGAGTAAACCAGAGTAGATGGTCCAAAGTTACATAGCCACTTGGTGGTTGGGCTAGGATTTGAGTGCCGATATCCTGTCTCACCATCAAGGGCCCACAAAGAGACAATTTCAATCAGAGACACTGCCAAGTGCAGGAATCACCATTCTGTCTTGAAAAGTCATTTCCTAGTGCCTTGTGGCTTCTCATAGATGGTGATACTTGGCATGATGGAGAGAATCATAGGCACCTTTTTTATGGGTTGGTGCTATAGATTTAGAGAATAGAATATTATTGATTTCAATAAGCTGTGAGAAGTAGATGTCTTATCAATAAGGAAGAACATGGAGAGCTTTCTTGCACTTTCATTTGTCTGAAGATGTCTTTTATTAAAAAGATTTATTTATTTGTTTTGAGAGAGAGAGAGAGAGAGAGAAAGAGAGAGAGAGAGAGAAGGGGAGGGGCAGAGAGAGAGAGAGAGAGAGAGAGAGAGAATCACAAGCAGGCTCTCTGTTAGTACAGAGCCCGACATGGGTCTCTATCTCATGAACCATGAGATTATGCCCTGAGCCAAAATCAAGAGTCAACACTTAACTGACTGAGCCACCCAGGTGCCCCCAAAATGTCTTTGTATTACTCCCTTTCTTTAATGATGGTTTGGCCGCATTTAACATTTTGGAATGATGGCTCTCTTCTCTAGCACTTTGAAGATGTTATTGAATTATTTTCTTCTGTTGCTACTATCAAGAAGCATGTTGTCAGTATGATTAGTGTTGCTGTATAAATAAAAGTGACTGGCCTTGTCACTTCTTGTCCTTGATTTCTTGTTTCACCATGAGGGTTGATGTATAGATTTAATGGTATTAATTCTACTTGGGACTCATTGTGGTTCCTGAAACTAAGGTTTCAGCTTTTACCAGTTGTAAAAAATTCACAGCTATTATCTTTGTCAATATTGCCTCTCTCCCATTTCCTCTGTTATTTCCCCCCAATCTCTTAAAAGGTGCACATTGGACCTTCTCATTCTCTCTTCCATTCCCCTTTACCTCATGTTCATGGTTTGCGTCTCTCCACCTATTCTGGTTCGTCCTCTGTCATTTCCCCCCATTTGCCTTCCTCTCTCTCTCTCTTTTTAAATTTTTAAATATTTATTTATTTTTGAGAGAGACAGAGCATGAGTGGGGAAGGGGCAGAGAGAGGGAGACACAGAATCTGAAGCAGGCTCCAGGTTCTGAGCTGTCAGCACTGAGCCCAACGTGAGGCTCAAACGCACAAACTGCAAGATCAGGACCTGAGCTGAAGTCCAGACACTTAACTGACTGAGCCACCCAGGCACCCCCCCCATCTGTCTTCCTCTTATCTGGTTTTCTCTTCAGATTTTAAATCTGCTGCCCAGGCTGTGTGTTATGGTATTTGGGCAATTCCCAAAGTTCTGTGTGTTACTTCAACCAACACATTTGTCCTTATGTTCTGATAGTTCTGATGGTTGGGAGGATCTCTTCCTAGTCCAGTCCTTGCTGAGAGTGGATCCCTTTGAGGATCCCAGCTTGGTGTGGAATCTGTTCCACCAACCTACCTTGCCAGGGGCCAAAGCTCATGTCTTTATGGCTGTTAATATGCAAATTCTCCTATTACACCTCCTCATCCTGTTTCCTGGTGTCGTTGAAGATTCAGCTCCCACCTAGCATGTTAGCTTTGATGAATTTCAGTTTTTTAGTGTTCCTCTTCATTTTTGGGATTTTCTCTCACTTTGTATCCTTGGTCATGCATTTAAGTGGAATTTTGTTATCAAGCTCCTCTAGATGCTTTGTATGGGAGAGTTTTAAAATTATTCAGATGTGGGGCACCTGGGTGGCTCAGTTGGTTAAGTGTCCAGCTTTTGCTCGGGGGATGATCTCTCGGTCTGTGAGTTCTAGCCCCACATTGGGCTCTGTGCTGACAGGTCAGAGCCTGGAGCCTGCTTCAGATTCTGTGTCTCCCTCTCTTTCTCTATGCCCCTCCCCTACTTGTGCTCTGTCTCTCTTGCTCTCAAAAATAAATAAGACATTTAAAAAAATGCTTTAAAAAGTTATTCAGATGAGGGTTTCTTAAATTTTATGTATGCATCACCTGACAATCCTGTTAGATGCCGATTCCGTTTCAGTAAGTCTGGGGTGGGGCCTGCCATTCTGCATTTCTCACAAGCTCTCACTTGATGCCAATGCTTCTGATCCACAGACCATCCTCCGAATGGCAGCATATTAGATCACATATTATCACAAACAGAAATCCATGGAAATGTACCTCTTTTCCAAAGAAGCAAAAGGACAAGAGAATAGAGAAAAGATTCTAGTAGTTCTAATAGTTAGACTCATTGGGCTGCAAGTTATTTTGTACAGAAACTGGAGAACCTCTTGGAATCCTAGAGAGTTTTTTTTTTTTTTTACCTGCAGAATGGCTGTAAACGGGAATTTGAATGTGATCAACCAAAAAATGGTTAGAACTAATAAATAAATTCAGTAAAGTTGCAGGATATGAAATCAATATACAAAAATCTTTTGCATTTTTATATACTAACAACAAAGTATCTGAAAGAAAAATTAAGAAAACAATCCCATTTACAGTTGCATCCAAAAGAATAAAATAGCTAGGAAGAAATTTACCAAGGTGGTGAAACACCTGTATTCCGTAAACTATAAGACATTGGTGAAAGGAAATTGAAGACACAAATAAAGGGAAAGATATCTGTGCTCAAGCATTGAAAGAATTAATATTGTCTAAATGTCCATGTTACCCAAATCAATCTACAGAGTCATTGCAATCCTCATCAAAATTCCAACGGCATTTTTCACAGAACTAGGACAAACAATCCTACAATTTGCACAGCACCACAAAAATCCTTTATAGCCAAAGCATTCTTTATAAAAAACAAAGCTAGAGGCTTCATGTTCCCTGATTCCAAACTCTATTATAAAACTATAATAGTTAAAACAATATGGTATTGGCATAAAAGCAGATCAATGGAACAGAACAGAGAGCCCAGAGATAAACCCATGCTTCTATGGTCAATTAATTTACCACAAAGGAGGCAAGAATATACAATTGGGAAGGGACAGTGCTGTCAGTAAATGGTACTGGGACAACTGGTCAGCAACATGCAAAAGAATAAAACCGGACAACTTTCTTACACTACAGACAACAATAAACTCAAAATGGATTAAAGACTTGAATGTAACTTCTGAAACCATAAAATTTATAGAAGAAAACATAGGCAGTAGAGGCCTTTACATTGATCTTCATGTTGATTTTTTGGACCTGACTCCAATGGCAAGGGCAACAGAGGCAAAAATAAACAGCTGGGACTACATCAAACTAAAATGCTTCTGTATAGTGAAGGAAACCGTTGACAAAATTAAAAGGCTACCTACTGAATAAGGGATGTTTGTTCATTTCTAAATGCCAATTCTGTTTCAGTAAGGGTGGGGTGGGGGGCCTGCTAGTCTGCTATTCACAAGCTCTCACTTGATGCCAATGCTTCTGGTTCATTTCTAAAATATATAAGGAACTCATGCAACTCAACCCCCTAAAAACAAATAATCTAATTAAAAATGGGCAGAGGACCTGAATGGACATTTTTCCAAAGAAATCCTACAGGTGGCCAACAGATACCTGAAAAGATGGTTGACCTCACCAATCATGAGGGAAATGCAAATCAAAACACAATGAGATAACACCTCACACTTTTCAGAATGGCTTGTATTAAAAAACAAAACAAAACAGAAAGCAAGAAATAACAAGTGTTGCCAAGGGTGTGGAGAAAAAAGAACCCTCGTGCAGTATTGGTGGGAATGTGAATTGGTGCAGCTGCTGTGGAAAAAACAGTATGGAGATTCCTCAAAAAGTTAAAGACAGAATTACCATATGATCCAATAATTCCACTTGTGGGCATTTATCTGAAGAAAATGAAAACATGAGTTTGTAAAGATATATGGACTGCTGTGTTCATTGCAGCGTTATTTACAATAGTCGAGATATGGAAACAACCTAAGTGTCCACTGATGGATGAATAGATAAAGAAGATGTGGGGTGTGTGTGTGTGTGTATTCCATTATATATATATATATATATATATATATATATATATATAATGGGATATTACTCAGGTATAAAAAAGAATGCAATCTTGCCATTTGCAACAACATGGATGGACCTAGGTGGACTTATGCCAAGTGAAACAAGTCAGGCAGAGAAAGACAAATACCACAAACAACACAAAACTCCTAGGTGTAGAGAACAGATTGGTGGTTGCCAGAGGAGAGGGGGGTTGGGGATCTAGAAGTACAAATATCCAGTTATAAAATAAGTCATGGGGATGTAATGTACAGTATGGTGACTATAGTAAATAATATTATATTGCATATTTGAAAGAGTTGATCTTGAAAATCTCATCATAAGAAAAACTTTAGGGGCACCTGTGTGGCTCAATTGATTGAGCGTCCAACTCCTGATTTCAGCTCAGGTCATGATCTCATGGCCGTGAGATCAAGCCCTATGTTGGACTCTGTACTGGGCATCGAACCTGCTCAAGATTCTCTCCCTCTCCCTCTGCGCCTCTCCTGCTCTCACACATGTGTGCGTGCACGCTCTCTCAAAAAAAGAAAAAACTTTATAATTCTGTATGTGACAGATGGTAACTAGACTTACTGTGGTGATCATTTTGCAATGTATGCAAATGTCAAATCATTATGTTGTATGCTCGAAACAAATATAATGTTACATTCAATTATGCTTTAATAAGAAAAGGATAGTACCAAAATTATTAGATATGAAAGATCTGGAAGATGTGAAAATAATTGTAATAATAAAGGTAATAATGATAGTTTAAAAAACCCATAAACTAAAAAAACAAAACAAAACAGTAGGTGATAATTGGGCACTGGAATTCTTTTGTGACTCACCACGACTGGTGGCATGTTGCTCTTATTTATAGGGGCAGTCACAGTTGTTACCACATAGCACTGCAGCAGGAGGTGGGGGTTCTCGAAGCATAGTCCCTGCCAGGAACATCTGCAACATCTGGGAACATGTGAAAAATGTAGATTATCAAGCCCCACTCAGAGCTACTGAATCAGAAACTTAAGAGTCTGGGTCCAGGAATCTGGTTTTAACAGGCTCTCTTGGTAATTCTGATGCATGCTAAAGTTTCAGAACCAACGGGCATAGAGGTTGTATAGTACATGCTAGAAGGCTGGTTTGTATAGGCACACTCTGAATGCCCTTGTTTTTTTATTTATTTTTTATTTGAGAGAGAGAGAGTGAGCACAAAAGCGGGGGAGGGGCAAAGGTGGAGAGAGAGAGAGAATCTTAAGCAGGCTGTATGCTCAGTGCAGAGCCCAGTTTGGGGCTCGGTCCCACAACCCTGGGATCACCAGCCTAAATCAAGAGTTGGACACTAAACCAAGTGAGCCACCCAGGTGCCCCCATGCCCTTGTTAAGCACCATCTTGAGAATGTAGAGATCCCGTCCTCCGTCTCTATTCCCATCAAGCAGAATGTATAGAAGAACGTGTTGTTTAGCATTCCAAGTCAGGCTCCAGGGGTGGCCAACCAGAGCGTCTCTTTGTTTCTATTTATTTTTTAAGGTTTTTATTGAGAGAGAGTGCAAGAGAGAGAGAGAGGGGACGAGTGGGAGAGGGGCAGAGAGGGAGGAGAGGGAGAGATTGAATCCCAAGCAGGTTCTGTACTGTCAGTGCATGAACCGTGAAATCATGACCTGAGCTATAATCAAGAGTGAGATGCTTAACCGACTGAGCCTCCCAGGTGCCCCTAGAGTATCTCCTTGGTAACAAACAACGTCCAGATGGCAGACCTGATCTCCTTGGAACACAGGTGTGCAAGGAGGGGAAGTGCTACAGATAGTAGCTAGGCTAGCTGCTACAAGTGTGAAAGCCCGCTGCACATAGATTCTAGGAACAGGTGCTTTGTTCATTCTGCTGGTGCTGGACTCCCAGGACATAAATTCCCACCATAAACCTAGTCTTGTTCATGGTCTCTGGGTCTTTGATCATGGACCATCCCCTACCCTTGGCTTAGAGTCTGCTAGGGTACGGCAAAACAGAGGTTACATTTCTCAGCTTTGGCACTAAACAGCTCCATCTTGAGTCTTGTCTTTCCCATTATAGCTGTGTAACTTTGGACTAAGACCTGATCTCAGTCTTTTGGGTAATCTGGAAAATGAAAATAATTGTACATTGTTCATTGGACTAGTGTCAGTATCAAAGGAGACTTAAAATAATTGAAAAGTCACTAGTACAGGCTTTAGGAAATAGAGACTTATTGAACCTCACCTAAATGCCTTATGGATTGTTACTTCTTTGTAGGGTTGCCAGAAATAGCAAATAAAAATAGAGGACACCCAGTTAAATTTGCATTTCATATGCACAATGGTATGATACTGCATTTCCATGTTCTTTGCCAGTAGTGCCCAGAACATATTTATATTAAAAAATTATTCATTGCTTAACTGGAATTCAGATTTGTCTACGTGTCATATATTTTATCTGGTAACTGTGTTCCGAGGTTTCAGATGAATAATGGAGCTGAGAGAGACTGAGTAATTCGTCCAAAGTCACTCAATTAGGAATTGTGTAACTCGATGTAATTGGATTGAGGGCCAAGGTAATTGGTATCCATTTCAACATCAGATTCTTTTCTTTCTCTTTCTTTCTTTCTTTCTTTCTTTCTTTCTTTCTTTCTTTCTTTCTTTCTTTCTTTCCTTCCTTCCTTCCTTCCTTCCTTCCTTCCTTCCTTCCTTCCTTCCTTCCTTCCTTCCTTCCTTCCTTTCTTCCTTCCTTCCTGAGAGTGTGATCAAGCGTGAGCAAGGAGAGGGAGAGAGAATCTTAAGCAGGCTCCATGCTCATTGCAGAGCCTGATGTGGGGCTTGATCTCACAACCATGAGATTATGACCTGAGCCAATCTCAAGAGTTGGACATTCAACTGACTGAGCCACCCAGGCGTCCCTAAATGTGATTTTCTAGTGACCAGAATGCCAACAGAATTCTATTACCTTCCTCCGGTAAACATGGGGGAAACCCACCGATTACTGTCTGGAGTTTATGTCAGTATTTAGCACATGTGGTATTTATTAATCAGTATTCTTTCTCTGTTGCTTTCTCTTGGCTATGGCCTTAGATCCTACAGTTCTTAAAGAAATATATCTTAAATTATGACCCAAGCATCAATCTGTTGGTAAGCTGAGAAAGTACTGATAAATGAAAAAAATTTCTGTGTTCCCATTAAAACAATGTCTTACACTGACTGTGATTTATTTTGCTGAGTCACAGAAGTCAAATGGTTTTATTTTAACTTTAAAACATTCTTTGATCTTTTGCTCACAATTGAAAAAAAAAAACCCAAAACTTGGTGAGTCACTGTTTAAAATATTAATTTCTTTCCTCCTTTTCGGCCTCCTTTTAAGAGAAAATTACTCAGGAGGGTGACTATTTGTAACCAGTGAAACTGAGTGAAATAAATATAAGAAAAAAATATAAGAAAAGAGAAGGTGTAAGAGATGGATAATGAGGATGATAAAAAAAATGCATGCCACTGTGGCATTTTCAAATTACTTGGCAATCAATTTGACTACCAATTGACTTTGAAATTTATTCATTATCTCAAATGGCTGAGGCTGTGTGAGTTTGCTGGTGTTGTGACATTGCCAGTAGCAACTCCTGCAAATACCTCAGAAAAATTAATAGAATAGGGGTTGCTCTGCACCCAGGACCGTGCCAAGGCCCCTGGGATAAAAAGATAATTGAACTAGATCCATCCTGACTCCTGCCCATTCACAGCCGTTTGGGGAGGCAGGACATTGCAATCTGAAGGGAAGCAGGGGCCCCATAAATCTAGGTGCTATACAGTCAGTACTAGCCTGTGTGGCTCAGAATTCAAACTTATAACTTCTTTACTCAAGTGAATTTAAGTGGATGCCAACATGCTGAAGTCCGTAGCGCTGCTTCCTTCAATCAGTGTGTTAGAATTCTCCCTCCTAGTCTCTTTCATCTACATTATAAACTGTACAAGCAAAAATTTAGGGCAATATTTATCATTTTTCTTCTGAGAGGAATTTAAAAAGGGTTTGAAGGCAGGGGCACGTGGGTGGCTCAGTCAGTTGAGCACTTAACTCTTGATTTTGGCTCAGGTCACAATTTCTCAGTATGTGGGTTCGAGCCTACCTCTGGCTCTTTGCACTGACCTCATGGAGCCTGCTTGATTCTCCCTCTCTCTCTGCTCCTCCTTTGCTCGCGATCTCTTTGTCTCTCTCAAAATAAATAAATAAGCTTTAAAAAAATGAAAAGGGTTTGAAGGCCAGGCTGAGTATATGAAGTTTAGGGTATCAGTTACATGGGCAGCTCTATAGTTAGACTATTTCATTATTAATTTGCCAATGTTATAAATTAAAAAATACATCTGTAAAAGGAGATTATTTTAGAGATGTTGCTTTTTTCTAGGCTCATCTCTTTCTAGAGTACAACACTTTATAATCTGCCTCCATTACTGAAGACATCACCTTTCTAAATGTTTGTATGATGCCATCAGTGATTGGGTCAAAAGTACCCATTTGCTTAACATTGAAAAAGTTATTTTAAAAAATGTATTCTCAGTGTGTTGTTGAGATCTGTACAACATAACCACTCAGTGTGTTGCTTTGCAGGTGATGTTTCAAAAGTTGGCTTACCAAAACATCCCACTGAAGTTGTATTAAATTTATTACTCTCTAGTTTTTGTGGCTGAGTACTCTTTTTAAAAAATATTTATTTTTGAGAGATAGAGTGAGCAGGGGAGGTGCAGAGGAGGGGGGAATGGACAGAGGATCCAAGCTAACAGCAAAGAGACTGATGCAGGGCTTGAACTCACAAACTGTGAGATCATGACCTAAGCTAAAGTCGGATGCTCAACCGACTGAGCCACCCAGGTGAACCTCAGCTGAGTACTCTTATACTTCCCAAACTAACACTGACTTCGGTTATGTCAGGCAAGAGTGGCAGAGACTGTAATACTCACCAAATATGACCTGTCTTTTCCTACATTTCCTAGCCCTCTTGCAATTAGATGAGGTTCCACGAGAGTCCTGGTCAATGCAACATGAGGGGCAAGTGATTGTGTCTCTTCCTGGCATGGGATAGACCAAAGTCCATGGGCAAATTTCTAGTATCATTGTTGGCAAGCCACACATTCATTACCAGATAATGGAGGCTCTGTTGTCCTGGATTCCTGAGTTGGACCTCAGGTCTGCCAACCCATGAGGGCCGTGTAGTATGAGCAGGAAAGAAACCAGTTGTGTTAAGCCAAGGAGACTCTGATGCTAGTTTCTTACCACAGCACAACCTTGCCTACCCTCACTATTTGTCTTCTTGAAAAAAAAAATAAAATAAGACAATAGCTGTGGTGCCTATCTGGCTCAGTTGGTAGAGCGTGGGATTCTTGATCTTGGCATCATGAGTTCAAGCCCCATACTGGGTGTAGAGATTACTTAAAATTAAAATCTTAAAAAACAAAACAACAACTGAGAGAATGCCCTATCATGTGATATACAGTGGTTTAGACTTGAATAAAAAGTCACTCACAATTTAGTAAAAAATAGTTTGAGAACATACTTTACCTTATATGTAAGGCATATAGTCTGCCTTTTGCAGAAACTGGAGATCTGTTTAAGGTCATGTCTTTAAAGAGCCCCTTTTAGATTTGTAAATCATTATCCGTCACACACTAATAAATTATGTTCATGCTGATACCATTTCCAGCAGGTCCACTCTTTTCCATGTGGCCAATAACATCAACAGCTGGTCACTGTATTGTCATTTAGAGCAGATTTAGTACAGGACTCTGAAAAATAATGGTCTTTAGATTGCTGGCACGGGGACCCACAATTTTCTCAGAAGGTCTGTGTAAACATTCGGATTCATACTCAGGCTCAGAATTCGATGGTTAAATGCCAGAATTGTGTGTAAAGTGGACCCAGATGTACTTCTTTTTGTACCGAAGACATTGTAATATCAGTTAAGAGCCCCTGTCCACAATAGCAGCATCCCATTTCTCCTCAAGGTGTTTACCTATAACTTCCCCAAAGATGCCTCACATGTGTCCACCTAGCAGTTTGTCACCTGTGGGCACCATGCCACATCTGCCCTTTCTTGGGCTCTTACTCTAGCTTTCTCTGGCCCACAAAGCTGCTAGAGTGTGGGGCTACATGGAGCATGGAGAACCCCTGCCCTTTTCCATCAGAAGGAGGGCCCTGGCTGTGCTTGGGGATTGTCTTCATAGTCTTCAAAATCCATAAAATTGTGTATTTTCAGGGGCATGAGAAGCTTACCAGCTCTGAGGCACACTGTGTCATTTGGGTCATCGAGGAATTCTGCTTTGTCTTGAAAATCTCACAGAAAAAAAAAATCTCTAAGCAGTATTCTGCATTATAATGCTTAGTCTCCTAATAATGGGGTTGGTCAAACTCAGGAAGCTGGGAGAGAAATAAATAGCACTCTTCACCCTTGGCAGCTTTTTGCTGGTGTAATATCCCAATGGAAAATCCTTTCCTTTTTCAATGATAAAGCCTGATGTGCGTTTCCCTGGATATTGCATGCGTGTGCGCGTGTGTTGAAGGCGGAAGTATCAGTACCAGTACCAGCAGAAGATGTCCCTTGTTAAAACTGAATCCCAAGGGTGCCTGGGTGGCTCAGTCAGTTAGGCGTCTGACTTCGGCTCAGGTCATGATCTCACAGTTTGTGGGTTCAAGCCCTGCATTGGGCTCTGTGCTGACAGCTCAGAGCCTGGAGCCTCCTTCAGATTCTGTCTCCCCCTCTCTTTGCCCTTCCAATGGTCATGTTCTGTCTCTCTCTGTCTCTCAATAATAAATAAAAACGTTAAAAAAAATCTTTAAAAAAAACTGAATCCCACCCTGTACATGGTTTTACTCTTTTGTTGATGGCGACTTGCTTTATATTCTTTAGAGTGTTGTAATCCTATCAGAGAGACTGAGGACACTTGAAAAAGACTAATCTGGGTCTTTCAAAGGAAACTACCATAGGGTTTGTAGAAATCTGAAAAAAAGAAAGATTTACTTACTGGAAAATCTCCAGTTGAAAGGTAAAACAAGCGTCCATCAACAGATGAATGGATAAACAAAACATGGTGTATTTATACAATGGAATATAATTTGGCCTTAAGAAGGAATGAAATTATGACACCATCCTTCCACATGGGCAAACCTTGAAAACATTATGGTAAATGAAGGAAGCCAGATGGCAAAGGACAAATACTGTATGATCCCACTTACATGAGGTGCTTAAAACAGACAAATTCATGGAGATAGAAGGTGGAATGGTTACCATGGGCTAAGAGGTGGGGGCAGGGAATGGCAAGTTTTGTTTAAGGGCTACAGAGTGTCTGTTTGGGATGATGAAAAGTTCTGGAAATGGATGGTGTGATGGTTTGTTTACACAACATTGTGAAGGTACTTCATGCCACTGAACTGTATACTTAAAAACAGATAAAATGGGAAATCTTATGTATGTTTAATCGCACACACAAAATCTCCAAAGGTCCTAATCCTAAGAGTATGCATATCATTCTCATGGGGGAGAAACTAGGGGGTTGAAAGATGTCGATTTACCTTCCACAAGATTGTCACCTGCTTGAGGACAGGAGTGTTATCTTGTCATTGTAAATGCCACAGTATCTGTTAGAGTGTCTTCACTATAGCAAGACTCAATGAATCCTGGCTGAATTGAATTAGATGGTGGCCTGCAGGATTTTTCAATTTAATTTGCCCTTCGAGGAGAGGAGTAAGTAGGTTTCCTGATCAAATACAGGAAAATGGCTTTAAAGGCTTGTTTTCTTGGAAGAGTTTTTACAGGCTTGCCAGTGTTTGACTGCGGGCTCTGTGCTTGGAAACTTGGATGGGAGCCAGGCAAAGCAATGAGAGAGAAGCCATAGGTTGAGGCGTGAGTGGTCAGAATTCAATCTGATGTGGGGCCCTGGCAAAGGGATGTTCAAAGGTTAATAGCGCACAGATATTGGCTTTGAAAAAGAACATTCTTTGAAAGAATCCAAAAGGAACAAACTTGATTGGAATTGATCGTACAGAATCTCTACTGTGTAAAAAGGGAAGACAAGTAGAAGGCACTTAGGTTGGATAATATTCCTCTTTCACTACCAGAAACGACAGCAGCCAATGTTTATAGCAGCTGAACTTTCCCAAAAATTTGTGTAGAAAGACTCTTTTCTTGGATTTTTCCCTTTGACACCAATGATATCTCTACATGCAAAGATAAAATAAAATAAAATAAAATAAAATAAAATGGTTTTCTGGGAGGTTACACTCTTAGCTGTCTACAATGTGGCACCTAGATTTTGTAGCATAGCTTTAAACTTTATTTTATAACTGAAATTTAATAAAATAATTTTTCCTTTAGATCAGTCCTTACAGGTAACACATGAATACATTCTCACTGGATTAAAAATTCAGATAGTGGCTGAAGGACAGAGTTAACATGAAAAGTATACCCCCTTCTAATTCTCCTGCCTGTGTGTGTGTGTGTGTGTGTGTGTGTGTGTGTGTCTGTCTATCTATCTATCTTTCTATCATCTATTTTTATCTGAAGGGGGAAGGGGCAGAGAGAGAGAGAAAATCTCAAGCAGACTTTATGCTCAGTGCAAAGCCTGATGTGGGACTTGATTCCATGACCTGAGCCAAAATCAAGAGTCAGATGTTCAACCCACTGAGCCACCCAGAAGCCCCTCTTTTAACAGTAAGGTTCAGGGGCACCTGGGTGGCTCAGTTGGTTAAGCGTCTGACTTAGGCTCAGGTCATGATCTCACGGTCCATGAGCTCTAGCCCTGCATTGGGCTCTGTGCTGACAGTTCAGAGCCTGGAGCCCGTTTCAGATTCTGTGTCTCCCTCTCTCTCTGCCCCTCTGCCACTCACATTCTGTCTCTCTCTCTCTCCTTCAAAAATAAACATTAAAACAAAAACAAAAACAAAAAAACCCAGTAAAGTTCAGACTGTGTTCTTTCAGATGGTTTCCCTAGATTTGCACACATGTATAAATGTATACTGAGCTTTTATTTTTATTAATTTTTTTACATACATGGGATCTAAACCTTTTTTCTAAAATCTGCTTTTGTTGAAGGTTTTGAAAGCAGTGGAATGACTGAAAGAGATAATAGAGACCTTATGTAATGTACACACCTAAAAACCAGTGTTTGTATCATGAGGAATTACCTGCATTGCTTAGATATTTAAAGGAACAAAGCCCAACAAGGTGATTTTCAAGCTGTTCATGTGAAAGGCGAGGAAGTTTCTGGGACCAGAAAGTAATGGGAAAAATTCCACACAACACATACACGCAGTCTCCTTGCTGTGAAGTCACATCTTGAGGCTCACATATAAAAAGTGCTGGCAACTTACTCGTTTTTCTCCTCTGACTGGTTGATACCTTAAGAAACTAACACCTTTTGTCTCTGTGTGAAGTTTTGCATTTCCCTTCATCCTCTGTTCTTAAAGTGAGGAATCACAGCTAGTTGAATTAATTTTCCAAACTAGAACATGCATAATAATTAAAGCCAGGTGTTTTGGAGATCTTGTGCCTGGAGAAAATTAGATTAGCTACAGAATTCCCGTTGAAGTCCTAACCCTCAATTTAGAGCCTGATTGCATCTAGAAGAGAGAAGCGGTGTTACCTTCTGAATTATTTTCCAGTTATTGTGTTACATCTTAAATATTTTGTTAGTTTTATAGATGTTTGGGTTTCACTTGGAAAACTGAGATGTTTTTAGATTGTTGCTCCATTGGCACAAGGCAATCTCTCTCTTTGAGCATTTGATCTACAGGCAGATGCACAGAGGTTACATTTTATATCTTCTGTGGTGGGATATCTTCTCCCACCTCAAACCATGGAGAATCTCACTAGCTTCTCTGCATGTCAGTCTTACCCAGAGTTCAAAAGGGCTTACAGGGTGGGATGGAGACTCAATGGATTTGGGGCCTCAACTCCTGTCTGGAACCATGTCAGCTGCATTCTAGGATAAGAATATTGACTCTGGGGGTGCCTGGGTGGCTTAGTTGGTTAAGCATCCAACTTTGGCTCAGGTCATGCTCTTGTGGTTCATGAATTCGAGCCCTGCATTGGGCTCTGTGCTAACAGCTCAGAGACTGGAGCCTGCTTCAGATTCTGTCTCCCACTCTCTGTTCCTCCCCACTTGTGCGCTCTCTGTCTCTCTCTCTCAGAAATAATAAATGAATAAACTTAAAAAAAAAAGAATCTTGAGTCTGGTGAACCATAGACAATCCGTAGTCAACACATGTGTAATTCCAAAACAGGTGTGTGCCCACTGACAGTGTTTCATTAAAAAAACATGTTGGTCACTAATAATGATGTGTATGTTTATTTTTAATTGTTTTAAAGACCCTTATCACCCAGCATTTACTAAATGCCTATTTTGTGTCAAACACTCAGCATTTATTTCCAGCTTTTTTTGATGAGGGAGAAATGCATACTTTATTACCCTTAGCTTTGGACTTAAGCAGAACCATGTAAGCAAAGATATTTGGATGTCGTAGGAGATTGGGTGTTTTATGGCTTTTTTTTTTTGTCCTTTAGCCAAACTATCCGTCATCAAGGGGTTGATTCTTGATTTGCTGCTTTAAAGCAATCAAGGTTTAGGAGGCCAGACTGAGAGGCAGATCAAGCAAACAAATAAGTCCGTTAATGATCTGTGCATATGGAGTTTTACAGCTTCCAAAATGTACCTACTGGTTTTAATTTGTGTGAGCTACAGTTTAAGGAAAACCAACTTGGATGGCAAGAAATGGAGATGGTATTCAACCGAGGAGGTTCTTAAATGTCTGAAAATGCAAATGACTATGGCATTTGTTAATGAGGTTGCTATTTTTAAAGACACACACTAATACAGCCAATCTGTTTCATAGCACAAGGTGACTTTTACGTTATTGCTCCTTCTCTGCTTTACTTTCTCCTTTTTCTCACCTTCCACTTAAGTGTTTCTTTTCCCCCTCTTTTTCTTCAGGTAGGATCCACTCATCTACTGCAACTGGGTTAGGAAGCACAGATTAGGAAATGCTCTTGGTTTGCCTACTCTGGTCATTTGTCAAGAGGTTTTCAAGGATCTTCCATTGGATTCCTGGAGGTCAGCAATAGCCACTTTCGTATTTGGAAAGATTCAGGTGAATAGGAACACTGCTAGAATTTAGGAGATGTAGATGTGAGATCCATATGTGCATTAACAGGTTGGGTGAACTAAGCAGGTGATTTGATCTTTCTAGGCTGCCATCTTCCTAGTCTACAAAGTGGGGGGCTGGTAGAAGACAAAATTGACACTGACCCTGTGAAGTTCAGGTCACAATAGTTATCACAAGTACAAATGCATACCTTTTGATCAATCTCACTTCTGAGAATTCATCCTTCAGATTGTGAAATCACAGATGTGCAAATATATTAACTGCTGCATTGTTTGTATTATTAGAAGTCTAGGAGCAACACAGTAGAGGATTGTTAAATTTAGTACATCTGTGCTGTAGAATATTACACAGCTGTATTAAAGAGAGAAGAAACTCCGATGCTGACACGGATGCCCAGGATATATTGTTAAATGAGAAAATCAAGATTCAGAAGAATGTGTGTGATGTATAATCTTTTGTCTAAAAGAAGGGAAGAGGAACAAGAATATATATTAATGCTTGATCTTACTTGCACGGAGAAACTTTGGAAGGAGGTACGAGAAGGTAATTGAGCACCAAGACCATCTACTCCCTTACTGAGCCTGATCACTGAGAATAGAAACCACACCTTACTTTCTCCATCGATATGACTTTGTTTTTTCACTCTCTCCAGTACCATTTCTTTCCTTTCTGGGGCTATCACGCCCAAACAAATGGCTTGATTGCTTATTACAGGAACTTCTCAAAAGCCCCATCATGTCTTTATTGGAAAACATCAAAAATTTGTTCATTAGGATTCTGAATTCCTTAATCTCAAAATCCTCCCTTGGATTGTTTCATCAATCCTTGACTGTTGTGTTGTGATTCTTACCCAGTCTCAATCAAGTCTGAGCATTAAAAGACAAGCCTTAAACCACACATCCAATTCTCAATAAATTTGGACCTTACCTTACCCTCTCTCAGGCACAAAACTTTGGGATGCAGTGTCCTCTCTCTCACTACAAGAAGCAATGAACTCAGTTTCATCGCATCAACAAACTGTGTTGGTGATTTACGCAGAACCAGCTTTTGTTAGGATAAAAAGTGATTGCCTGGTGGGATGGCTATATGTGTGTAAGGGAACTGTCAGATGATGGAAAGGAAGAGGGCAAGACCTTCAGTGAATATTTTTACACTATTTAATCATGTGAATGCATTATTTATTCAAACATGAAATGCAATAAAAGTCTTATTTTGAATAAATAAAAATATAAAATCAGGGGTTAATTATTAAAATCACTAAATCTCCTTTCAGTGATGTGGTTCCATTACAATTTAATATTGTCTACTAAGAAAATGACTTCCAAAATTGCAATATTGAAGACAGCCACTCAGTTCCTGTCCTGTTGTAATGGGATAGATTTCAAATCCCCAGTTTATCGATCCACCTGTGTTGCTAACACTGATTTCAATTAACATTTGTCAGAGCTAAAAATAAAAATTTTATCTAGAGCCCAGGACAATTTTGACAGGATGATTTTCAACATTGTGACTTTTTAGCATAGGAAACTGTGGTTTTAATTGGAAAACCAATTACTTTAACAACTACTCTGTTCCTGCCCTTTAACATGTTCTATATAAAAAGAGGCCTGTATTTTTGGAAGGTCATAGTGATTATTATGCTTAGTGAGTAGCAGGAAATCCAGGTGTCCCAGGGAACATCGCAACTAACCTCAGAGGACTCTGAAAGTACTCTCAGAGCTTCGGGAGACTGGAGTTCTGAGGTCTGTTGTTAAAGTTGAGGAGTTGAAGTAACATGAAGGAAGGAAGGAAAGAAGGCAGGAACAGAAAGAAAGAAAGAAGGAAGGAAGAAGGGAAAAGGAAGTTGGCCAAAAAAAAAAAAAAAAGAAATAGAAATCTGTAAATCAGTGAGAAGGAGTAGCAAAACTGACTTTGGCATTTTTTTTGTAGGATCATAGTTTGTTTTGCCTTTTTTTTCCTTTTCTTTAAATATGGTAGGGAGGGAAGGAGCTAGATTAAAAAAAGAAGAAAAGAAGTGACATTGTATGATTAAGCATTATGGAAAAGTAAATCCAAGTAAATCCTTTTTATAATCTATGGGCTAAATGACAGAAAAATTAGGCATAGACAAGTGAAAATGAACCCGGATCACTTAAATTTTATCCCTCAGTATCCACATTCGTTAGGTACCTTTTACTTTATTAAATCTGAGTGGAAAGATATGATTAATTTTCAAAGTATTGTAACATAGATCTTTATTTGCATAATAATATGTTTTGTTTGAATGGCATTTACAATTTGCCAGGGGCTCTCAAATCCATTCTTATTCCTGATATTATTCCCTGTTGTCTATGTATGGCACATGGAACAAAGAATATGTTCTTTCTTTTCTCTCATTGGTGTTCTTTTTCCTTTCATCCAATTAATAGTTAACATTTAGTCTCATCTTTCAGACATAAGTACTTATCATACTTCTTATCACTCAATGCTCAGCCCAATTACATATTCCAGAGCATTGTTTGCAACTCGTTTGCAACTCACCTCTGTTAAGCGTGACCTCAGTTGGCTGCATCAATTCAACGCTTTGCTTATGAACCACTCTCTTCACTCCTGATCGTTGTATTTTTTTCTTCTGTAAATTGATAAAGGCTGACATTTGCATATTGGCATATGGGATTGAAGTTTCTAAAACTTGTGTATTGAATTTTCCTTTGTGGCTGCAGAAGTGGTTGGATTGAAATTCTCTTTATCCGGCCATGGATCCTGATGAAAACTTGGAGCCCTGGGGCCCCAGGTCTAGACAAAAGAGCGCAGGCTGCTAGTTGGGTCTGTGTTGGCCTGAGCACAGGGGAGGCAGGCTGGAGGGTATCTGCATGAAGACTGAAGTGACTTCTGGGAGAGAACTCATCCTAAGGGCAAATTTGAATACTGCCCGCAATCTGTCCTCAGCTCTGTTTCCTCCTCAGACCCATGGATCTATATCTATGTTATGTCTATGTCTATGTGTCTATGTCAATATCTCTCTATGTATCTATATCTATCTGCCTCTTTGATGATGGGAGAGTGGTTGGTAAAAGCAAGAGATAACTGTGGTATGACTCACCATGGAGCTGTATACCTTGGTATACCTGTGGGAAGGATAGAAGTGTCTTGTAGATGCTACAGGTTTTGTATAGTTAAATGGCACTGCTTGATGGTAGCCATGATGGTAGTGACTACAAGCTAAAGTAGTGTTTACGGGGCAGTTAAGAGGACTGAATCTTGAGCCTCATGACGAGTCTCCCTCGTGTCTCCCGACATTGACAGGGGAGAGCTTAGAGAAAACATGAATTAAGAAAGATTTATTGTCACGAGAAGACAGTTCTTTAGATGACATCCGTTTCCTAGTATGGGATGTAGGTTGGGCCGGGTTCCATTGGTCTGAAAATTGGAAAGATTTCTAAATAGGAATCTCAGTAATTACTAACTGGAGTTGGTAAGGAGATAACCTAATTAATGCTAGCTTTAGAGCCAGGCCACCAAAATTTTAACTGTTTATCAGTTATTCCCAACAAAGAGTTGGAGCTCATGTTTAGAGTGATTTCAGTAAAAGTGGCAGTGAAATCCCAGGTAGTTATGGAAGAGTAATATGGTTCCTTAAGGAAACATTTACAAGTAAATTGAATTCACCAGACCTTGAGCAGACTATATCCACAACACACAGGGGGGAATCACTTTAGTGAGGAATCACTAAGTTTCTTTAGCAAGAGACACTGGTTAATTTTAGCAAGTATATACTGCAAAACTATTAAAATGACTTCTAAAAATGTTTTAAAGGATTTATTTATTTAAGTAACCTCTATGCCCACTGTGGGGCTCAAACTCACAACCCTGGGATCAAGAGTTGCCCACTCTACAGACTGAGTCAGACAGGCACCCCAAAATGACTTCTAAATTAAAATAGTTTTTAATGTTTATGTATCTTTGAGAGAAAGAGAGACAGAGAGTGAGCAGGGGAGAGGCAGAGAGAGAAGGGGACACAGAATCTGAAGCAGGTTCCAGGCTCTGTGCTGACAGCTCAGAGCTGTCAGCACAGAGCCAGACGTAAGGCTCGAACTTATGAATTGCGAGATCATGATCTGAGCTGAAGTCAGGTGCTTAACTGACTGAGCCATCCAGGCACCCCGACTTCTAAATTTTTTAAAGATTGAAAGAACATAGCATCCCTATCACAGACCTTTCTTGTTTCACAACTGACGTTCACAGTTATTAAGAAAGGGGACCTTTTATATCTATGGGAAAAAGTAATCAGATATTCCATGAATTAATGAATGACTACTGATCCCTGAAGATCTCTTCCAACTTTGTGAGAAGTGAAATTGTAATGAGTACCTTTGCTTTGTGTTTATAAAGTGTCTGATTTCTACAATCAAGGTTTTGTATTGGCTGACTTAAGTATTTCTGTGCTTGAAGCTGGGATGTGGACCAGATGACAATGAGAATGTATTCTGGTGGTGAAACTCTAGTATTTTCCTCATAAAACCCAATTTCTATGCATTCCTAATCTCCAGGGTTCAGGGGTTCTAGGGGGAGGGATTTCAAATTATGGTCAGTTTTTGGTTCCTTTATTCATATTCTACTATGGCTGGGAAAAAACAAGTGTATTCTAACTTTATGTATTTTTTATTAAGCGATTGAGATATGGAGGTTTTTTTTTGTCAAAAATACAAAATACAAGGGGCGCCTGGGTGGCTTAGTCGGTTAACCATCCAACCTTTGGTTTCAGCTCAGATCAGGATCCCAGGGCCATGAGATCGAGCCCCACATCAATTCTCTCTCCCTGACTCTATCCCTCTCCCGCTCATGGTCCCCCCCAAACGAACAAACAAACAAACAAAATATAAGGGCGCCTGGGTGGCTTAATTGGTTAAGTGTCTGACTCTTGGTTTCACCTCAGGTCATGATCGCATGGCTTTGTAGGTTGGAGCCCTGCATCGGGCTCTGCACTGGCAGTGTGCAGCCTGCTTGGGATTCTCTTTCTGTCCTCTCTCTCTGCCCCTTACCCGCTTTCGCTGTCTCTGTCTCTCTCAAAATAACTAAATAAATGTAAAAAAATAAAATAATTTTAAAAATACAAAATATAAAATAAGTTGGCCAAATATTGGTACACTTATGAAGTCTTAGCTTTTCTACTCTTTTTTAAAATTTAATTTTTAAAATTAATTAATTTTTAAGTTTGCATCCAAGTTAGTTAGCATATAGTACAACAATGATTTCAGGAGTAGATTCCAATGATCTATCCCCTACGTGTAATACCCAGTGCTCATCCCAACAAGTGCTTCCTTAATGCCCCTTACCCATTTAGCCCTTTTCCCCCACCCACAGCTCTTCCAGCAACCCTGTTTGTTCTGTATTTTTGAGTCTCTTATGTTTTGTCCCCTTCCTGTTTTTATATTATTTTTGCTTCCCTTCCTTATGTTCATCTGTTTTGTATCTTAAATTCCTCATATGAGTGAAGTCATATGTTTGTCTTTCTCTGACTGATTTCGCTTAGCATAATACCCTCTAGTCCCATCCATGTAGTTGCAAATGGCAAGATTTCATTCTTTTTGATGGCCAAGTAATACTCCATTGTATATATAGCCACATCTTCTTTATCCATTCATCCATCAATGGACATCTGGGCTCTTTCCATACTTTTGACTGTTGTCGATAGTGCTGCTATAAACATTGGGCCCCTTCAAAACAGCACACCTGTATCCCTTGGATAAATACCTAGTAGTGCAATTGATGGGTTGTAGGGTAGTTCTATTTTTAATTTTTTGAGGAACCTCTACACTGTTTTCCAGAGTGGCAGTACCACTTTGCATTCTCACCAACAGTGCAAAAGAGATCCTCTTTCTCTGCATCCTTGCCAACATCTGTTGTTGCCTGAGTTGTTAATGTTAGCCATTCTGACTGGTGTGAGGTGGTATCTCATTGTGGTTTTAATTTGTATTTCCCTGATGATGAGTGATGTTGAGCATTTTTTCATGGGTCTGTTAGCCATCTGGATATCTTCTTTAGAGAAGTGTCTATTCATGTCTTTTGCCCATTTCTTGACTGAATAATTTGTTTTTTGATGTTGAGTTTGATAAGTTCTTCATAGATTTTGGTTACTAACCCTTTATCTGATATGTCATTTGCAAATATCTTCTCCCATTCCGTTGGTTGCCTTTTAGTTTTGCTGATTGTTTTCTTCACTGTGCAGAAAGCTTTTATCTAGATAAGATCCCAGTAATTCATTTTTGCTTTTCTTTCCCTTGCCTCTGGAGACATGTTGAGTAAGAAATTGCTGTGGCTGAGGTAAAAGAGGTTTTTACCTGCTTTCTCCTCCAGGATTTTGATGGCTTCCTGTCTTATGTTTAGGTCTTTCATTCATTTTGATTTTATTTTTGTGAATGGTGTAAGAAAGTGATCCAGGTTCATTTTTCTGCATGTTGCTGTCCAGTTTTCCCAGAACCATTTGCTGAAGAGCCTGTCTTTATCCCATTGAATATTCTTTCCTGCTTTGTCAGAGATTAGTTGGCCATATGTTTGTGGGTCCATTTCTGGGTTCTCTATTCTGTTCCATTAATCTGAGTGTCTGTTTTTATGCCAATACCATACTGTCCTGATGATTACATATTTGTAATACATCCTGAAGTCCAGGATTGTAATGCCTCCAGCTTCAGTTTTCTTTTTCAGGATTGCTTTGGCTATTCCGGGTCTTTTCTGGTCCCATACAAATTTTAGGATTGTTTGTTTTAGCTCTGTGAAGAATGCTGGTGTTATTTTGATAGGAATTACATTGAATATGTAGATTGTTTTGGGTAGTGTCAACATTTTAACAATGTTTGTTCTTCCAATCCAGGAACATGGAATAGTTTTTCAGTTTTTTGTGTCTTCTTCAATTTCTTTCATAAGCTTTCTATAGTTTTCAGTGTATAGATTTTTCTTCTCTTTGGTTAGATTTATTCATAGGTATTTATGGTTTTTGGTGCAGTTGTAAATGGGATCAATTCCTTGATTTCTCTTTCTGTTGCTTCATTATTGGTGTAACTGATTTCTGTAACTGTGCAACTGATTTCTGTGCATTGATTTTATATTCTGCAACTTTGCTGAATTCATGATCAGTTCTAGCAGTTTTTTTTGGTGGAATCTTTTGGGTTTTCTATATAGAGTATCATGTCATTTGTGAAGAGTGATAGTTTGGCTTCATCCTTGCCAATTTGGATGGCTTTTATTCCTTTGTGTTGTCTGACTGCTGAGGCTAAGACTTCCAGTGGAATGTTGAATAACAGTGTTGAGAGTGGATATCCCTGTCGTGTTCCTGACCTTAGGGGGGAAAGCTCTCAATTTTTCTGAGTGTTGGGTGTTTCATATATGGCTTTTATGATCTTGAGATATGATCCTTCTATCCCTACTTTCTTGAGGGTTTTTATCAAGAAAGGATGCTGTATTTTGTCAAATGCTTTCTGTGCATCTATTGAGAGGATCATATGGTTTTTGTCATGTGTTCTTATTGATGTGATACATCACATTGATTGTTTTGTGTATATTGAACCAGCCCTTCATCCCAGGTATAAGTCCCACTGGGTCTTGGTGAATAATCCTTTTAATGTATTGTTGGATCTGGTTGGCTAGTATCTTGTTGAGGATTTTTGTATCCATGTTCATCAGGGAAATTGGTCTGTAGTTTTCCTTTTTAGTGGGGTCTTTGTCTGGTTTTGAAATCAAGGTAATGCTGGCTTCATAGAATGAGTTTTTTTTGAACATTTCTACTTTTTGGAACAGCTTCAAAAGAATAGGTGTTAACTCTTCGTTAAATGTTTGGTAAAATTCCCCTGGAAAGCCACCGGCCCTGGGGAAACTTTTGATTACTAATTCCTGGTTATGGGTCTGTTCAAATGATCTATTTCTTCTTGTTTCAGTTTTGGTAGTTTATATGTTTCTAGGAATTTGTCTATTTCTTCCAGATTGCCCATTTTATTGGCATGTAATTGCTCATAATGTTCTCTTATTATTATTAGTATTTCTGCTGTGTTGGTTGTGATCTGTCCTCTTTCATTCTTGATTTTATATATTTGGGTCCTTTCCTTTTTTTTTTTTTTTTTGATCAAACTGGCTAGGGGTTTATCAATTTTGTTAATTCTTTCAAAGAACCAGCTCCTGGTTTCATTGATTTGTTCTACTGTTGTTTTTTTGTTTATTTGGTTTTGATAGCATTGATTTCTATTCTAATCTTTATTATTTCCTGTCTTCTGCTGATTTTGGGTTTTATTTGCTGTTCTTTTTTCAGGTCTTTAAGGCGTAAGGTTAGGCTGTGTATCTGAGACCTTTCTTTCTTCTTTAGACCTTCCTTCCTGGCTTGCTATATACTTCCCTCTTACGACTGCCTTTGCTGTGTCCCAGAGGTTTTGGGCTGTGGTGTTATCATTTTCATTGGCTTCCATGTACTTTTTAATTTCCTCTTTAATTTCTTGGTTAACCCATTCATTCTTTAGTAGCATGTTCTTTAGTCTCCAAATATTTGTTATCTTTCCACATTTTTTCTTATGGTTGATTTCGAGTTTCATAGCATTGAGGTCTGAAAACATGCATGGTATTATCTCAGTCCTTTTGTACTTGTTGAGGGATGATTTGTGTTCCAGTATGTGGTCTATTCTGGAGAATGCTCCATGTGTAGTTGAGAAGAATGTGTATTCTGCTGCTTTAGGATGAAATGTTCTGTATATATCTGTTAAGTCCATCTGGCCTAGTGTATCATTCAAAGCCATGTTTCCTTGTTTATTTTCTGTTTAGATGATCTGTCCATTGCTGCAAGTGGGGTGTTGAAGTCCCCTACTATGATGGTATTTTTATCAATGAGTTTCTTTATGTTTGTAATTAATCGATTTATATATTTGGGGTCTTCCACGTTTGGAACATAAATATCTACAGTTGTTAGATATTCTTGGTGGACAGACTCCTTAATGATGATATAATGCCCTTCTTCATTTCCTGTTACAGTCTCTGTTTTAAAATCTAGATTGTCTGATATAAGTATGGCTATTCTGGCTTTATTTTGGAGACCATTAGCATGAGAGATGATTCTCTATCTAGTTTTTCTACTCTTGAGACAACCCTTTCCTCTCATTTGGTTATTCGTTCCTTCAACAAATACTTTTTTTTAAGTTTATTTATTTATTTTGAGAGAGAAAGCGAGAGAGGGAGGGAGAGGGAGACAGCACAAGTGGAGGAGGAGGAGAGAAAGGAGAAAGAGAGGGAATCCCAAGAAGGCTCTGCACTGCCAGCACAGAGCCCGATGCAGGGCTCAGACACATGAAGCCATGAGATCATGACCTGAGGCAAAACCAAGAGTTGGATGTTTTACCGGCTGAGCCACCCAGGAACCCCACGTTCCTTCAACAAATATTAATTGAACATCTGCTATGCTTGAGGAACTATGGTGTGTGTGCCTGTGTGCATGTGCATGATGGGGGGAGTGTTTACTGCTGGAAACAATGGAGATGCAATCTCTACTTTCCTGTAGCCACCTGCCTTGCAAGTGGGGCAATTATGTAGAGTACTTAGCAAAGTGTTGACCACAGAGAAAGCTCAATAAATAGGCACAGATATGTGTATTATTGCTTTTCTGACTCTTGAACAAAAACAATCTGTAAGACAATAACATCATGAGGAAGCTTCAAAGATAAATCACTCTGGAAATATTACTAAGGCCAGCCCAGTCTCCATCCTTCCTCCTGCAGAAGATTGCCCCTTTGTGTTTGCTGAAAAATCATTATAATTGGGATGAGGGAGTGAGGAGTGGCCTTACACTCAAGTCTTCTGTTCTGTTTTACTTCTTTTTTTCCTATTTTTTAAATGTTTATTCATTTTTGAGAGAGAGAGAGACAGAGTATGAGTGGGGGAGAGGCAGAGAGAGAGGGAGACACAGAATCCGAAGCAGGTTCCAGGCTCTGAGCTGTCAGCACAGAGCCCGATGCGGGGCTCAAACCCACAAACTGTGAGATCATGACCTGCATCAAAGTTGGAGACCTAACCGACTGAGCCCTGTGTTCTCTTTTACTTTTTCAGAGACTCTCGCCTTCCTCCCTTGGCAGGGCCAAGGAATGGAGTCCTGCTCACCTAAAAAGCCCTGTTGCTCTGGGATAGCCAGCTGACTCAGCTGACTCACTCAGGTCTGCGACTGCCATGTTCCTCTCCAGAGCCACCTGGTAGACAAAGTCCAAAAATCTATCTATGCACCACGGCGTTGGAGTTGAGTTCTTCCCACTTACTGGGCCATGGGGTGGGGTGTGGAGTGGTGGGGGTGGGTGGTAAGAATGTGGCAGAATTCAGACACAACCATGGGGTACACTCAGACTCTTGCCCAAGAACCTGAGGTATAAAATGCGCACCCGACAATTCCCCCTGGCTTCTCACTCTACCTCCCTGTCCTATACCCCAATAATCATGGGATACTGAGAAAATAAAGAGGTTTGAAATCAAGGAGTTGGAAATCTGCTTGGGAGTCAGGATGCATATACCCATGAAAAGTGAATTAGTTAAACAGGCAAACATTATATAACAAGATTCTGTTTATTTACCAAGTATTATTGTTCATTGAGCACTGTGTTAGGTATTAGGATGCAAACATAAAAGTATTTTCTGTTCTCAAGGAGCTTATAGTCTGGAAAGGAAGATAGGTATAAAGTAGAAATTCAAATAGCAAGGTCAAGTCTTATGGTAGCAGTGATGTAGGTATTTTGCTGATGATACTATCCGAGGGGTTTCAGGGGAGTACAGAGAAAGAGCTAAATATGAATGAGAGAAATAATAGCAATTACTAGCACAGTGAGCTGTGATTGGCCAGAGGCTTGAGATATGCCAAGGAACGCCTCTCTGCTGGTCTCTTTAGCCTGGTGAAGGAGGCAGGGCAGGCAGCCAGAAGAAAGTAACATCGTTTTCACAGGAAGCCTGAATAGGTACTGAGGGGTGCTCTTGGCTTAAAAGACTACAGTTCTAGGGACGCCTGGGCGGCTCAGTCAGTTAAGCCTCCAACTCTTGATTTTGGCTCGGGTCATGATCTCATGGTTTTTGAGATTGAGGCCCGCATTGGGCTCTGGGCTGATGGCATGGAACCTGCTTGGGATTTGCTCTCTTTCTTTCCCTCTCTCTCTGCCCCTCCCCTGCTCTCTCTCTCTCTCTCTCTCTCAAAATAAATAAATAAATGTTAAAAAATAGAAGAAGAAGAAGACCAGAGTTCTAGCATCAGGCTTGATGCTCACTCTCCAATAATTTGTGTTAATTACTTCACTTCTCTGGGGTTCTCTTCCTTGCATGTAAAACGAAGGGGTTGGGCTGGGGAATCTGCATATGTCTTCTCATGTTTGTACCTTTGCCCAGTTTCCTTGCCTGGAACATGTGGATAATTCAGATGATGAGAATTTGAATGAGGCTCTGTAAGATTTGGAAAATATGATTTCTTTTCAGGCCAGAGCAGGCAATGTGGGAGGTATACAACATCCTCTTCCTGTTATCTTTTAAAAAATGTTTATTTATTTATTTTGAGAGAGACAGGGCATGAGCGGGTGAGGGGCAGAGAGGGAGGGAGAGAGAGAAGCCCAAGCAGGCTCTGTGCTGCCAGCATAGAGCCCGACGCAGGGCTTGAACTCATGAACTCTGAGATCATGACCTGAGCAGAAATCAAGAGCCAAATGCTTAACTGACTGAGCCACCCAGGCTCCCCTCTTCCTGTTATTAGGTATTTCTTTGCACTAGGAAATCTCTTTCCAATCTCTTGCAAATGTTTCACTGCCTCATTGTCCTACTCATTACATATTCCAGAAAGGACTTTCTTCTCCCTCTGCTGCTGGCTTTGTTGTTCTTATGTCCTAGGGAGCCAGTCATCAATTATGCTTCACAGACTGGGAGAGAAGACCCGGACTGGTGGCTTTTTGGATCTGTCATTTAGGGGAAATTTTCTCAATCTGGTCCACGTTGTGACAGTAACACTGTTCTTCTTCTTTTTTTAACCCCCCTTTTCAAATTTTTATTTAAATTCTAGTTAGTTAACATACAGTGCAATGTAACACTGATTTCAGGAGTAGAATTCAGTGATTCATCACTTATATATACAACACCCACAGAAACACTGTTCTTTAGACTTCTCCACCCTGACTTTGATTTCAGTTTTGCAAAAGTAATACACTTTAAACCAAAGAGCACTATGGGTTGGGGACCGACTTGGCTACTTATACAAAAATATCCTGTGCTTGCCATGATGGAACTGACATGATGATTTTTGTAAAAAAAAATGAACTCTGTTCTTTTCTCAGAGCGCTTTCCTTGAGTAGCCTACAAGGCTGCTGTTTACATAGAATTGAATAAAAAGAAGATCTGTTCATTATACAGGCATTCCTCAGAGATTCTGCAAGTTCCAGAACACCACGATAAAGCAAATAAAGCAAGTATCACAATAAAGGGAGTCACTTGAATTTTTTGGTTTCCCACTGCATATAAAAGTTGCGTTTATGTTAAACTGTCATCTGTTAAGTGTGCAATAACATTATGTGTTAAAACACAGTGTACATCCCTTAATTTAAAAATACTTTATGGCTGGGGTGCATGGGTGGCTCAGTCGGTTGAGCATCTGACTTTGGCTCAGGTCTTGATCTCACAGTTTCGTGGGTTTGAGCCCCGCATTGGGCTCTGTGCTGACAGCCTAGAGCCTGGCATCTGCTTCAGATTCTGTGTCTCCCCACCCCCCGCTCCTTCCCTGCTTGTGCTCTGTCTCTTTCTCTCTCTCAAAGATAAATAATAAACATTCAAAAAAATACTTAATGGCTAAAAAATGCTAACGGTCATCTGAGCTTTCAGCGAGTCAGAATTGCTGATCACGGATAGCCATGGGAAATGAAATAATAATGAAAAAATAATAATGAACAACAATTAATAGTGAAAAATAATGAAATACTGCAAGAATGAGCAAAATGCGACACAGAGACACCAAGGGGGAAAATGCTGTTGGAAAAAGGGTGTGGATAGACTTCTTAGATGCAGGGGTTGTGCAAAACTTCAGTCTGTAAGAAATACAGTATAAAGCCAAATGCAACAAGACAAAGAGTGCCCGTACAACTCTTCTGAACTTTGTAGATCATCAGGATGCTGAAAACCAAAAGGGTGAAAATCTTTCCTGCAGTTTTATTATCGGCTATCCAGATTGGTTGCTGGCGTTGGTTACCGTCGATGGGTAATAAATTCAACTCCCCCTTTCTTGTTTTGTGTGATAGTTACAAAGTGAGCCACAGACTTCTTCCTTCAGTTCACATGGCAGTGAGGAAAGGTTTCTTGGACACACTAATAAAAGTACCATCTTCATGCGTCCAGGTTTTCTTTCACGTTCTCTCCTGCAGTTCTGCAAGTTTGAGAACGGTGGTGCTGCTACCCTATTCTTGTTTCCCTGTTGCAAATAACAGCTCCCGGCTTCCTCCTCCCTGGGTCATCAACATTTGCAGGGAGGCAGAGGAAGAAGAGAGCGCCAGTCAACACCATGACACAAGCCCGTGACTTGCGAAGGTCAGGGGACGACTTGTCGGCATCTTCCTGGCTCCCGTGCCTGGTGCCCCACAAATTACTCGGTGTGCTGGCTGGGTTGGGTGACAGTTTTTTTTACCTTTTACCGGGAGGGATCAGATACTGGCAACTGATTGATATAGTCTGATCTATGGAGGCAGCCCCCGGCTTAGTTCATTCATTTCAGAAAGCCCTCCAACAATTCCCAAAGCACACAACAGGTCAGGGAAAACATGAATAACTCTTAAAGAAAAGCACAAGGAGAGTAGAGCTTTTCAAAGGGGTGGAGTGGTTAGATTTTTGCATTCCCAAAGCCTAGGCCTGGAGAAGCTTCTAGGTATTTTGTGCAGATGTGTTCCAAAGACCAGACTAAAAATGCATATACCTGCCTCCACATTGAAGACTCAGTGTGCCTCAGGGGGGCTCCAACCAGAGAACCATTGCTGTTTCTCCGCGTTCTGAGGGCTCCCCATTGAAACTACTGGGTGCAGAGGGTTCTTAGTGAGCCTGGCTCTCTCTCTCTGCTTCCCTTCTGGGACCAGAGGAGAGGTCATTTCTGCGTCCAGAGCTCAGAGGGTCATTGCGGCTCAGGTTCAGAGAAACCTGGCTATCAGCAGGACACGTGGCCGGGGCAGCAGCCTGTCCATCATCCCTGGGGACCCTGCTTCTGTTCAGATCCTTTCTGTGGGGTCTCTGCTTCTGCACGGAGACACACAGCTTTGGTGCCCCCACCTCCCATAAGGTGTCTGCAAGATACCGTCCTTGGTTGTGTGTGGCTCTCAATTCAGGCGGTCGGTTCTGTTCTGGGGCTCAACACCCCACACACTTCCGACAGCTTTGAAGGCAGACCCTCCGGCTGGCTGTAAATCACAGGCGCCCTTCTCTGCCTCGCCCTCTGGAGCAATAAAAAGGAAAAATATAAAAACGCAGGCTGGGAAGCAGCGTGCGTGGGCGGGATCGTCTGGGGAGTGTTTCCAGGGAACTCTGGCAGGAGGCTTCTTGTTCATGAAGGATTTCCCCGGCCCTGCACCGGGGGCAGGATAACAGATGGGCTTCTCTCTGCCGCAGAAGGGAAAATACCTTTTGTCTCCGCCAATGCCCTTCGCTGCAGGCCAGCAGCTCGCAGGCGCCCCTTCTGCTCCTGGATGCGGTTCTCTGTCAGGAGGCATCTGAGCTTTCTCTGCAAGAATAGAAATCGTATTTTCGCAGTGTTCTGCTTCCAAAAAGCTGTCAGCCGTGAAGAGTGCCCTGTCCTTGTTCAGAGACGAAGCTTCTGGAACCATCAGTGAATAGCCAAAGGCATTTTCATTTTTAGAGACTGTCAGAAATACTCACAGGCTTCCTGTTTATGACATACGTATCCCCCCCTCCCCCCAGGTGGCTGACCTCACTTTTTAAAAATCTTCAGACCAGTAGCCTCTGTGAAGACCAGCGATCCCAGGATTTGGGATTACAATTGGGAAAGGTCTCCCTTGTTAGGACCCGCCTCTTGATCCTCTGATACTCCTGAGTAGAGTCTAAGGAGGAATTCAAGCTGAACCTGGTTGTTTTCAGTATAGAATCTGGGCTCTATTATAAATGTGTTTTTTTGTACACAAGGATTGTAACTACTATATCTTCGGGTTATAATCCTTCTTTTTTTTCTTTCACCACCTCCTGTCCCTTCTAGTCCTTTTTAGATATTTCCAATCCATCTCACGGGTTTGAAACCCAACAAATGACCCACTCTCTGTTGCTTTTGAGATAGAGGTTTTGGAGTATCTGGCCAAAAAAGGCTAGGCTGCATGCTCAAACTACCTGATTATGATCTATGTGGAAATAATCCTCGTGGAAATCTATGTGGGTCTTCTATTCTGTGTGGAAGGCAGTTTGGTCCTGAAATAAGTTGATAAAAAGGGCTTCCCAGTGCACCATTTGTTACCAATGACTTTATGTTCCCATGCTTTTGTCAATATCGGGCAAGCTTCTCCCTTGTCTGTGTTCTCCAGTTCTGAATCTTTCTTGGGGGTGAGGATGGTCTCCCTCATTTGCATACCCTCTGCGGTGACTGGTTGACAGATTGGGATTTCAGCTAATTTAATTTAATTCTTATAAAAAGTGTGATGTGTCAGAGAGCTGGGGAAATGATTCATGCACAATTGAAAAGGGCAAAATCATTTCATTTATGGATTTCTAGCTACTAAACTATCGATCAGAGGAATTAATCTTTCCAGCTAAGCTAGGTGGAGAATTGGATCCAGGGAATCATTCCAAGGTTCTGTTATTTCCACAATGCTGCCAGGCATATTTGGAGAATTTTGGAAAACTCTTGGAAACCGACTAGCTCGTGAAAGGAAATGTCCACAAGAAATGTTTCAAACACTGAAGAATGTTGTCTTAATTCTCATAAAGCCTGAATAAGAAAAACGTGTTTAGTACAAAAATGTTTTCTGAGGATGGTGATAACAAAAAAGCAGTAAGGTTAGATTTTTGTTTGTTTGTTTTTGAGACAAACAGAAATTAGAACTTGTGAACTTCCTTTCTAATAATTATTTTTTTTCTTTTATTTATTTTGAGAGAGAGAGAGAGAGAGAGAGAGCGAGCACAGACAGGGTTGCAGGGCAGAGAGAGAGGGAGAGAGAGAGAGAGAGAATCCAAAGCAGGCTCTATGCTGTCAGCACAGAGCCCAACGTGGGGCTAGAACTCACAAACCATGAGATCGTGACTGGAGCCGAAATCAACAGTCAGATGCTTAACCAACAGAGCCACTCAGGTGCCCCAGCAGACTCCTTTCTAGAAGGAGGTGTGTTGATTGATGAGTAAGGATAAATGATTGGAGCTGGTGTGTGAGGCATGAAAAAGCATGTGTGGGCCAAGGATGGGAGGGTTAGGTAACTGCAAAGCTCTTGTTTGGCTGACTGAAATTTACAAGTGTGGTGCAAGAATTGAGTTGCTTATGACAATAGGGAAAGTTTTAGAAGAAGAAAGGAGACAAGCATAGTAAAGTGTTCAGTGACCAGAGCAGAAGTGAAGGAGGAGAAAGCATGGTCTTGGGAGGATTTTTTTAATATATAATTTATTTTGTAACTGTTCCTTTAAAAAAATGTTTGTCATTGAAGTATAGTTGACATACAATATTATAATAATTTCAGGTGTACAACCTAGTGATTCAACAATTCTATACATAAATCAATGCTCACCATGGTAAGGGTAGTTACCATCTCTTACGATATTATCAACCATATTCCTTAGGCTGTGCTTTTCATCCCTGTGATTTATTTATTTTATAATTTGAGGTTTCTATCTCTTAATTCCAGTTATCTCTTTTGCCTCCCGCTTCCAGCCACCACCACCCTCCCCTCTGGCAGCCACCAGCTTGTTCTCTGTATTTAGGAGTCAGTTCCTGTGTTTGTTTGTTCCTTTGTTTTGTTTTTTAGATTCCACATAGGAGTGAAATCATGTGGTATTTGTCTTTCTCTGATTGACTTATTTCACTTAGCATGACATTGTCTAGCTCCCTCATGTTGTTGTAAATGGTAAGATCTCATTCTTTTTGATGGCTGAGTCATATTCCATTACATATATACCACATCTTCTTTATCCACTAGTCTATCCATGGACACTTGGGCTACTTCCATATCTTGGCTACAAAGCTGCAATAAACCTAGGGATGCATATATTTTTTCTAGTTAGCGTTTTCTGGATAAGTACCCAGAAGTGGAATTGCTAGGACCATATGGTAGTTCTATTTTTGATTTTGGAGTAACCTCCATACTGTTTTCCACAGTGGCTGAACCAGTTTGCATTCCCGCCACCAAGATTACCTCTTCTCCAAATCCTTGCCAGCTGGTGTTATTTCTTGTCTTTTGGATGCTAGCCATTCTGACAGGTGTGAGGTGATAGCTTACTGTGGTTTTGATTTGCATTTTCAGGAAGAATTTTAAAAAATGTTTATTTTGAGAGAGAGCAAGAAAGGGAGGAGGAGGAGGGGAGGGAGAGAGAGAGAGAGAGAGAGAGAGAGAGAGAATCCCAAGCAAGCTCCATGCTGTCAGCACAGAGCCTGATAGGAGGCTCGAACCCACAAACCGAGAGATCATGACTTGAGCTGAGATCAAGGGTCAGAAGCTCAACAAACTGAGCCACCCAGGCACCCCAGGAGGAATTTGTTTAAATGAAATATTGTTGCATGTTGTAAATTTCATTTTCCACAACCCTTCCTCCCCTCTCTCCCCCCTTCAATCTTTACTAAAGTTTGTATTACTCACAATGAAATTGGTTTTGCTTGGTTGGGAGTGTGACAAAGGCTATTGGAATTGGATGTATCCATACAAGATGGAGGCCGAGAGAGAGAGAGAGAGAGAGAGAGAGAGAGAGAAAACACAAACACAGAGCAGAAAGTCAGATGGACACAAGGCAGAGAGATGTTTGAAGGTGCTGGCCTTGAAGATCGGAAAGCTGTGGCCATAGCCAAGGAAATCCAGCAGCTACCTTAAATTGAAAGAGGCAAGGAATGGATTCTCCCCTAGAGCCTTCAGAAATGCGCAGTCCTGCCAATGCCATAATTTGGGCTCAGATTATGGGTAATTTGGGTACCGATTCCAGACTTTTGACCTTCAGAACTGTGAGAGAAGTAATTTCTGTTATTTTAAGCCACTGAGTTCTGTCACTGAAGCCAGATCTTGGTATGTTGATAGTTGGCCTGAGTTTAGTGATTCTTGATCACTTTTTTTTTTACATCTGAGTGGGTACACAACTCAAAATAGTGTCAATCATGTTAATTACAAAGATTGAACATACATCATCCCACCAATATGGAACTTAAGCTGATTGCAAATGGCTTAGTTTGGTTCAGATTTTTAGAAGAATTGGTGTCAGTTGAGGTGTCTCTCTTGTGAAATACGAGACAGATAAAGGAAGTGGTGGGAAAAAAGAAATAAGGACCAACTGAATGAGAACTGGAAGCTATACTACTCAGCTCTTTGATACTTAAATAGTAGCAACCTAACAACTCCATTGTATATTAATCAATACATGATTCATTTGGGGCAGAGGCTTGGCACAATTCTTGGGGGGAAGAAGCATAATTACCAACTATAACCTGCACTAGGATGGATGCTTACACTGCAGTCAGATTCTGTTCAACTCAGAACAACTTCTACATCCATTCTCTGTGGTATATCAGACATTCTGCCAGGCACGGGGGATACAAGATGGGTAATACACAGTTCATTCTTCAGAAAATTTAGAGAGTCATATATTGAGCCAATGTTTTGTTCTGAAGTCATGATTAAGGTGAACTAACATGTGAGATCAAAAGTACTCTTGAGAATTCCCTAGAAAGGCACCATGTTTGTCATCAATATATCATCTCTCAATTCAACTGCATGGATTTCTTCCAGCATTCGATCGGGCAACTATTTCTTTAGTTAAGCACTGGAAGAAATATTTGGCTTGCATATCACAAAAGGATAGTTTTTATTTTTATTTTTTGTTTTAGAGAAAGAATCTTAAGCAGACTCCACGCTCAGTGCGGAGCCCAACGACTGTGGGATCATTACCTGAGCCAAGATCAAGAGTTGGAAGCTCAACTGACTGAGCCACCCAGGAGCCCCAAAAGGATAGTTTTTAACATTAGGGGCATACCTGGTGAGACTTAGACTGGAAAAAGAGCATAACATGTCCCATGTTCTCTTTACTTCTAGGATATTCATGAATGATGGATTGGCTCTCCCTGCCATATGTAAATTATAGTCTGTCTCTCTACACTTTGCCAACTGTGGCTAGTGAATCTGAGTTAAGTGCTCTGTGATGGGATGACACTAATCTGCCATTTTATTTGTTCAACCATTTACATTTGCTAACAGCTCGTGGGGTTGAGTAGTTAGCAAGTATTGCTGAGGAACTGATTTCTGTGCGTAAGGAGATTACTGTTTAGGGGGGAGATAAAATCTGTGCATATTCTAGTATGTGATGTATGAGAGTGTGGGCATTGCCAACAAAATTCAGAGAAGGGAGATTACTTCTGGTGGATGCAGGAAAAACTTCACAGGGGAAGGTGGTATTTCCACTGGGTCTTGCCTGCAGGGTAGGATCTGAAGATGTGAGGAAGGGGGAGAAAGAACTTTCTGGATGGAGGTCAACTGTGAGGGAGGCATAGAACACAGGTGAGCTTCAGACTTGCTTGGGAAACATCATTTTTAAGAGAGAAAGAAAGATCTTCTTTTTTTTAACATTTATTTATTTTTGAGACAGAGAGAGAGAGAGAGAGAGAGAGAGCGCGCGCGAGCAAGTGGGGGTGGGGCAGAGAGAGAGGGAGAGAGAAAGAATCCCAAACATACTCCTTGTCGTCAGCACAGAGTCCAATGAGCTCAAACCTACCAACCGTGAGATCATGACCTGAGCTGAAGCCAAGAGTTAGATGCTTAACCGGCTGAGCCACCCAGGTGCCCCGAAACATCTATTTCTTTTTTTTTTTTAATGTTTATTTATTTTTGACTGATAGAGACAGAATGCAAGTGGGAGAGGGGCAGAGGGGCAGAGAGAGAGGGAGACACAGAATCTGAAGCAGGATTCAGGCTCTGAGCTGTCAGCACAGAGCCCAACGCAGGGCTCGAACCCATGAATAGTGATATCATGACCTGAGTGGAAGTCGGACACTTAACCAACTGAGCCACCCCGGCACCTTCCTAATCAAGGATGCGTAAAAGGATAGGTTTGCCTGGAACAACTAATAAATGGGACAAGATATGATAAAACAATGGTTCTCAAGATACCAAACACTGGGCAATGAAGAATAGTCCTTGAGTGATGGCAGACCAGTGAGGTGGTCCCGGATGAGTGCTTGGAGGAGGGTTTCCAGGATGAAGTGTAGAGAGAGGTACACAGGCTGAGCCTGAGAAGATGCAGCTGTGAGTTCAGGGTGGCTAAAAGGGATAGGATGCTCAGGGAAGAGTACTGGAAAGATAAAGCTGCACAGAGAAACTCTGGACCTCTGTAGACATTCAGTCTGATATACAGAAGAGTCCCGACTCACACATAAGTGTAAGGGAAATGTCATGGCTGGGAAGGAACCAGCCTAACAGATCAGAGGGACAAATCCTAGGTGCTCACATTTGGGCAGGGAATACTACCTGTTCCCAATAGCCCTACTTGACAGTCTCATAAATCATAGGGTTTTGGGAGGCATACTGGACCCAGGGGATCATGTCCCCATCATGGAACAAAATTAACTTTAGACCGCATGTTGGTCTGGTTTTGCCAAAGCTTAACTCTAAGATCCCTGAGAATCACAGTGCTGCCAGGAAACTTACCTGTATCCCAGAATAAAGCTCAAGGATATATACAGAAATCCGTAAGTATTCAGCACCCCACAAGGTAAAGCCGGTGTTGTGTGCTCTATACCACCAGATGCATCTCCTCCTTCTCTGTTCTCCATCCATCCCCAAATGGCTCTCGGTGATATAAATGGCTTCCTTTTAGGCACGGCCGGCACAGACCATTTCCGAGGTAGACACGCTTCCTGGTTCATGAAACTGACCAGCGCTCTTTTCACCCGTTCTTGGCTTCGCCACCCTGCAGAATTTTGTTAAGTTGGCCCGCAGAGGTGGTGTGCTCTGATGACGCTCTGGAACAGGAGCATTTAATGTAGTGATTTATTGGTACCGGGGCCGGAGGATGTTCTGGTAGAGGCTTCTCATTTCCTTTTATTATTCCAGCGTTACAGGCATGCAGACTATCTGTCTTTACCAGGAACACTTAATGGAGAAGCCGGAACAATTATGAAGGAATGAAGATCTTGTAAAATAGCTATCAGTAAAGCGCAGGAGGGGCAGCACTTGCAAACTTGGAAGGAATACGAAGCCGTAAAGCCTGCAGATGTGTGCTCTTCAATCCTAAGGACGCTACTTAGCTCATTTACATACTTGTTAGCAATTCATTTTGAAAATATTGTGGGAGAGAGAGCAGTTTGAGGTGTTTTTAAGGGGAATGGCTCTTGGCAGGGAGGTGCTAATAAATTGAACTGTATTGACTAGGGAGACTTATGAACAGGTGCAGAAATAAAAAAAAAAAAAAGAGGGAGAAAAGTAAGAAGAGTCGCCAGGGCACAGGTGACTGGGCAGTCCAGCCTGGCTTTGAGTCCTTGCACAGCCACTTATCGCCTGTGTGAACTTGGCCAATTGATTGAATCTTGCTGAGCCTCAGTCTCCTCATCTGTAAAATTAAGACATTGTTGTTTATCTCAGAGTACCCCTGCAGAGATACAGTGAGCTCTTCCAAATAAAGCACTTAGCTGGAGCCTTTGTAACAAATGTTATCTAATAAAGATTTTTTAAAGCTTACTGTTTTTATTTTGAGGTGGGGAGAGGGGCAGAGAGAGAGGGAGAGAGAGAATCTTAAAGCAGGCTCCACACTGTCAATACAGAGCCCAACATGGGGCTTGATCCTACAAACCATGAGATCATGACCTGAGCCAAAACCAAGAGCTGGCCACTTAACCGACTGAGCCACCAAGGCACCCCTCTAATAATAATTATTAAAGGAGAAATCCTACAAGCCCATGTTAATTGTTTTTTGGGATGCAACTACAATAATAATTTAAAAAATGAAGGGCTTCACATTATGTCTCATTTTAGACATGCTATATTAGAATTCTTTTGGAACCTAGTTTTGTTACAAGCACCGTTATAAATTTTTTTTTAACATTTATTTTTTGAGAGACAGAATGTGAGTGGGGGAGGGGCAGAGAGAGAGGGGGACACAATCTGAAGGAGGATCCAGGTTCCAAGCTGTCAGCACAGAGCCCTACGCAGAGCTCAAATGCACGAACCTCAAGATCATGACCTGAGCCAAAGTCGGATGCTTAACCGACTAAACCACCCAGGCGCCTCACAGGGGCCATTGTAAACAAGCCAGAAGGGGTAAACCTGGCAGAAATGCCTTTCTTAAATCTTTATTTCTTTGCTTTAAAAATTTCATCTTCACGGGTATCCTGTTGCTGGGTAGAGCAGGTGTATGGCCCATGTTGGTAGCCCAGTAGGGGTCCAGAGCCTCTGGGATGCGTTTCTGGCTTGTCACTCAAGAGATAGAGACACTGGCACAGGAGCAAGATGATGTGTCATCACAGACGTCATGTTGATCTTTCAACAGTGAGTCTAACCCAGGTTAGAACAATGGGGAAGTGACAACGTGAGATTTCTACAAACAAATGAGTCTGTCACGCTGTTCTCACAAAGAGCCAGAGTCTACACTCTCAGGGGAGAGAACTGAACAAAGAAACAGGCCAGAGGACTTGACATGAGAGGTCGTAAACATTAGTTTTGAATGTCCTGTGGCCTAGAAAGAGGCCAGTTAGATTCATTTGGGGAGCATCTAGGTGGCTCAGTCAGTTGAGTATCTGACTTTGGCTCAGGTTATGATCTCGTGGTTGGTGAGTTTGAGCCTCGTGTAGGGCTCTGTGCTGACAACTTGGAGCCTGGAGCCTGCTTCGGATTCTGTATCTCCCTCTCTCTCTTGGCCCCTCCCCTGCTTGTGCTCTCTCTCAAAAATAAATAAATAAACATTTTTAAAAAAGATTCGGTTAGATCTCAATATGATATTTGGAAGTCAGTGTAAAAACTCCTAAAAACCAGGCCAATTAAATTGTATTTCCTTTCTTTTTTATTATGAAATGACAAATCTGGAAATTGAGGGAAAGAGATCCTTTTACTTTTCCAGATCTGTAATTAAAAAAGATTCCAGGGTGCTCACGTTGGAATGGAATCATGAGTGCCTCTTTTGGACCTTGCTTCCAAAACTTTACCTTGGTTGGAAGAGAATTACGGGAGAGCAATGCAACTATTTGCAAAATTAGGAAGGTTGGCTTGTGAGGGCCGAAGAGGATGATAGGGTTATACATTGCTAATGAATGACTTACGACTTCTGGAGCTGAAGGAGAAACATGATTTATGGTGCCAGGAACGAATGAGGGGAAGAATTTGGGAGGGAGGCAGATTAGCAGACCTGAGTCTCAGGACGTGAGCCTTGGGAATATATGAATCAGAGTAAGATGGGGGCTTCAGGAAAAGACTTAGGCAGAAACAGGAAAGGTTTGGCCACATAGGGTTTGTCAAATATTTAGTGATGGCTTTGTCAGAGAGGAGCAGGCAGGATAGTACGTCAAGGCGGGGGGTAAGACCCCCTAGAGATGAGAGATGAGCGGTTGGTCAGAGAGGTTTTGGGACAGCAGCACCAGACAGCAGAGGAGGTGCCAGGGAAATAAATGGCTGCTCTGAACAAGGAAGCTATTCATTCTCTGAGCCCCAGGCACCCCTTCCTGTTGGTCATGGAGCCTCTGGGCCCATGGCTGTTAAATCTGGCCAGGGATAAGCAACGAGCCTTGGAAGAGCTTCACCCCTTATCAGGACAGAGGATCGAGCCACATTACTACCATCAGTGAGAATCCTGGAATTTGTAAATGGTTTGTCCTTGGAGCCCAGGTTAAGTCTAAGGGTTCAAGGTTCACTTTCATGGACTTGCATCTAACTAGAAACCAGCTGGCCATTATTTAGGTTTGGGTTTCGGTGTTTGCATGGAGGAGTGGGAAGTTTATCTATTTGTTTCGAGTTATGACTTCTAATTTGCTTATTATTATTTAGGATATCACCATTTTTGGTTCACAGATGTCCCTCCTTATTTTTTCCTATGGCTGTTATTGATTTTTCTTTAAAAAAAAAACTCATCTTTTTCTTTTTTGTAATTTCTAGGGATTTTAGATATGAGACGAGGTAGGCACCGTCTTGATCCAATCTGGCTTTAGCTACTTAAAATGGTTTTTATTTGTTAATAAGAAATGTACACAGAATTTCAGTACACCCTTTACCCAGATTCACCTATTGTTAACATTTTGATCTATTTGGCTTGTCATTTTCCCTCTGACTGTATGTGTGCGTGTATGTATGTAATGTATGTATGTACATACGTATGTATGTATGTATGTATCTATCTATCTAATTTTGAAACCAATTGAAAGCTACATAGAGCTTTCTGTTTAACCTTAAATACTTCAGTGTAGATTTCCCAAGAATAAGGCTATTTTCTTACGTATTCATTAGTATAGTGATCAACCTCATTCACTTTAGTAGTGAAACTACTCTACCTTCTTACAACCCCAATTTTGCCAGTTTACTTTGTAAGGCCTTTTGTAGTATTTCTGTGCATATGCACGTACTTTCCCCCTGCACTATGGGATCCAGTTTAGGATGAAGTAATGTGTCTAACAGACATGTCTTTTTAGTATCCACAATCTGGAACAATTCTTCAGTCTTTCCTTTACTTCTATGACCTTGAAATTTTTAAGAATGCAGTCCCCTTTCAAAGCAGAATGTTCCTCATTTAGGATTTGTGTATGTTTTGTCTTGATCAGTTTTAGGTTACCACTCCCACCCCCCAGTCAGAATACTACAAAAGTGGGGTGCCCTGGGTGGCTCAGTCGGTTAAGCGTCTGACTTCAGCTCAGGTCATGATCTCAGGATTGGTGGGTTTGAGGCCTGCATCGGGCTCTGTGCTGACAACTCGGAGCCTAGAACCTATTTTGGATTCTGTGTCTCCCTCTCTCTTTCTGCCCCTCCTCCACTTGTGCTCTGTCTCTCTCTGAAATAATAAACTTTATAAAAAAAAAAAAAGAATACTACAAAAGTGATATTGTGTCCTTCTCAGGGTGTGTCATCCAGAGACACACAGTTTCCATTGCCTCTCACTTACAATGATTTTGATCAGTGTAGCCTGATTTCTCCACTGTCTAGATACTATTATTTTCTCCCTGGCTCCTAATAAGCAATCTTTGGTGAGGCGTTTTCAGACCGTGCAGGTATCCTGTTCCTCATCAAAGTTTACCCCCACATACACCCACTAGAAATGGCTTTTAAAAAAATTAGTGACAATACCAAGGCTACAGAGCAACTGTAATTCTCCTAAATTACTGTGGGAATGTAGGATGGTGCAACCACTTTGCAAAATATCTGGGAGTTTTAAAAAAAGTTAAACATGCACTTTCCATATGACCTAGGACTTTGCTCTCAGTTATTTATCCTAGAGAAATGAAAGCCTATGTCCATACAAAGGCTTGTGCAAAAACACACATGGCAGCTTTGCTCATCATTGGCCCAAACTGGAAAAAACTGAAATGTCCATCAATATGTGACCGTAGATACAAATTGTGGCATATTCATACCACAGAATACAACTCAGCAAGGAAAAGGAACAACATTCTGATACATGCAACAGAATATATAAATCTCAAAAACAGCATGCTCCATGAAAGAAGCCGGAGACCAAAGAATATGTGCTGTGTGGTGCCATTTATGTGAAATTCTAGAAAAGGGAAAACTAATATCTACTGAGAGAAAATATATTCATGGTTGCCTGAGGCCGGGAGTGTGGGGGGTGTTGACTGCAAAGAGGCATGTGGGAATTTTTAAGGCGATGGAAAAGATTTTAATCTTTATTTTAGTGGTGGCAACCTAGGTGTATAAATCTGGCACAACCCTTCAAACTCTACAAATAATGGGACCATTTTATTACGTGGCAATTTTGCCTCTATAAACTTGGCAATTTCCCTCCTAGACTTAGGACCCATTTATGATTCTACCCTGAACCTGTCTTCATTGTTAGGGTTAGAAATGATGATTTGCTGGGGATTCTGGGTGGCTCAGTCAGCTAAGTGTCCAACTCTTGATTTCCCCTCCGGTCATGATCTCATGGTTTGGTTAGTGAGTTCAAGCCCTCAGTTGGGCTCTGCACTGAAAGCACAGAACCTGTTTGGGATTCTTTCTCTCCTCTCTCTCTACCCCTCTCCTGCTCTCTCACACATGTGTTCTTTCTCTCACAAATAAATAAACGTGAAAAAAACCCCATGAAAATGATTTGTTAACTCCAACATTCTCTCCATGTTTGCCACTTGGTTCTTGGCATTCTTCTGTAAGCAAGTGTCCACTCTTGTGCCCATATCATTCTTGCCTTGTTTGTTATCATTTTCAACTGAGTCCCATTTCCCCATGAAAGGCTTATAATTTAAATTAAAGCATTATTTTTGACACTTAAATTGTCATGTGTTTGTCTCGAGGTAGCCCTTATGGGCTGATGCCTATGTCCTTGGGACATGCCCTATCCTTTGTGGTTGAGGACTTCCTTTCTTTCTAGTGTAAGATAAAATGAAGTTCCAGACTCATCTTGTCTGAGTCATCTCTCCCACAGACAGGGAATAGCTATTTTTCAAGCCATCTTGCTTTCTCTTAGTGAGGAATGGTAATAGAAACCAGGATGTGGCTGCTAGATGTGCTCAATGCTCCTGGGGCCACCTGTGATTCTAGCCCTTCCAGAGCTATTAAGTTTGTTTTCCTTCCTTCCTTCCTTCCTTCCTTCCCTCCTTCCTTCCTTCCTTCCTTCCCCCCTCCCTCCCTCCTTCTTTCTTTCCTTCCTTCCTTCTTTCCTTCCTCTTTCCTTCTTTCCTTTTCTATTTCCTTCTTTCCATTCTTGCTTTCTTGTAGGGTCCATGCCCAGCATGGAGCCCAATGTGGGGCTTCAACTGACAACGCTGAGATCAAGACCTGAGCTGAGATCAAGATTCAGACGTGTAACCAACTGAGACACCCAGGTGCCCCCAGTTTGTTTTCTACTAGAGTTCTTTTCGAAAGGAATGAAAGGAATAGGGATTGTTTGTGCTAGAACTTTCTGCAAAGAAGGTGAGGAAGAAGAGTAAGTCCAAAAGGGGAGAAAATAATTCTTTAAAAAAACCTTTTTCTAGAAATCACCTAAAACCCAAACCTTTAGCCATTAAGTGATATAAGGTATCACTTAATATTTGTGCACCCTAGATTTTGCTTTAGCCCCTTTTCCTAATAGCCATCACCTTTATTCTTCATTTACTTTGTGTATTTTCATGTTTATTGTCTTGGCCAGAAAGCAAATACCATATTTTCATCAGAGCTCTGTTCGATACACTGCTTCTCAGGAAACCAGCTGACTCTGTGGGGTGTATGTGTGTGTGTGAATGTGGTTGAATGTGTGTGTGTAGTTTACATTTTTTAAAATGTTTACTTATTTTTGAGAGAGACACAGAATACAAGTGGGAGAAGGGCAGAGAAAGAGGGAGAACCAAAATCTGAAGCAGGCTCCAGGCTCTGAGCTATCAGCACAGAGTCTGACGCGGGGCTTGAACCCATGAACCATGAGATCATGACCTGAGCTGAAGTCAAATGCTTAACAAACTGAGTCACTCAGGCGCCCCTTGTGTGTGTGTAGTTTAGGAAGGAAACGCCAACGTGATCAGAAAATGGAGGTGAAATCTAGGACAGCAGGCTTTGGAATTCTGCTTCCAAAAAAGATAGGGCAAGGGGAGAATCTGAATAACTATTTATAATTTCACAAGCTTCTCCATACTGTTAGCAAGGCAGCCCAACAAAGGGTATATGAATATTAAGAGGTGGTTTCTAGATTTTCTCCTTGTTACTGAAAATATCCATCAATGAGTCTCATCTATGGTACCTCTGTTGCTTAATCAGAAATCAAGGGAACAGTAGCATGGCCAGAAGGTCCTCTTAGAACTCAATAATGAGGCACAGATGACCTTGCCTCACATCATAGTGTGTCACCCTGTAGATGCAAGAGAATGGTTGGCTTCTATAATGGGAAATAGATGAAACCCTGACTCTTGAGTCATTTAATACTGAACTAAGAGAACCCAGAAGAATACACACAGGAAACATCGACAGGAGATGGGGGGGACTTCTCCAGCTATAATTGGTATTATTGAATAAGAAGAAGACAGGGGTGCCCATTAAGTGATTGGAATGGCTGTTTCAGCTCGTGTTTCCTGTAGCTAAATCAAATTTACAGAATGGAAACTCCATTATAGTGTTTTCTTTGACTCATCCAACAGACACACTGAGCACATTATAATGGAAACTCGTCATGGTAATGCTAATTGTTTTCTCTCTTTCTTCTCATTTGACTCCTATTCTTATTTTTCATTTTGCTGACAGTGGACTTTATTGGTTTTGTAAAAAGGATATAAACTTTATAAGAAATTTGAGTCATAAAGAAAAGGAAAATATAATCTCTTAAAGCCCCATTCAGAAAGAATGTTCTTAATATTCGGGGAACCCTATTTTACAGGGGTTTAATTCACATATTCAGACAGGATAGACAGGAATTATCTAGAAAACTGAGATCATATGATATGTACTAATTTAAATAAAATATATCAAATAAACTTCCCTTCACTTTCACTGGGTTCTGTAGAAGAGAGACTAATGTTAAATGAAGGAATTGCTGAAATCCAGTAAATATTTTTTCACTCCATGGGATTTGGAAAAATGAAGATGTACATGTATGTATGTATCTGTATACACTTGGCACATGTGATGTTGTGTTTGCATGTGTGTGTGTGAGTGTATGCCTGTGCACGTGTACACATGTGTGCAAGTATGTTCCTTCATGTGTGTGTGTGTGTTTGCACAGGTATGTGCACATGTATATTTGTAAAAATGAGTATGTGCACATGTATATTTGTAAAAATGAGTGTTTGGAACTGGAATCCCTAATTCTTACATACGTTGAACATTCTTAAATACTGGGTGGCTCAGTTAGTCGGTGTCCAACTCTTGATTTCTGCTCAGGCTGTGATCTCATGGTTGTGAGACTGAGCCCTGAATTGGGCTCCATCCTGAGCATGGAGCCTGCCTGGGATTCTCTCTCTCCTTCTCTGTCTTGCTCTCTCTCTCTCTGTCTCTCAAAAATAAATAAATAGAACTTAAAAAAGAAGAGAAGAAAATGTCTTTCTTTCAAGAAGTCTTGAGTTAAACTTTCTTTCCCTGGGAAATATATAGCAGGGAAATAATTATTGCTATTACTAGCAATAATCCGATTGTTTTTTCACTCTATAGAACTTGCTTCATAGGCATAAATGCCTATACAATTTTTTTATGTACTTGAAGCCCAGACACTACTTTGGTACATGTTTCAGTGTCGATCATTCACTGTTTTTCACAGCACTTGGTATATAGCCTTTTGAGCTGCACATTCAAACATTTCTTGATTTCAGGAGAAATACTTACATTTGATAGGTCACTGTTGATTTTGGAAGATTGTCATATTTCAGGAGTTTCCTCCTATTCCTGTCTGACCTGAGTTTTTATCCGAAATGACTATTGGATTTTATAAACTTTCTTTCCTTCAGTTTGCTGATATAATGCATTGCACTGGTTTCTTACATGTGTTTTCATTCCTCCAATAAAATACTTCTTGGTCATGGTGTCTTGTTATTTCAATATACTGCTGTATTTAATTAGATAATATTTTATTTTGAAATTTGTATCTGCATTCATGAGTGGAGTTTACATACTTTAATATTGGTGTTAAGATATTATTAACTTTACAAATAACTCTCCTTTTGTGCTGTTGTCTCAAATAGTTTCACTATTATAGGACTAGGAACTATCTGTTTTGTCAAATTTTATTTTAACCTGCTCACCAATCCCACCCATAAGAATACTTAGGCAAGCATCTTTCTTAAATGGCAGATTTTAAAAGTTGCTTTTCAGGGGGCACTCAGTTGGTTAAGCATCCGACTCTTGATCTCAGCTCAGGTCTTGATCTCTGTGACATGAGTTCAAGCCTTGCATTGGCTCCACTCTGGGAATGAAGCCTACTTAAAAACAAACAAACAAACAAACAAACAAACTTCTTTTTAGTACCTACTATTTATTTTTCTAGAAAATCATCCAAGACCTTAGGCTCTTCTGAAATGTTGACGTAGAATTGCAGACGATATTCTTTTGTACATCTTCTGATTCTTCTATACTTTGTATCATTCTTTTTTGTAGCTAATATTGTTAATTTTCTATTCTCCCTTTTCTAGGAGTTGATTTAATTCACTTTTGTTTTGGGGCACCCAGCTGGCTCAGTTCATGGAAGTGTCACTCTTAATCTCAGGGTCGAGAGTTCGAGCCACACGTTGGGGGTAGAGGTTACTTTATTTCTTTTTCTTTTTTTAAAAATGTTTTTATTTACTTTTGAGAAAGAGAGACACAGCGTGAGCAGGGTAGGGTCAGAGAAAGAGGGAGACACAGAATCCGAAGACAAGTTCCAGGCTCTGAGCTAGCTGTCAGCACAGAGCCTGACATGGGGCTCGAACCCACGAACCATGAGATCATGACCTGAGCCGAAGTTGGACGCTCAACCGACTGAGCCACACAGGCGCCCCACAGGTTTTTAAATGCACATGTCCAGGTTGGTTCTTTTGTGATGGTTACTCATCTCTGAGTTTCCCTGGCCACCTGTACAGGGTGTGGGGAGGGAGTGGGTTGGGGTACAAGAGGAGGAAAAATTATCTGGATAGTCCTAGGTGTCCACTGTGGTTTTCTATCTTAAAATGTCCCCCCTTAAATGTGTTATTTCTATTTTTATTTTCATGAGTCCTTTAGGTGAGAGTCTTTTGGTACTGTGATTTATCAGCTCCTGACTCCTGCCTTGTCTTCATGCAGCCTTGTCTGTGGACGCTTGCTTGGCTCAGACACTAGAAGTAGCTTGGCAATGTGGTTCCTCCCTGAGCCCCACCTCCCCTGCTAGGTGTCTGTAAGAGCTTTTGCATTTCCTCCATGGTATTGGGTATGTCCCATGTCACAGGATCAGTAGCGATATGTGTGCTGGCTGTAAACTTTTGAGGAAATCTGTATCGTAGGGGCCAAGGGCAGGCCACCCCAAGATGGGACACTTTGGCATGGAACTTTACTCTGAGGTAAAAGCAATCAAAACCCAGCACATTCAAGAAAAGCTCTTTACCTCCCTCCCTCTCAACTGCCTGCTTGTACCAGGAAGAGAGCTAGTAACAGAGACTCCCCTTTATTGAAGCAAATTATCTATATAACAAGGCAGTCCCTTTGTTTTCTAAACATCTCCCCTCACCTTCCTGCTCATGGTCTTTCTCCTGTTTGTATCTTTGGACCCCAACCCCTCTCCTTAGCTCATGTAAGCATCAGATTGCCTCATTGTCCTTGGAATTTCCATGTCTGTGTAGATTCCCTGTACATATGCTATTAAATTTGATTTTCTTTTGTTAATCGGTCCCATGTCAATTTGGTTCATGGTCCAGCTGGAGGTACCTTGAAGAGTAGAGGAAATTCTTCCTCCCAAAACAGTATGTTCCTTGAGACATGGCTCGGATATTCTGCACATTCCCTTGTCTTAATCCAGACTTCATGGAATTTGGTTGGTAGGCCTCTGAGTTTGTAGTTAGTGGTTCTGTGTTTGTTCCCACTGAACCTTTCAGAGAGCACAGGATAAAGCAACTGAGTGGGTGTTCAGGTCTGCCAAAGAGAGAGGCAGTAGGGAAGAACTGTGAAAATCTACCACCCAGTTCATCAGTCCTTGAATTACTGAGAAATCTGTATTCATTTTAGAGCAGAGAGGAGAGGCAGGCCATTTATACTGGGAGAAAATGACTTATTGGGATTGATTTTGTTATTCTTTGAAGTCTCCGGGTGCTATGGCCCAATTTATAATGATATTTTGGCAGTTAAGATGCTTCATATGATCAAGATTGTGTTTATTCATCTCTGGTATCATCCTCCTTGCTTCTGTTGGTGGAGATTTAGTGGGTGACTTGTGTGCTCTGTTTCAACATCAATAACCCAAAGTCTATATGTTTCCAGAGGTAAACAAGTTGCATTCTTCAACTGGGTGGCCTCAAGTAGTGGCCAAGCAGCCACCAGAGTGAACACTATCTAAGCCCTGAGATCAGGTGGGAGAGGGGTGTGCTATTGTTTCTCAGTTCCAAATGCACCTGTCTATACCCTGCTTTGTAATGCTGGGGATGGGGTGCTACAAAACATCTTTATCTTTTGGATGCTGGCTTTCCATTAGGCCTGTCTGTAGGAGGCGCTAGAGAGCAACCAGAAGGCTGGTGGAGGGAGAAAGTGTACTTTGCCTTGTTTGCTCCTTGTTCCTGTCAGCAATGACCCTTTGTCTTGGCAGTGCACTTAGTTCAAGTCTCCAGCTGTTATTTCCCAACTTTCCAAGAACCAGCCTCATCATGCCTCTTTGGATATAGTAGCACCAGCCAGGCAGCACCCCTCCTCAAGGGTCTGAGTTCTAAGAAGTAAAGTTGGCCTTGTGCATGATGCATGACATATATATTGTAAGCAAAGTTTATCATTGGAGGTCAATGTTTTATTGACCTTAAGTAGTCATGAGTAGGGAGCTCTAGGAAAACTTAAATCAATAAATAATAAGGGAGAAAGGGGAAGAGAGTGGTTGGATTCTGATACTGAAATTCTTTGGATCTTCAGATGGTTATGGTACAAACACAACAAATAAAAGCTTTATATATTATTATATATATATACACACATATATATTTCTCTTTTTGCTTATAGCTGCTAACAGTTGCATTGCTACATTTGGGGTGATGTTTGAGTATACTATAAACCAAATGCATTATGGCTGAAGGTGAGTGTAGCGTGTGCAGCGAGGGGAAGAGAAGGATCTAGATTCAGAAACAAAATCTTCACACAAACTAAAAATACGAAAAGCATCAGTAATTGCACAGGCTGCCCCCCATGTATGAAATACTTGACTAAGACACCCGGGTCCTAGATCAGGGAAACACACACTTTCCGGAGTGTCTGGGTAGCAAAGCCACCATTTTGTGGTGGGACCATGGCCACCCTGTAACCCACATCATGATGCCAATGAGAAATAAGGTGAAGCACACTGAAGCCCAAGGGCCTTATCGGCTTGGGAGTTTGATATTGTTACTTGTAAAAGACACATTTTAAGCATTTTTGTTCACCGTGAAATTTGTCAGATGGTAGTTTAAGGTTCTCACATAATTGGTGCATTCTTTCCTTCTGTATCTAGACTGCTGTTGTATGTAACTGTTGTAACTTGGAAATTCTTCAGTCTTGCACATAAACAGAAACACATCTGTGTTTATTTTTTAAAAAGTTTATTCTGAGAGAGAGAGAAAGAGAGAGAGAGAACCAGTGGGGGAGGGATGGGGGAGGGGACAGAAGATGCAAAGCTGACTCTGCACTGACAGCAGAGAGCCTGATATGGGGCTTGAACCCACTAACCCTGAGATTATGAGCCAAAGTTGGATGCTTAACCAACTGAGCCACCCAGGTGCTGTACATCTGTGTTTAATAGTGAGCATTTGATGACTTTCCCAATGACCTTCCTTTGTGGTCATTCATTGTTAATAATTTAACTTTCCTAGAGGGCGTGATATTTACAGGGTCCTTTGGAACAATTTTGGTTTTATTTCTTTATACTATCAACTTGGTGGAAGTGATTTATAAAATGTTTGCTTTTACGAAAAACATCCAAATTCAGTCTACGCTGATATGGAAATGAGACCAGTCTGCATTAGTTTCCTGGATGAATTGGAAGAGTACAGACTGACTGCCTTCATCTGGCAAACTGGGTTATTTGTGTGGCTTAATCAATGATGTCAATATATTGGCTGATTCTACATCCTGCTCCATTTCAGAACTTGGGGAGCTCATACTTCTCTGTCTCGATATTGACACCTCTAAATAGCTCAGGCTATGTGATTACATTTGAAATTTCTGGAGGATATAGTTTGAATAATGCCTCCTTGTGGAGAATGTCTTGCTTATACGGATTTATTCCTTAATTTATGCAACAAATCTGGTCAGTCGTAGTCGTGTGTCAGGAACTATGTGGGCGGCAGTCAACACATAGATCAGATCTCTGTGCTCATGGAGCTAATGTTCTAGCGGAAAGTAGGAAAAAGGATACTAAAAAGATTAATGATTGGGGCACCTGGGTGGTTCAACTGGATGAGCACTGACTTTGGCTCAGGTCATGATCTTGTGGTTCATGGTTTCAAGCCCCGTGTTGGGCTCCGTGCTGACAGCTTGGAGCCTGGAGCTTGCTTCAGATTCTGTGTCTCCCTCTCTTTCTGCCCCTACTCTGCTCATACTTTGTCTCTGTCTCCCTCTTTCAAAAATAAATAAACATTAAAAATTTATTGAAAAATAGAAAGATTAATGATAATTGTAATAAGTGCTTGGAAGGAAAGGAAATATGGTCTTGGGATAATAACTATGTGGTGATATGATGGTCTGGGAGGTCTCTCTGAAGAAGTGCCAGTAGAGCAAAGGCCTGAGAACAGGAGGACTCAGTCATGCTGAACAACCTTAAGGGGAGAATGCTCTAGTGCAGGCTGAAGAAAGAGCAAATACTAGGACACCAGGGCAAGAAAGAGCTTGGGATACCTGAGTAACAAGAGATAGGGAGACGGAGCATGGGAACCAAGGAGGACCATAGGAAATAATAACCATCATACAGGAACTTCTAGAAATTTAGATTTTATTCATAGGGCAGTAAGAGGCCAATAAAAGAGTTTAAGCTGGTGAAGGACAAACTCTGACACATGACAGCAGTTATGTTCCTAATCAAAGCAAAATGGTAGCCAGTGGGTGTTTGCCCATGTTTTCATAACTGAGGAATAGAACTCTCAAGTTTCTCTTCCCTAAAAAGTGCTTAAGATTATTATTATTTCATGTAAAGTCTAAAACCAGGTTGGGGAGCTTGGGTGGCTCAATTGGTTAAGTGTCTGAGTCTTGATTTCTGCTCAGATCATAATCCCAGGGTTGTGGGATCCAGCTCTGTGTTGGGCTGAGCATGGAGCCTGCTTAAGATCTCTCTCTCTCTCTCTCTCTCTCTCTCTCTCTCCCTCTCTCTATCTCCATCCCTCCCTCCCTCCCTCCCTTTCTCCCTCCCTCTGCCTCTGCCTCTCTTCCTCCCTTGCTTGTGCTCTCTCTCTCTCTCTCTCAAAAAAAGTCTAAAATCAGATAGGATGAGATCCTGAAAAACTGAGGACTGTGGATAATGCATGAATTTCTTTTTTTGCGTTGCCTACCTCTGTCTTTTATAAAGTGGAAACATCCATTAGAGAGCAGGCATTGCTGATGTTTAATAATCTGGTGAGGACCTCAAGGAAGCCTCAGAAGTTTTGGAAATAATCTGTTTACCTGTGGGTCGAGGGGTGGGGGGCGGTGAGAAATGGCAGATTTATCCTCATGTTCACAGCTGCTCCATGCTGAGTGTACCCTTGGTGTAAGTGGTAGGACTTTGAATCAGGACATTATGTCAATACCCCCTTTCCTTCTTCTTCCTTCTTCCACTAGGGCTATTCCAAGGCCTTGGAAACCCCTCAACTGATGCTGTTGAATGTCCTTCAAGGAAGACATGGTCTAGTTGCCAGTTTCTTAGGAAATACATATACATATAAAAAAGAAGCTTATTTCCTGTTTATTGTTGTCAGGCACATAAATATACCAGCTGGGCATTAGGATTAGGTAGGATTGGGGAATTAGGTGGTACGGTGAAGCTGGGGACAGAAAAAGGGTGACCAGCAATCTACCGTCTACCTTTGATGTTATGGAAGCATGATGGCATTGTGGAAACTTTAGTCCTACTTGTTGACCATGGTAAGGAGGAACCGAAAAGGTCCATTTTCCTCACACATTTAGGGGATGTGAAAGAGACAGGAACAGCACCCTGAATCTTTTAGAACAGGGTTTCCCAGCCTTGACATTTGGGGACATGTAATTGTTTGGTGGGTAAGGCTGTCTTGTGCACTGTAGGATAGTTAGCAACATCCTTGAGAAGGACCTGCTAGTAACATCTATTTTGTTGTGACAAACAAAACTGTCTCCAGTCACTGCTGTTTTAGATCCTCGGCCAGGTTATTCCTACACCCACCCTTCTTCCTCCTGTGTCTTGACTCCTTAAGCCATCACTTAATGTTGGTGAACATCCAGGACCTTTTCAACTTTTTTCATCAATCACTTCTCATATCCAGTAAATTTTGAAATTGTGCAGTGTGTCTGCACTTGCAATCATTCCAGTTGCTCTCTATTTAGTTTATTTTGTAGGTTCAAGGCCCTGAATTTGCTCTGATTATCAGCCAGGAGAATTTAGAAAAAAAATTGCTTAGAAAGATGTTAAGTGTTATCTCTGGTAAACATGAGATGAGAGTGAGAGAATGAGGTGGGGGAAGTATCTTTTTCATCTTATCAAATAGAGCTAACATTTGGTCATAAATTCCTTAGGGTGAATGGAACCAAATTTTTATTTTTATAGACTTCACTTCTATCAGATGAGAGAAAGAGAAAGCAACTTGAAAGATGAACTTCAAGGTTCTAGAATATTTTGATAAAGCCGATCTTAGCTTCCTAATTTTATAACAACAAAATTCATCCTGAATATGTTTAGAAATTGATGGCATTCAACTGATGACCTTAAATGTGTGATATGAGGATATTCTGAAATGACAAAATGGGAAAACCTAATTCTAATAAAATGTGATTTGGGTACTTAGTAGCTGGGTGACCTTGGACTTTCATTTTTCAATTTAGGGATAAAAAGTTACTCATTAGGTATGCATATACATAATACCTTCAGTTTGGATAACTGTCCTTTAGAGGCCATTAGTGTAGGTCATATATATGATATTTCTAACTAACAAATATGTAGTAAGATGGAGAGAAATCTACTTTCTCTGTATTTCAGGAGCAGGAATTCAAGGATTTAGTGTCTAATTGACTTCACTGGAGTCAAACATTGGCAGTATCATAGGCAAAAGTCTTATTGGATCAACTCAATAAAATCAAACTTCAGTTTTTCAATTAACTCGTTTAACTCAATTATCTTACTGTCTGTAAATTTAACTGATAAATAATCAGGTGAAAGATTTAAAGTTTTTCTAGTTCCAACCTAGATAACCAAGTTCAAATAATGCCACTAGGTGGTTCTGACTCAAAGGAGATTTATTGCTCTTCCTAAGGAACTCTTACTTCATTCAAAGACCTAATCTTTCTTTTCTCAACAGGATTATTATGTTTGTTGATATGGAAAGTGAGATACCCTTTAGTTTCCTCAAGGCTATGTCTTTGTGTTTCTAGTTATCTTATTGGAGAATGTGATTTTCCAATATGGTGACATGAGTTTGTGAAGTCAATGAAATCAAATGGGAATGTGACCCGTTGGTGGCTTGTCAATTGTAGGCCGTTAAGAAATACCCCTACCTGGCACTATATGGCCTTTGGGTATCTGAACCTTACCTCAAGCATTCTATACTCTATGTATCTTATTCCTTCTCCACTCCCTTGGCTTCCCATCCATGGCTAGTTTTATCAATGCATTCATGGTTATTCCATTGCCTCATTTCCTTGACAAATACTCCAGTCTATCTCACCTGTCACTTGACTCTCCTTCTACCACACTCTTACCACCTCCTCCAACTTCCCTCCCTCTCCTCACTCAACTCTGATGATATCTTTTATCTCATGGCCTACTCTGGTGATTGAGCAAAATGGGCAGGAATTCTCACTTAGCCCAGTGGCCAAGTTAATCATTCATTATGAAATACTCATGAGTTCTTAGCATGTTTCATGCACTGTGGGTGATTTAGTGGCTCCTCTTGGAGCCTATGCATAGTGGGGAAAGCAGAAATCAAACAGGCAGGCAAATAACATATATAATTACAAAACATGTGGGTGGAGGAAGACATCACTACAAAAAGAATAGCACAGATAATGGCCCTGAGGTGGGACTCAGGATGAGGACAGAGGCCAACTTAGTTGTGCTGTGATGAGCAGGGGATGGCCAGTTATGTTCCCCTGTAGACTGTCCCCCTTATTCATTTCACCTGGCTGTCAGTCAAGTAAACCCAGGGTCAACAAAGCAAAGAGATTCTGAAGGATGGACAGGTACCCTGGAAGATGGGGCATCTTTGAGGAGTCCTCACTATGGCTCTACCAGGGCTCTGCTTCTATCTGAGGCTTAACACAATCTTAGCCAGATGTTTGCTTTGTGCCTCACACTCTGATTCCATTTCTCTGCGGGCTTATTCTCTTTTTTCTACCCTCCCTCCCTCTGTCCCTCCCTTCCTTCCTTCTTCAAGTGATAATACCTTAAAACTTCCCAAAATTAATAAAAGAAACCAAACTACAAATCAAGGAAGCTCAGAGAATGAGAAGCAGGATAAATAGTAAAAAAAAAAAAAAAAAAATCGATGCCTAAACATATCATATTCAAGCTGCAGAAAGACAAAGAGAGAATCTTGAATGAAGCCAGAGTGAGGGAAACTTTACCTATTGTAATACTGTGATTGACAGTAAGAAATATATTGGGGACACCTGGATGGCTCAATCTGTTAAGTGTCTGACTTGCGCTTAGGCCATGATCTCACAATTTGTAGGTTTGAGCCCCATATTGTGCTCTGTAGCTCTGAACCTGGAGCCTGCTTCAGATTCTTAAAAAACAAACAAACAAACAAACAACTTTATAAAAAGAAATATATTGGAGTGCCTGGGTGGCTCAGTCTGTTAAGTATCCGACTCTTTTTTTTGTTAATGTTTATTTATTTTTGAGAGAAAGAGAGAGAGACAGAGTGTGACCAGGGGAGGGGCAGAGAGAGAGGAAGAGAATCCAAAGTGGGCCTCAGGCTCTGACCTGTCAGTACAGAGCCCAATGTGGGACCCGAGCCCATGGACTGTGAGATCATGACCTGTGCTGAAGTCAGTCGCTCAACTGACTGAGCCACCCAGGTGTCCCAAGTGTTTGACTATTGATTGTGGCTCAGATCATAATCTCATGGTTTGTGAGGTCAAGCCCTGCATTGGGCTCTGCACTGACAGCATGGAACCTGCTTAGAATTGTCTCTCTCCTCTCTCTGCACCTCCCCTGCATACTCTCTTTCAAAGTAAATAAATAAATAAATAAACTTAAAAAAAAGAAATATATATTTGTTCTTCATCCCATATAGAGAGCCATAGAGGAGTCTTTTTATGTTAATGAGGTGGTTTTGGACTCCACCTGAGGATGGGGGCTGGTTGCTGGGGAAACCAACCATGGGACTAGAGAGTTTTGGGGAGAGGAGTGGGGCTGGAGGTTGAATCCAGTCACCAGTGGCCGATGATTTTAATCAATCATGCCAATGAATTGAAGCCTCCATAGGAACCCAAAAGGGTGTGCTTTTGAGAGATTCCAGATGGTGAACTTCCAGAACTCAGAAAAGTCGTATACTCACTAGAGTACCCATTTGGTACAAGTGATATTAAAGGATATGAATCAGTAGCCACATAAAGAGATAAATAGGGCAAGGTCCTGAACAAAAGAGCTTCTGTCCCCTTGGAATTTAGGGCCCATAAGGTGGCATGTGGATGTGTTTTGGTTCACCCACCAGAAGTGTAGAAGGTAGTCTAATAGATAACTGCTCAAAGTAATTATAGAGGTAATGTATTGGTTGAATATGGGATATGGGTAAGTGAAAGAATGGAGGCCATGTTGTAAGGGATGGGAAGGAGGATTGTGAATGCTCTCTTATGAGGTACACTCCATGAAGTGTCATTTGCAAGTGGAATTCGATTAGTTGAACATGCGTACTACAAACTCTAGGGCAACCACTAACAACTTTAAAAAAAAAGGCTACAGAAGTTGATGTGATTTAAAAATTTATTTTATCTGCTGCTTATACACGAGAAATACCTTTAAATTCAAGTGTGAGCTCTTAGTAAGGGTGAACCCTTGTCAGGTAGGGGAAAGTGACGTACGTGGCTTTGGGGAATGTGGGCTCCTATTTGGTCTCCATTTTATGTTTCAAGTATTAGGATGTAAAGAGGAGACAGAAGACTGAACATTTCTCTTTGTGTCCTCTGGTGTTGAGCCCTGAATCCTCTCTTGCCAGGGTGGACGTAGCGCTACTTCCAGTGTAGCCCAACAATGCTGTTGTCAGCTTACATGAAACAACGGATATTTAAGGTTTTTGGGAATCCTAGGACTTCCCTAATTCTTTTTTTTATGTTATACTTCGTTTTTAAAAAGAAAGATACTTTTCGGGCAATGGGAAGTTCTCAATAAATAATCACCAAGCTGTCTATCTTTTATGGTTGCTAAGCAACTGTTAGTTATTTCCTTCCATGCTGAACATGGAAGCAATATCCATGAAAGAAATGTGCTATTTTGTCAGGAAAGTTTTTGCCACCTGTTACTCCCTCAGCTTAAACTATAAATGCTAAGGGTTCTTGGGTCTAACATTCTAGTTGTTGACTTTGCTGAAGTTTTGCTCCTCATTTCCTAATGAAATAGGTGATGAGTTCATATGGGATTTAAAATATCTTGGGGTGCCTGGGTGGCTCACTTGGGTAAGTGTCCAACTGTTGATTTTGGCTCAGGTCGTGATCTCACGGTTCATGAGTTTGAGCCCTGCATGGGGCTCTGCACTGACAGCATGGAGCCTGCTTGGGATTCTCTCTCCTCCTCTCTCACTGCCCCTCCCCTGGTCGGTCTCTCTCTCTCTCTCTTTCTCTCTCTCTCTCTTTCTCAAAATAAATAAACTTAAAAAATATCTTAAGTATCCAGGAGTTCCTGGGTGGCTCAGTCAGTTGAGTGTCTTTCTTTTGACTTTGGATCGGGTCATGATCCCAGGTTCATGGGCTCAAGCCCTGCAATGGGCTCCATGCTGAGTGTGCAGCCTGCTGTTAAGATTCTCTCTCTGCCTCTCTTTCTCTTTGCCCCTCTCCCCTGCTCTTGTGCTCTCTCTCTCTCTCTAAAATAAAAATATTAGAGGCTCCTGGGTGGCTCAGTCAGCATCCAGCTGCGGCTCAGGTCATGATCTTGTGGTTCATGATCGAGCTCTGCTTCAGGCTCTGTGCTGACAGCTCAGAGCCTGGAGCCTGCCTCAGAATCTGTGTCTCCCTCGCTCTCTGCCCCTCCCTCATTCATACTCTGTCTCTGTCTCTCTCAAAAATAAATAAAACATTAAAAAAAGTTTTTTAAGTATCTGTGAGTTTTCAAGGATAAATTCTTCACTTGTCAAAGTGAATCAGGAATAACTTGTGGTTTTGTTTGGTTTTGTTTGATTTGCTTTCAACTGTTAATGGAAATAAAATCTTTCAGAAAGGCATATTAGTCATCAAGATACACTACTCCCACTTTATTAGATATATACCTTGTTTCTTCAGTATGGGGGTGACATCACAGAGAGTGGAAATTTGCCTTTCCAAGCATTGGTTACCAGCAAGATGGGGCCATTCACAAGTTCACAGGCTCTGCACTTAAGAGGTAGTGCTTTGAAGGATTGAAGGAGGATATGATCAAGTAGGTAGGTCAAGCTTTTTGCATATTTAGGGAGCTCTAAAGTCAGGGCTCACAGGCCTGCAGTTCCTAAGTCTCACTTCCATGTTCCAGTGAAGGAAGTGGGGTGGAGAGTGACCCCAAGCAGGGCAGAGCTACTCTGCTGTTCCCCTCAGATGTGGGCATGAAGAAAGCTGCCCAAGGAGCAGAGCCTAGAGATGCTTGGAGATGCTAGCTGCCGTAGGTCATGATTTCCATGAGGGAGGTGATATCCTACAAAGGAAATGTAAATATACAACAGTCCCATTGCAAAGCCACAGGGTCCCAAGGGATCCTGAGGGGAGGAGTATGAAGAACTGGGGAACGTCCAAGGCCAGTCTCAGAAAACAGCTGAGATCAGAATGACTGTGGAGACAGAAAATACAGGGAGAACAGAGGGTGCCTTTTTAGTACATCTTGTTGTGTAATTTTGGAGCTTCTGTGTTTCAAAACAGCCATTTATGTCTTATTAGCTAAGTAGACACCTCATTTTGTAAAATGCTGGAGTGACTTAATTAAGCCCATGGATTTTAATATTTGATGATGGAAGAGGCTGACTTTATGTGGCATCAATTGTAGGGGAAACGAAAATTATAGTCAGGGACCTCGGAAGTAATTACAAGTCCTGTCCAGGATATTCCCTGAAATCAATGGGTGGAAGTGTGGTGTTCGTGAGGTGCATTCAATTCTGTTAACAGGGAAATTCTCCCTCATCATAAACGCAGACCTAAGTCCCTAGCATGAAATAACTAAAGCTTTGCCCAAGAACTGCAGTGACTACAGAGATCATGCAATCCTGGGAAACCCCCACCATGATCCTAAATTTTAGGATACCCATAAGATAATCCCCATAGTTTTTTAAATGTTTATTCATTTTTGAGAAAGAGAGAGCATGAGTGGGGGAGAGGCAGAGAGAAGGAGAGAGAGGGAATCACAAACAGGCCCCGCGCTGTCAGCGCAGAGCCCGATGCGGGACTCGAACTCACAAACCATGAGATCATGACCTAAGCTGAAGTTGGACACTCAACCAAATGAATCACCCAGGCACCCCTTCCTCCCCCCTACCCCCACACACGGTTTTTAAAGTAGCCTCCCATACAATTGCAGAACTATTTGGACACAGGATATCATTAGACTCATGATATTATACTGTTTATTGATGATAGTTCATTTGTTTAATTTTTTAATGCTTATTTATTTATTTTGAGAGGGGAGAGACACAGAGAGAGGTAGTGAGAGAGAATCCCAAGCAGACTCTGTGCTGTCAGTGCAGAGCCCGATGTGGGGCTCGAACTCACGAACTGTGAGATCATGACCTGAACTGCCATCAAGAGTTGGATGCTCACCCAACTGAGCCATCCAGGTGCCCTGACAATACTTTAAATCTCAAGGTTGGGGGCGCCTGGGTGGCTCAGTCAGTTAAGCATCTGACTTCAGCTGAGGTGATGATCTCATGGTTTGTGAGTTCAAGCCCCGTGTCGGGCTCTGTGTTGAGAGCTCAGAGCCTGCAGCCTGATTTGGTGTCTGTGTATCCTTCTTTCTCTGCCCCTGCCCAACTCATGCTCTGTCTCTCTCTGTCTCTCAAAAATAAATAAACATAAAAAAATTATAAAAGAATCCCAAGGTGCACAGTCATCCATCCCCCGGTCATAGTCAATGATGAGATTCTCTTCTGGAGGCAAAGGGAAGTTCAGGGTCAGCTGATCTGCTCAATCTTCTGTTCCCTATTTACATGGTGACACTGGCAATAGGAAAGAGAGACAAAGCAGCCACACTGGGCCACTGGTGCTCCTCCTTCTCCTCGTGGTTCCCTCCTTGCTGTGCCCTGGTTCCCATGGGGAGGAGGGAGCAGCTTGCCCACTGGCTCCTCTGGGCTTCCACTTAAGCACGACTCCCTTAACCTGGAGATCACAGTCCACTTGGAAATTCAAAGTAGTTCAGAAACCTTCCTTAAACCTCTTCTGCTTTTCTTTCATCAGGACACAAATGACTGCCTGTTTGTCAAGCTTGGCTGGGGCTTTGCTCTGTCTTCTCCTTCTCATTATACTTCTGGCTTTCCTGTTTCCTCTCTTATTTTCATCTCCTGTCCTCTCTCCCTTATCCCGTCGGTCAGCTTTTCTCTTCTTTAGTCTGGATGAAATCTACTTTTGTGTCTGGATGCAGAAATTGTAGAACGTGTATTTGAAGGGCTCTCCTCCTCACCACTCCCACTCCCCCCTTTATAAACCAGATCCTAGAAAAGTCAATTATCTGTTTATATTTGGTTCTCTATTTACAGCCTGGACCAATATGCTGCCTCATAATTGTTTTTGAGAAAATGATATATTAGTGGTGGTGGTGTTATGTTTTTCCATCCCGTCAATTCAATCTTCTGATGAAGGTTTGGGTTTATTTTTTCTGACCTGTTATCTACAGATTTAATTACAAGTGAATCCTGTATCATTTTCTGCTGCCTTTTGCTGGTGGGGAGGGGTCACTTGCTGTCTGCAGCAGTAAAACCACAGGGGAACTCTTTCTCTGCTTTGAACAGCGGCAAGGTTAGGAAAGGAAGCCACATGCATCCCCCATGTCCAGAAAAAGGGAGAGTGAAATTTTGCCAGACCAAGCTTTTACCTCAACAGAGGTACATGTATTCATTAGAAAGAGGGTTTTTCAGGAGTGTTTTAAAAGTGATTTTCTCCCTCATATAAAGTGAGGGAATGTATCATGCACGCAGGAGCCTGGCGTGATTTTCTTGGGCTTTACATTTTTTAAAAATGTTTATTTATTTTTGAGAGAGAGAGAGACAGACAGACAGATATGAGCAGGGGAGGGGCAGAGAGAGAGAGGGAGACACTGAATCTGAAGCAAGCTCCAAGCTGTCAGCACAGAGCCCCTCACGGGGCTTGAACTAGTGAACCACAAGATTATGACCTGAGCCGAAGTCAGATGCTTAACCAACTGAACCACCCAGGTGCCTCGTTTTCTTGGGCTCTTTCAAAAAAATTTTTTTAAACATTTATTTATTTTTGAGAGACAGAGTGAGACAGAGCATGAGTCGGGGAGGACCAGAGAGAGAAGGAGACACAGAATCCGAAGCAGGCTCCAGGCTCTGAGCAAGCGTTCAGCACAGAGCCCGACGTGGGGCTTGAACCCATAGACCACGATATCCTGACCCGAGCTGAAGTCGGATGCTCAACCTACTGAGCCACCCAGGCATCCCGGGCTTTTTTATAAGCTAGGCCAGCTGCTTTTATGGTGATCTTAACAACATTTTCTTATATATAAAATACTACATGGTGTGGGAAGTTAGGAATAGAGACCCTATTTTTGGCTTCACCTTTCTGGTCATACAGTAGAAATAGCAAGAAATTGAGAAAAGAGGACATGGAATCTCTTGTTACATCTGTCACTTAAATACTGCGTGACCTTGGGCAAGACCTTGAATCTCTTCGAGCGACAGGTTTTATGTATGTGTGAAACTCAAGATTCCCAAGAATTCCAAGATGGCTGGGACATTTGGAAGAGGTGAGTTTGTTCTTCAGATCATTTGCAGAGGCTCTCTCGTTCAGTAGGCAGACTTCCAAATGGGCCCTACCTTAAAACAAAAATGTCTTTCTAAAATACATATACTGCCCAAATTTGGGGGACCCCTTTCTCTATGTCCGACTGCTCCAGTTTTTTAAATCTTGTTGAGAATGAACTTTATGTATTTCTTAGTGCAGAATCTAAACAGTCCTTAAATACTACCTTCTTCCTTCCAGCCTCTGTCTGAAGTAGAACATTTCAATGCTCTTGGCCTCCAGTTGAAACCACGTGTGGGATATCTGATCATGGATATCTGATATCTTTTTGTGATCTTTCCTGGGCATCCAAAGGCAGAGTGGTACTTTCAGACTGAAGTCCATTCCCCTCCTCTTGGGCTTCAACCCATTAGACAAACACCATCCAAGACAGTCTTGTCTGACAAGCAAAGGAAGTCACTTCTTCCTGGGGAAGTGGGGAGAGACATTCACCAGAGCAACTGTTTCATTTCCTTCTCACCTGGCCTCTAAAATAATTTTGGAAAATTATATAACTGTACCGCAGTCTTTTTGTATTGGTAAGTCTTTTTTTCCAATAGAAGTTTAAATATTTCAAATGGTTTGTGATTTCTGGTGCATGGTGATTGTTACTTCACTCACAAATGTTTCCAGCCTTGGAGATTTGATTCTCTCCATTATTGATTTACAAGATGTGTAAGACGTTTCCTTTCTTTTTTTTTATTTTTTATTTTTTAAATGTTTATTTATTTTTGAGAGAGAGAGACACACACACACAGAGCACATGAGCAGGATAGGGCCATAGAGAGAGGGAGACACAGAATCCCAAGCAGGCTGCAGGCTCTGAGCTGTCAGCACAGAGCCCAACATGTGGCTGAACTCACGAACTGTGAGATCATGACCTGAGCCCAAGTTGGACGCTTAACCAACTGAGCCACGCAGGTGCCACTAAGTTTCCTTAATGGGAATTTTACACACATTGCTCCATTTATTCTGCACTTGTATTTTCATTCCACTTCCTGCAGAGAATTTTATCCCAATGTAATATATTTTAGGCTTGGAATTCGTCTATTGATCATTCTACCACATGTCTGAACAAGAAAATGTTTATATAAATTGAAATTAAATTGTTCTTCTTAAATTTGACTTTACTATGATATTCTTTGTAAATGATTTCTGGGAAAAAAAGTTTCTTCTGGATTGAGTTAACTATAACAACCAATTATTTCTGCAATATTAATCAAAATAAAATAAATAAAAATATTGATGAGTGACTTTTAAACACAAAAGATAAAATTTTTGAGGACACTTTTGTCTTAATAAAACCAATAGGACTTGCTGTCCAGTTAGGGTATGAATACAGATAAATATTGCTCATTGCTGGAATAAAAATAGGACTGAACATCACTTTTATTTATATTTTAGTTTTCTAGATATAAGCACCAAAGCCATGTTCCCATATGAATAAGTATATAGAAGGAGTTGTGTTATGTAAATGGCAATGAATTTTTTAATTCTTTCCAAATCGTGCATCCGAATCACATAGTTATATGTTATCAAAAATTAATTTTAATGTTTAAATTATAAGTATATAACATCAATTTGATATATAATTTTTAATATATCCGCTGATAACTTGATTAGGTGCCACTTCAATTCTGTTGAAATTAAGAAATGGAAAACTATCTAATTTCCTTCCAAGTGGATTTATTACCTGCTCATTAGAGCTACCCTCCCTCCCAATTTCTGGAATGTGTATCAAAAAAGCTTTATCAAGATTTCCCAATGATTGTTAACTGTACTCATGATTCTTTACTTTTCAGGACCTTGTTGAATATATCCCCAGAAAGGGTTGGAAAACAGAAATGTCATTGATCTAAGAACACTTTTGGGGCGCCTGGATGGCTCAGTTGATTGAGTGTCCGACTTCGGCTCATGATCTCACTGTTCATGGGTTTGAGCCCTGTGTTGGGTTCTGTGCTGACATCTCAGAGCCTGGAGCCTGCTTCAGATTCTGTGTCTCCTCTCTCTCTCTGCCCCTCCCCTGCTCGCATTCTGTCTTTCTCTCTCTCAAAAATAAATAAACATTAAAAAATTTTAAGAAAAAAGAACACTTTGGTCAGTCTAATACTTTTAAAAGTGCCCAGAGGCAGTAAGGCTGTGGGATCTGCAGTCTTCCGTACAGTGGCTCCTGGCCTTGATCTCTTGGGACTCAGGGAGGAGAGAGAATTGTGGGGCATGGAAGAGGTCATGTCCTTGGGCATCCTGGAGCTTTTAATTTTATTTATTTATTACTATTTTGGTGGGGGGAGGGGCAGAATGAGAGGGAGAGAGAGAATCTTAAGCAGGCTCTACGCCCAGCACTGAGCCTGATGTGGGACTTGATCCTATGATGATGAGATCATGACCTGAGCCAAAATCAAGAGTCGGATGCTTAAATGACTGGGCCTGCCAGGCGCCCTTCCTGGAAATTTTTAAACCCTGAAGTGATGCACCCTAGTAGGATTGGGGGTGAGAGATACAATTTCCTATTGCAAAGGGTAAATGGTGACTGGGAAGGGGGAAGAGGGTCGAAAGGAGAATCAGCATGATGTCTCCACTCCGGACACATTCTTAGCTGTTCCATTTTTTTATTGAGATATAATTATGTAGAACATTTTATTTTATTGAAAAAAATTTTTTAACTTATTTGGTGGGATGGAGGGGGGAGAAACAGAGAGAGAGAGAGAGAGAGAGAGAGAGAGAGAGAATCCCAAGCAGGTTCTGCACTGTCAGCACAGATCTGCCTCGGGGCTTGAACTCACGAATTGTGAGATCATGATCTGAACCGAAACTAAGAGTTAGATGCTTAACTGACTAAGCCACCCAGGTGCCCTACAACATTTTATTAGTTGCAGGTGTACAACATAATGATTTGGTATTTGTATATACTACAATCAGCTAATCCATATATGAAGCACAAGGTAAGAGTTGAGTCTGGAATTGATTCCCTGAAAACCAACCATGCTTATTTTCCCTTGGGAAAACTTAGTAGCCCTCAAAAAAGTATGTGTTTTCAAGTTTGCAGGCAACTGATCTATGGCTAGCCAGCAAAATCCTTAATATCCTTATTTGTTAAATGTCTTCCTCAAGGTAAATACATAATTATCATCCATAGAAAGTTTTGTGTGACTTTTGGCACATTTTCCTTGGAAACAATGAGTAATGCTTACAGAATTTACTTTCAGTTGTCTTATGAGAAGAAAAAATGGTCATATTCCTGGCACCAGAGAAATTTCTACTTTTGTGCAATTTACCCTGAAAATGCCCCCTTAATATCTAAAGATGGCCCCTGGATGAATGACCACAGTAACAGACATGAAATCTCCAAACCCTCCTTTCCTACAGTCCGTCTGACCCTCAATTCCATTAGCGCTGATGATCCTCCCCAGGGAATGATAACGAAGTACAGTGCCCGAGCCAGACCTTGACAGTAGCCTGCCCGAGCTCCTCATTGCACACCAAGTTTCTCCCTTGGCAGTTACCATTTGCTGGTTGACATTTCAGGAGTCATAAAATCCCAGCAATGCTGAGCGACTTTCAATGGCTCCTGACAATACTGGAGCCAAGCTTATTTCCATACACTCCTGACTCTGGGATTGCCCACATCTGTTCATTTTGTGTTGGAGCCACAGACTCTTTTTGAATGAACCCATGAAAGAGGAAAGCATAACTGCTTTATTGTAATTATGGAAATGGGTCTGGAGTCCTGCCCACGTGTCTATCCCTAAGTTCTGGGCAACTAGGTTTATAAAGTAGTGTCTCAAGTGGCTTCTCATGGGCCAGTCCTACTTGCCTCTGACATCTTTGTCACAGATCAAGCATGGTTCTTATTACCTGGAGGCTTACTGAAATCACCTGCAAGCTTTAAAAGATGCTGACACTTGAGACTTGCCCCCTCCCGACCAACAGCTTCTGTGGTTTTTTTTTTTTTTTAATGTTTATTTACTTTTGAGAGAGAGAGTGAGAGAGAGAGAACGTGAGTGCGGGAGGTGCAGAGAGAGAGGGGAACAGAGAATCTGAAGTGGGCTCTGCGCTGACAGCAAGTCATGTGATCTCATGTGGAATCATGACCTGAGCCGAAGTCAGATGCTCAACAGACTAAGCCACCCAGTTGCCTTGAGCTTCTATTTAAGACCAGATACCATATGTTTGCACTCATAGGTCTAACAGGAGAAACCTAACAGAGGACCATGGGGAGGGGAAGGAGGAAAAAAGAGTTAGGCAGAGGGAGGGAGACAAAGCACAAGAGACTCTTGAATACTGAAAACAAACTGAGGGCAGGAGGGGGAAAGGGGAAGGGGGGTGATGGTCATGGTGGAGGTCATTTGTGGGGAAGAGCACTGGGTGTTATATGGAAACCAACCTGACAATAAACTATAAAGTTAAAAAAAAAAAAAAAAGACCTCTTGGCTCTCCTGGCCTTGGTGATTATAATGTGCAGCCAAAGTTGAAAATTACTGCACCAGAGGGTTTTTTTTAATGTAAATTTGATTGTGTCACACTCACTCTTGATATCTTAGAAGGTTTTTATGTTTAAAGAGAAACATATGTTTCTTTTATGTTTATTTTATTTTGAGACAGAAAGGGGGAGAGAGAGAATTCCAAGCAGGCTCCAAGTTGTCAGTGCAGAGCCCGACTTGGGGCTCCATTAGCCCCAGACCCATTAAATCAGAAACTGTGGGAGTGGGATTCAGCAATCTAGTTGAACAAGCCCTCCAGGTGGCTCTGACTCATGCTGAAGTTTGGGAACAACTGGCCCACAAAATAAAGTCCAGGGTGGAGAGACTGACACGTGAGAATGTTACCAGGCCGCCACATGAGTCCCACCAACAGAGTACTGACTCTGTGGTCTGTTTTCGGTGAATACACGTTTATGTTTGTTATAAAGATATTTAAAATGAGATCATTTTGTGTAACCATGGTTTAATATAGCCAACCTTCCTGTGATTTTCAAACGTCATTGAGTAAAAGCAACTTCTGAAAAACTCATTGTAAATGCAAATTCCTGAAGTCGTCCCCCTGGAGACTCTGATTCAGTAACTCTGGGTAGGGCTCAGACGGGCAGTTTATTTATTTATTTATATTATTATTTATTTTTATTTTTTAATTTGCATCCAAGTTGGTTAGCATATCGTGCAATAATGATTTCAGGAGTAGATTCCAGTGATTCGTCCTCTATGTATAACATGCAGTACTCATCCGAACAAGTCCTCTCCTTAATGCCCCTTCCCCATTTAGCCCATCCCCCCACCCACAGCCCCTCCAGCAACCCTCAGTTTGTTCTCTGTATTTAAGAGTCTCTTACGTTTTGTCCCCCTCTCTATTTTTATATTATTTTTGCTTCCCTTCCCCTATGTTCATCTGCTTTGTATCTTAAATTCCACTTATAAGTGAAGTCATATGATGTTTGTCTTTCTCTAATTTCACTTAGCATAATATCCTCTAGTTCCATCCACATAGTTGCAAATGGCAAGATTTCATTCTTTTTGATTGCCAAATAACACGCCATTGTATATATATATACCACATCTTCTTTATCCACTCATCCATCAATGGACATTTGGGCTTTTTCCATACTTTGGCTGTTGTTGATAGTGCTATAAACATTGGGGTGCATGTGCTTCTTCGAAACAGCACACCTGTATCCCTTGGATAAATACCTAGTAGTGTAATTGCTGGGTCGTAGAGTAGTTCAGTTTAAATTTTTTTGTGTGTGTATGTTTTTTATCTATTTTTGAGAGACAGAGACAGACAGCGCGAGCAGGGGAGGGTCAGAGAGAGAGGGAGACACAGAATCTGAAGCAGTCTCCAGGCTCTGAGCTGTCAGTCAGCACAGAGCCCGACGCGGGGCTCGAACCCACGAACCATGAGATCATGACCTGAGCCGAAGCCGGACGCTTAACTGACTGAGCCACCCAGGCGCCCCGAGTAGTTCAGTTTTAAAAGCACTGCAGCTCAGGGGGTGCCTGACTGGCTCAGGTGGTGGAGCATGGTTCTTGATCTCAGAGTTGTGGGTTCAAGTCCTGCCTCGGGGGTAGAGATTACTTAAAAATAAAGTCTAAAAATAAACGAATTAAAACATCATCGCTTGGTTCTGATTGTAGGGAAAGCCATTACTCTGTGGGTCACACAAAGAAAGCACAGCAACTTGAACTGTGCTCTCCTGATGACCACATGGGTGAGCCTGTGAGTTAGTTTAAGGGAGGGCATCTGGGTACCTGCCTCACCCTCTCCCTACATGGGTGAAAAACTAAGCCCAAGAAGACATGCCCTTCAGACTTATATTATAGCAATTTGTGAAAATACCTGGTTACTCAAGCATATTGCCTGTGGGTTTTTTTTTTAATTTACATTTTTGAAAACAACAAGATCATCAACAACAACAACAACAGGAGAGAATGTATGTGAAGACATTAAATGTTAAGTAAGACAAACTTTATTTTATTTTTTCTCTTTTTTATTTATTTATTTATTTTTAAACTTTATAGTTTATTGTCAGGTTGGTTTCCATATAACACCCAGTGCTCTTCCCCACAAGTGACCTCCACCAAGACCATCAACCCCCATTACCTTTCCCCCTTCCCCTTCCCCCCTCAGTTTGTTTTCAGTATTCAAGAGTCTCTCGTGTTTTGTCTCCCTCCCTCTCCCTAACTCTTTTCCTCCTTCCCCTCCCCATGGTCCTCTGTTGGGTTTCTCCTGTTAGACCTATGAGTGCAAACATATGGTATCTGTCCTTCTCCGCCTGACTTATTTCGCTTA
>CM053572.1:6766729-6793243 GCA_028646485.1 Cryptoprocta ferox
CGTCTGTTTCTTCTTTCCCCCACTTGCAAATCCAAGTTTTATCCCTTCAGTCCTTCTCAGTTCAATCCATACGGGCCTGCGCGGATTACAGAGCTCCCGGCTTCTCCGCCATCTTGCCCGCCAACTCCCTAACACAAACTTTAAAAACATAAGAGAAAGAAAGGTCTTTCTGTTTAAACTATGTGAGAATCAGGCTTAAGTTATTGGATTTGGTTCCTAAAGTCACAACTGGTTTGTTTTGGAAACGGAACAATGAGTGTTAGGTAACGGTCAATGCTCTTTATTTTCATTTTATTTTTGGCATACCCAGTTGTTACAGCATTCTTTGTCCATGGAATTACCTTTTCATCCTGGTTGAAATCAGTTGCCTATGTATATGAAGGTCTATTTCTGAGCTCTGTTCTGTTGATCTCTGTTGGATTTTCTCCTGATGCCAAACTGTCTTGACCCATGTAGCTTTTTCATAACTCAGTTAGTGTAAGTCCTCCAACTTAAAAAAACAACAAACAATTATTCTGGTTATTTTAAGTTCTTTACATTTTCATATACATCTTAGAATCAACTTGCTGCTGTCTCTGAAAAAAAGCCTCCTGGCACTTTGGGGTGTTGAATCTTCAGATCAAGTTGTAGGGAATTGATGACATTGAATCTTTTCATTTATGGACATAACTCTCCATTTATTTAGGTCTTTTAATTCAATTTAACTTTAATTTTTTTAAGAGAGAGAACACATGCGCTTACTTGCAGAGGGGGCCCAGAGGAAGAGTGAGAATGCTTTTTTTAAATGTTTATTTATTTATTTTTTTTTTAAGAGAGAGTGCTCACATGCAAGAGGGCATATGGTGGGGGTGTGTGTGCAGAGAATCCCAAGCAGGCTCCACATTGTCAGTGCAGAGCCAGAAGCAGGGCTCGATCTCACGAACCTTGAGAGTTGGATGCTTAACCAACTGAGCCACCCAGGTGCCCCTTTTTAGATCTTTTAAAATTTCTTACCAAGATCTTTGATTTTCAGGGTGTAGCTCTTACACATAGTTGGTTAAGTTGGTCCCTAAATATTTCTTGTTTTTTGATGTCGATTATATTGTTAATAGTTTTTTTAAAGTTTCTGTGTTAATCCAAATTTTGCTAATCTGTATATAACTGATTTTCATGTCATTACCTAGTATCCAGTGACCTTGCTAACTTGTATAATAGATCTAAAAAAGTTCTTGTAGATGTGTTAGGATTTTCTTTTTTTCTTTTTATTAATTTTTTTTAACACTTATTTATTTTTGAGAGAGTGCAAGCCGGGGAGGGACAGAGAGGGAGACACAGAATCCGAAGCAGGCTCCAGGCTCTGAGCTGTCAGCACAGAGCCCGATGTGGGACTGAAACCCAGAAACCATGAGATCATGACCTGAGACGAAGTCAGATGCTTAACCGACTGAGCCACCCAGGCGCCCTGACTTGTTAGGATTTTCTATGCAGACATCATGCTGTCTGGAAATAAAGACAGTTTTACTTCTTTCTTTCCAATCTCTTTGTGTGTGTGTGTGTGTGTGTGTGTGAGTGTGTTTTTGCTTGCCTTATTAAGGTGACTAGAAATTCTAATATAATGTTAAATAGAAATGGTGAGGGACATCTGGGTGGCTTAGTTTGTTGAGTGCCCGACTCTTGATTTTGCTTCAGGTCATGACCTCACGGTTTGTGGGATTGAGCCCATGTTGGGCTCAGCCCCGAGCATAGACCTTGTTTAAGATTCTCTCTCTCTCTTCCCTCTGCCCTTCCCCTCACTCATGCTCTCTCTGTCTCTCTCTCAAAAAAAAAAAAAAAAGTGGTGAGCATAGGCACTGGCTTCTTCTTGCTCTTAGGGGGAGAGCATTCTTTCACCATTAAATACAATATTAGTATACTTTTTTTTTTAAGGTAGTCTTTATCAGATTAGGATAGTTCCCTTCTATTCCTGGTTTACTGAGAGCTTTTTACAACTAGTTGGTATTGAGTTTTGTCAAATGCTTTTTCTGTACCTGTTGAGATGATCCTTTGGTTTTTCAGCACACGTATATACTATTGTTGGTGTTGATGTTCTAGCAATTATGCTTCGGGAAGAGCAATTACCTTCTGACTTGAGAGAAAATTTAAAAAATGGAACTATCATTTACAATCAAGAAATCTCTTTGTGTCATAGATTATTTCCCCCTGATGTGCTTCATGGCTTTAAACAATTGCAATGGATAAAAAAAAAAAAAGTTGGTTTTCCTTTCACCTATGCTAATGCATTCCATTAGGAATCAATGAGATTGGATTATCCAAATTTAGTACCAGCATTTTTGCTAGGCAGAATAATGAAATGCTGTCTTCTGCCAGAGAGGAAAGGGAATTGATGTTGATTAAGAATTCACTATTCTAATATAAGCTTTTTGCGTGTAGTTTATCATTTAAAACTGTCCTTACAAATACCAAGTGTCTAATGGTCATCTTCATTTTTGAGAGGAGACAGACACAGAGAAATTGACTCATGCCATGAATCAGATTCATGCATTTTTAGTTTTAAAAACAATATTAAAACATTACAGAAAATTTGAAAAAATGAAGTAGTAAATCGCTCATCATCTCAGTGTCTTTGTGCAATAAGTATTTTTGGGAATAGATGTTGATTTTTTTGGTCTAAATATCAATATGAAGAGCCATTTTGTTAAATGCTTGTATATATTCTTTAATACCATTCATCCATGTGTGTATGAGGGAGAAATGTAGGTAGAACACCCGGTACTATATCTGGCACTTAATATGAACCAATAAATGATGGTTATTTTTTAAATTTTTGTTTGGTTATTTAAAAAATTTTTAATGTTTATTTCTGAGAAAGAGAGAGAGCATGAGTGGGGGAGGGTCACAGAGAAAGAGGGAGACACAGAATCTGAAGCAGACTCCAGGCTCTGAGCTGTCAGCACAGAGCCTGACACAGGGCTTGAACTCACAGACAGCGAGATCACGACCTGAGCTGAAGTCAGATGCTTAACCGACTGAGCCACCGGGGTGCCCCTCATGATGGTTATTTTTATTATCTTTGCCGTTTTGTGTCTTGACCACAGCATGGTGTCCCCAGGGGTATAGATAGTGTTCTCAGTAGTAGTCATTCATAGTGCCAAACACGAGGTGTGGGTTTTAAGCAACATTCTGGGCTCAGTGGCTGGTTGATAAACTAACCAACCGGTGCCTTAGTTTGGCAGAACAGGAACACAATCTGTCCAGCCTGCTCGTGGAAGAGAAGGAGGAGTAAGAAAGCCAAATCTTCCAGTGATGGCAATAAACAGAAGCACACAATATTGCCTGTGACTCAGAATCTTAAATTCAGGACAAAGAAAATGCTCCATTGGTCGTAGGAGCAGAGCATTGCGATCATGGCTTCATGATCCCAACTCATTCCCAGCCCTTTGATTCCTCCACCCTCAGGCATATCCATCGTCAGCTCCAAAGTTAAGTTCTCAGTCCTAACCCACCAGTGAGAGTTCTTCTTCCTCCAAGGAGGAGGAAGGAGAACATTGCACGGTGGGAAAATGGGCGAAAGACCCCCTGCAGGCCTGCACTGGAATCCTGGTTCTGTGTCTCAGGGAACTTTTAGGACGCTTTTAGTGGCTAGTTGAAATAAAAATCAGAACACACAAAAGTGCTCTCACCTGGTTTACCAATAAGGTAATTCCTCATTTCACATAACGGGACTTCCAGAAGTGAGAAGGGCTTCAGAGATGGCGGTTGGCTCCTCAAAGATGCAATCAAGAACTTAAGTCCTACCATCCCTCCGTTCTTCCGCCGTGTGTTAACTGTCTCCTAAGCTCATCTGCTTGATGGCCGTGGTGCCGGCCATAGCATTCACTTCCAGCAATGACCAGGGGAAGAGGGAGACTATGTGTCTTTTAATTCCCTCTTACGAATCACAAAACCATTTTCAGGAGGTCCTTGGGCAGGCATCACAGCAGGAACTGGACGGAATTGGATGAAGAGTCTACTCCTAGTCCAGTTACCAGTGAGCGAATGCATGGTCACAAAGCCAGCGGGGGTACCCTGGATGTGGGGTGGGACCAGCTTCCCAGAAGACCCTTCTATACACAAAATCTTGGCTTTCAAGAGAAAAGGTGGGGGGAGGGTATGGATGCTGGGTAGGAAAGCTCTGTGTTTATATTATGTATTCCCTTTATAGCTGGGTGTACTGAGGCTGGAGTCAGAGCCTGAAGGGCTTTTGAGTGTTAGTTTATCACCTGTCAAGTGGGAATAGTAATTCTCTGCTCACGGGGTTTTTATGTACGTCAACTGTAATTATGTTTGTAAAAGAGTCACAGAAAGTGGTGTCATTATTGTCTGATCTCTTTAGCTCGCACCAGATATCCTAATGAGTTTAGTAGTTCAGTCATGGTGTTCTGTGTCTTAGTCCTATCTCCAGTTAGACTGTAAACATCCTGAAATTGCTTATACTTCAGTGATCTATATTTTCTAGAATATTGAGCCCATAGTATGTTCTAAGTGTTTACTTGACTGCAGTATTCTTCATTTAAAAAACATCTTTTACAGATAAAAGAAAGAATCATCATTTGAAAAAAAACATTTATAGGGCGCCTGTGTGACTCAATCAGTTAGGCATCCACCTTCGGCACAGGTAGTGATCTCACGGTTCGTGGGTTCGAGCCCCTCATTGGGTTCCGTGCTGACAGTGCAGAGCCTGTTTGGGATTCTCTCTCTCTTCTTCTCTCTGTCCCTCCGCTTGCACTTTCCCACTCCCTCTCAAGAATAAATAAATAACCTTTAAAAAAACCTTTGTTTTGGACTGTTATAGTCTTCTTACCTTTTGCAATGTATAAAGTCCTTTATTAGCACTTTTGCAAATAAAGGAAAAATACATTCAATTCCTCCATGATTTTAATGGCTCCATACAATTTCCATTAGGGTCAGTGATAAAGTGCCAGATGGAAATCAAGATCAACAGGATGAAAAATTATTAGGGTCAGGTCCTGTTTCTAGCCCACTGCAGGATTAATCCTGGTAAAATTGTGGTTAATGATAAACATGGTTACTGAGAAACACAATGCATGGAAATGGAGGGAAAATAAGCTCACACGGGGCCCCAGGAGGCCCGGAGATGTATGTGGACATAGAGGGTGGAAGTCAGTCTACTCTAGTTTTAATCAGAGACTCCATGGGTCTTAGGCCTTAATCTCTTAAGCTTCTTGTGTGGGCTGAAAAAGCCATTTCTCCTCCTGGTGTCAAAGTTACTCTCATAGTCCAGAGTCACTACCCCATTTCACAGTTTATTCAGTATTTTCTCAACTTTGGATCCTTTAAAAATATCTTAATTATGGAACACAGTCAGTGGTATTGTAATAGCGTTGTCTGGTGACAGACGGTTTCTACCCTTGCGGTGAGCACAGCATAACTACAGAGAAGTTGAGTCAATGAGTTGTACACCTGAAACTAATGTCATTGTGTGTCAATAATACCTTAATGAAAAAAATTTTTTAATTATTTTTAGCCTCACTTTGCACTTACATTTTGCTACTTTACTACTTTAAGTAGCAGCACCTGCTAAATTACTGGGCACATGTTATAGTAATTGGTATTATAATTAATTGGGAGCCTTGTGTTCACTGATGTTCCTACTCATTTTTTAGGTTTATTTTTGAGAGAGAGAGAGAGAGAGAGAGAGAGAGAGAGAGAGAGAGAGAGCGTGAGCAGGGGAGGGAGAATTTCAAGCAAGTCCCACACTATCAGCACAGAGCCTGATACAGAGCTTGAACTCACGAACTCGGAGATCATGACCTGAGCTGAAATTAAGAGTCTGATGCTTAACTGACTGAGCCACCCAGGTGCCCCTCTCATCTTAAAATGACTTTTAAATTAACTTTATTAGTTCCATTTTATAGATGAGGAAACTGAGGCTGAGGGGTTTTAGTAACTTGCCTCAAACTAAGTGGGATTTGAACCAAGGTATGTCCTTTAGGCTTTCAAGCTGTTGCTTTCATCTGACTGCATCCCAATACAATCTTGCTGAGTCTCTGAGTTCTTGTGGTTAAACTAAAGTTGGTGGGTAAGCTTACCAAGATTTTTCCATGCCTTGAGGTTCTAAGTTTTATGAATTCTAAGATTAACTCATCAAAATCTTGCAGGGAAATAACATTCTTGGCATCCCTACTCCTGATTTAAACACCCTGGATTTAAATAAAATAAAAGGGCTTTATTTACGTGTGAATATGTACATGAATATATATGAATATAGATATAGAATATTTTCTTTAGTATTGAATATTTACAGACTTAACTAAGATTTTAGAAGCTGTGAGGTTTGGAAACCTCCCCCCCCCCCCAGTATGCCATTAATAGTAGTTTTCCTTGAAAATATAGAAACATTTGATTATTATTTGGTAATCGACATCACAAATATGATACATTTTATATGTGAAAGAAAAAATAGGCACTGTCATTAATAATCATTTTTATTTGGGGGCACCTGGGTGGTTCAGTTGGTTAAGCACCTGACTCTGGCTCAGGTCATGATCTCACGGTTGGTGGGTTTGAGCCCCCAGTCAGGCTCCTTGCTGACAGCTCAGAGGCTGGAGCCTGCTTCAGATTCTGAATCTGCCTCTCTCTCTCTGCCCTTCCCCACTCACACACTCTCTCTCTCTCAAATATAAATAAACATTAAAAATAAATAAAAATAATAATCATGTTTATTTACTGGGTTGCTGGGCTTTGCTAAGGGCCAGCATTTAAATGCCCTAATTTAATAAAAACTAATTTATTTCAGGGAGCCTGGGTGGTTCAGTCGGTTAGACATCTGACCTTGACTCAGGTCATTATCTCGTGGTTGGTGAGTTTGAGCCCCATGTTAGGCTCTGTGCTGACAGCTCAGAGCCTGGAGACTGCTTCAGATTCTCTCTCTCTCTCTCTCTCTCTCTCTCTCTCTCTCTCTCTGCCCCTCCTGTCCTTGCACTCTATTTCTCTGTCTCTCTCTCAAAAATAAATATTAAAAAAGTTAAAAAAAATAATTTATTTCAACAAATCACTATTAAGTGAATCTCAATTTTTCTGGAGTTTACTTAAAATATAATGCTGAGATGTTGGGTTTACTTTGGTGGAGAAAGGCAATGTATCCTGCTAACTAAAAACCTTATCTCTTATTTTGAGAAGTAAGTTGGTGAACCAAACCAGATTTAAGCTGGAATAACTTCAGTAGTCAATGAAAAAGAAAATACAAATCCTGTATCTAGGGAAAGTGTATTTGGTGATGACTCAGATGAATGCTGGGGCCTGATAAGAGGGCTCCTTTAGGTTTTTAATTGAAATGTGACTACAACAAGGGATTGACAGAAATCACTTCTGATTTCCAGATAAATGCATACATCCAATGTCACTGAAAGCTGATAAGACGGATTTCCAGCATAGAGATTTAAATAGTAGCTCCTGCCCAGCTTATTCTGAAATAGGAGGACGCCCTTGCAACTTTGTTTATTTGACAACTGAATTTTTAATGGCTGTTGGGGTGTCGCTGGCAGTAGAGTAGTATTATTTCCATTTTCTCAGATGTTTTCAAGCACCTTTGTTCTCTGTGGCTATCTAAATGTGAAATAATAAGATAATATCAATAGCTAGATTAATGGCTTCCATTTTAGTTGTTAGAGCAGAATATTGACCTCTAAGGTTGTTGGTTTCCCAGTGTGCCAAGAAATGCATCTTTGGAAGCTAGGTCTAATACCTGCATTATCTTACCATGACGCATGTGCATGCCCCTCGGGGCAAATGGTGCGCAGCAGGGCGCGTGCATTGGGAAGCAATGGGTCCCCCTACTACTTTGTTCCCCAGGAATGCAGCTTCTGGTACTTAATGCAAACCAGATGGTATTCTGTCACCTCCCTTCAGTGTGGCCACTGAGACTACTTCATTCACAACTGCAGGAAGGAATCTTCTTATTCAGTGGAAGGAGATAATTAGCTATAGAGGCATGGGAAGAAGATCCTGATTGGGGAAGAAAGGACCAAAGGCCTCAGAGCCTTTCCCTGCCATTAGAAATTGGCTTCCAGGGGTTCCTGGGTGGCTCAGTTGGTTAAGCGGCCAACTTCAGCTCAGTTCATGATCTCACAGTTCATGGGTTCGAGCCCCATGTCGGGCTCTGTGCTGACAGCTCAGAAACTGGAGTCTGCTTCTGATTCTGTGTCTCCCTCTCTTTCTGACCCTCCCCTGCTCACACTCTGTGTGTCTCTCTCTCAAAATAAATAAATGTTAAAAAAATTAAAAAAAAATTGGCTTCCTCTGGTGTAGGCACTCTGGAAAACAGTGTGGAGTTTCCTCAAAAAATTAAAACCAGAACTATGCTATGACTCAGCAATTGGACTAGGATATACTAGGAATTTATCCAGAGGATACAGGAGTGCTGATTAGAAGGGGCATATGCACCCCAATATTTATAGCAGTGCTATCAATAATAGCCAAATTGTGGAAAGAGCCCAAATGTCTATGGATAGACAATGGATCAATGGATCAAAGGATAAAGAAGATGTGGTACATATATACAATGGAATACTACTCAGCAATTAAAAAGAATGAAATCTTGCCATTTGCAAAAATGTGGATGGAACTGGAGGGTATTATGCTAAGTGATATAAGTCAAAGACAGATATCACATGATTTCACTCATGTGTGGAATTTGAGAAACTTAACAGATGGCCATGGGGTGGAAGGAAAAACATGAGGGAAGCAAACCCTAAGTGACACTTAAATACAGAGAACAAATTGAGAGTTGATGGGGGAGGGGAAAATGGGTGATGGGTGTTAAGGAGGGCACCTGTTGGGATGGTTGTATGTAAGTGATGAATCACTGGATTCTATTCCTGAAGCCAAGACTACACTGTATGTCAACTAACTTGAGAATAAAAAGAAAGGAAGGAAGGAAGGAAGGAAGGAAGGAAGGAAAGAAAGAAAGAAAGTAAGAAAGAAAGAAAGAAAGAAAGAAAGAAAGAAAGAAAGAAAGAAAGAAAGAAATCGGGCTCCCCACCCACGTCCATGTCCCAGCAGACTCTGAGATGGATACTGGTGTGTGGAAGATTTCTTAGCGAATACTCAACACCTGGGGAGGGGAGGAAAATGGGAGGAAGCAGGACTGGTCAGAGGAAGTTGGGCTGCAAAGCAGTCTCACGAATATTCTCCACTGACCTCATGGGAAGTTCTGAAACGAATAGGGTGTTATTGCACATGGCAAAGGGGCATTGCCCCTATGTTCCTGTGTCGACCATCCCTGGATTCATGCTGCGCCTGGAAGGAGGTGTGGCCAGGGCTAAGGCGCTGTCTTCAGCCAATTTCTGGAGCTGACCCTGGAAGTCTGCCAGCCTCCGCACTCCCCAGAGCATCAGATCCTTCAGTCCTGTAGGAGGATCTGTGAGACATATAGCAGCCTTCAGTCCAGCACCATTCATTTTGGACTGAGCCTCAAGGAGGGACCAGTGGGTGGGAAGGGTTCTACAAGAAGGAGGTTCTACAAGAAGAATCTGGAGACCCTCACATACATATGAATTACTCATAAGTCCTTTTTATCTTGAGATAAAATAGTAAACAGGTGCTTTTCTGTATTTCCTGCAGGATTGCATATTGTCCTTCATGACTTGTTTACTTTTAAAAGTCTAACCTTGGGGCGCTTGGGTGGCTCAGTTGGTTAAGTGGCCGACTTCGGCTCAGGTCATGATCTCACAGTTTGTGGGTTTGAGCCCCACTTCGGGCTCTGTGCTGACAGCTCAGAGCCTGGAGCCTGCTTCAGATTCTGTGTCTCCCTCTCTCTCTGCCCCTCTCCCGCTCATGCTCTGTCCCAAAATAAATTTAAAAAAATGTAAAAAGAAATTTAAAAAAAGTCTAACTTTGATACTTGTTTTGTGTTTTGTTTTTAAAATTAAGTAGCCTCCACACACAATGTGGGTCTTGAACTCAAGACCCTGAGATCAAGAGTCACATGCTCTACCGACTGAGCCAGTCAGGCACCCCTAAGCTCAATATTTTTTTTAACCACACTTCATGTATATGAAAATATTGGGGAAATACAGTTTTCTCCTGGGCTTCCCTCTATTCCCTGGGATGTTTTTAGGCCTCTTTGAAGGCACTTAAGAGGATGTCTTGGGGCCATTTCTCACAAATACGTCATTAAATCACCTGAATCAGAAACATCTGAGGAAATAAAATTCTGATTCCCAGGTTGTACCTCAGCCCTAAAACATAGTAACTTGATGGTTGCTGACACTAACAGGATCTTATGCATCTTCTAGGCCTGGGAGTGTGCATTTAACATATTTTCTAGGTAAATCTTTCATATGGTAGATTTTGAAAACCATAGGCCTGGAAGAATATGTTCTTTAGATTGTTCTGAAATATGGATATGATGGTTAATTTTATATCTCCACTTGACTACACCATGGCACCCAGATATTTGGTTCAACATTATTCTAGATGTTTCCGTGAAGCTATATTTACATGAGATTAATATTTTAGATCTGTGGGCTTTGAGTAAAGCAGATTATCCTCCTAATGGGGGTGGACCTAATCTAGTCAGGTGAAGGCCTTAAGAGAAAAAAGACTGACCTTCCCTGAAAGAGGGGGTCGGGGGGTTCTGCAGCAGACTGCCTTCAGACTTGAACCGCAGATCCTCTCTGGGTCTCCAGCCTCTGGCCTACCATTCCTGGTTCTGTTAGGTCACAAAGAAAACCTTGATAAATTTTTTAAAAACATAGAAATGGTGGGATCTTACTCTCAGATCACAATGCAGTAAAAGTAGGAGTTAATGCAAAACAAAAACCTCTCCCATACAGTTGAAAATGTCAAAAACCTAGAGACATCACTGAACAAGAAGAGAAAGTTGAAAGTATCATTACAACGTTAAGAATATAGTTATAATTGTCATATCCATATAGAAACTCCTAGCGAAGGCCACTTCTGAGTTCAGAAGAGAATTTGGAACTGTATACTCTTCGGAAACAAGGATGAATGGAAATAAATTACACATTCTACTCAAGACATTTGAAACAACATCCCATGGAAAATCAGAAGAAAAGATGTAAAAAAAGAAAAGGCAAAGCCAGAATCAATAAATATATGGAATCTAAAAACAAACAAGCTAAATAGAAATAGACCTGTAAATACAGAGAACAAACTGGTGGGTGCTAGAGAGAGGGTGAAATAAGGGGAGGGATTAAGCAGTACACACTTCCAGTTATAGAATAAATAAGTCACATGGATGAAAAGTACAGCCAAGGGAATATAGTCAATAATATAGTAATAAAATAGTATGGTGACTGAGGGTGAGTATGCCTATGGTGAGCAGTGAGTACTGTATAGAGTTGTTGAATCAATATGTTGTACACCTGAAACTAATATAATATTATATGTCAACTATACTTCAATAAAAAACTCAGGTAAACAACTTTATACCTCAAGTAACTTGCAAAAAGAGAGCAAACTAAACTTAAGAGTTAGTAGAAGTAAATAATAAAGATTGGAGAAGAAATGAATGAAATAGAGAATAGGAACACAACTAGAAGAAGTCAACAGAACAAAGAGGTGGCTTTTTTGGGAAAAGACAAACAAAATTAACAAATCTTTAGCTAAGAAAAAGAGTGAGAAGATTAAAATAAATTCAGAAAGGAAAGAGGAGATATTGCAACTTTGCCACAGAAATTAAAAAGGATCCTGAGAGACTACAGTGAACAATTATATCCCAATAAACTGGATATCCTCTAAGAAATGAACAAATTACTAGAAACATCAACCTTCCAAGACTGAATCATAAAGAAATAAAGTCTGAACAAATTCATAATAAATAAGGAAATTGATTCAGTGATCCAAAATGTCCCAGAAAAGTCCAAGACCAGATGGCTTCACTTGTGAATTCTACCAAATATTTTTAGAAGTATTAACACCAATCCTTCTCAAACCCTTCCAGAGAATTGAAAAGGAGGGAGCATCCCAGACTCATTTCATGAGGTCAGCATTATCTGATATCAAAGCCAAAGACATTATAGGAAGAGAAAATTATAGGGCAATATTCCTTATGAACATAAATGCAAAATACTAGCGAACAAAAATACCAGTTATCATCCACAAAATACTAGCAAACTAAATACAACAGTACATTAAAAGGATCATACACCATGACCAGGTGGGATTTATTCCTGGGATTCAAGGATGGTTCAACATAGGTAAATCAATAAACACAATATATTACATTAGTAAAATGAAGGATAGGGGTGCCTGGGTGGCTCAGTTGGTTAAGTATCCAACTCTTGATCTCAGCTCAGTTCTTGATCTCAGGGTCATGAGTTTGAGCCCCATGTTGGGTTCCATGCTGGGCCTAGAGCCTATTAAAAAAAAAGATTAAAGGATAAAAATCCACATCTCAATAGATACAGAAAAAAGCATGTTCAACACCTTTTTATTATAAAAACTCAAAAAAAACCCAGCAACCCTGGGAATAGAGGAAATTATCTCAAAATCACAAAGGGTGTATATGAAAAGAAATGGTGCTGGGAAGACTGGTCAGCCACACGCAAAAGACTGAATCTGGACTTCTTGCACCATACACCAAAATCAACTCAAAATGAATTAAAGATTTAAATTTAAGTCCTAAGACTATAAAACTTCTAGAAGAAACATAGGGCTGAGTTCCTTGGCATCAATCTTGGCATTAATTTTTGGGAATTTGACACCAGAAGCAAAGGCAACAGAAGCAAAAATAAGCAAGTGAGACTATATCCAACTAGAAAACATTGACACAACAAAGGAAACCATCAAGAAATGAAGGCAACGTACTGAATGGGAGAAAGTATTTGCTATCTACATACTGATAAGGGGTTAATATCAAAATATGTAAGGAACACTTACAACTCAATAGCAAAACACCCCTAATAACCTGATTTAAAAATGGACTAAAGACTTGAATCGATGTTTCTCCAAAGAAGACATACAAATGGTCAGAAGGTATATGAAAAAAAGCTCATTGTCATTAACCATCAAGGAAATGCAAATCAGAACCACCATGAGATATCACCTCACACCAGTTGGTATGGTTATTATTAAAAATACAAAAGACAGCCTGTGTCGGTGAAGATGTGGGGACATTGGAACACTTCCTTGTACACTGTTGGTGGGAATGTAAATTAGGGTAGATGCTATGGAAAACAGTATGGAGTTTCCTCAAAACATTAAAAATAGAACTATAATATGATCCAATAATACCTGTTTTTTACCCCGGGTAAAAAGTCAGATGCAAAAGTATTGAAATCAGAAACCTAAAGGGATATTAGCAATCCCATTTCATTGCATTGTTGTGCATAATAGCCAAGAGGTGGAAACAACCTAAATGTTCACAAACAGATGAATGGATAAAAAAATGGGATAAATATATATTATTGCCGGAGTCCAGCTCCAGCAGGTCCAGGGCTCCCTGAAGGATGGGCAGTGTAGGCAAAAGGGAGTGAGAGAGCCTCGAGTTTCTTTCTGATCACCAGGCAGGCATCTCTGCTCTCCAGGCAGGCATCTCTGCACTAACCGGAGAGTCAGCTTTATTTATTGAAAAAATGTATGGGGTACAAAACAGAAGTGGCAATTGCCTTAGACAATGATTCCTGATGACAAATTCTTTGGTATGTAAAAATTTCCCAGAACATAGATTGGTAGAAGACTCATGCATAATCTTTATCAATAGTGATTGATTGTAGGTGATTTAGATGCTTATCATATGGGGAAGGAAGGTATCCTCAGCATTCAAATACAAGGCAATGTTTTTAGCAAAGCAAAAGCAAAAGTTAGTTCTTTGTGAGCAGGGGTTGATAGCCTGTTTTCTTGAGGGGAAGTAAAACAGGTTTCTCAGAAAATGTAATATTTGCTCCCATAGACACAAAAGAAGAAATTCTTGTAATCAGTTCCCTCACAAGGTACAATTAGCATATTTTTAGGATAAGGGGGGCACTTCACTCCTGATACCAGCCAACAAGGCACCTTGGGAGTTGGTGCTCAAGCAAAAATAATTGAGTTGGGGGTAGACATCGGTTGCCATCTGACTGCGGGAGCCTTGCAAACCCGCCTTACCTCACAAGGAGTTTTCTCGACTTAGTGAGTTCAGAAAATGGCTTCTGACATATTATATTATACATATTATACTTATATACATTTATTCAACCTTAAAAAAGAAGGAAATTCTGTAATATGTAGCAATATGGATGAGCACATTATACTGAGTGAAAGAAGGCAGTCACAGAAGGACAGATATTGCATGATTGCAACTTACATGAAATATCTAAAATAGTCCAGCTCATAGAATCAGAGAGTGTAATGGTGATTATCAGGAGCTAGAGGAAGAAGAAATGGGGAGTTAGTAATCGACAGGCATACAGTTTCAGTTATGTCAGATGAATAATTTCTAGAAATCTAGTGTGCAATAGTGGGCCATAACTAACAACACAGTATTGTACACTTTGTTATTAAAAATTTGTTAAGAGGGTTGGGGCACCTGGGTGGCTCAGTCAGTTAAGCCTCTGACTTCGGCTCAGGTCATGATCTTACAGTTCGTGAGTTTGAGCCCCACATCGGGCTCTGTGCTGACAGCTCAGAGCCTGGAGCCTGCTTCAGATTCTGTGTCTCCCTCTTGCTCTGCCCCCTTTACCTGCTTGCACTCTGTTTCTCAAAATTAAATAAACATTAAAAAATTGTTAAGAGGTTAGATCTCATATTAAGTGTTGGTACCACAATAAAATAAAAATATAAAAAGTAAGAAGGGGGTGCACCTGGGTGGCTCAGTTGGTTAAGCATCTGACTCTTGATTTTGGCTCAGTTCATGATCCCAGGGTTGTAGGGTTGTAGGATACAGCCTTGTGTTGGGCTCTCCACTGAGCTTGGAGTCTGCTTAATATTCTCTCTCTCTTTCTCTCTCTCTCTCCGACGTACTTTGTCCCTCTCCCCCCCGATAAAACAATAAAAAAAAAAAAAGACTTAAAAAAAGTAAAATGGTAAAGGAAATGTCACTGGGACCAGAAGAAGAGAGTCATTTAGAAAAAGGCATCTTGGGAAGAGTTGTAACGTTCAGTTCTATCCTACAAGGAGGAAAAAGGAAGATACCTATTCCAGTGTGACTTTCCTCCCTGAATATCACCTCCTGCTGGGACTCTATTTGCTAAATCCAACCAGTAACAGAAAACCAGGGCTACATGTACCCAGCAAGTCAGACTCTTGGAGCAGAGAGTTGAGTAGAGAAGGTTGGAGAGAGGACATGAAATGGCAAATGGAAGATTCACAGCACAAGTAGGACCTCTCAGTAAGGTAGGCTTGCTTGGGTAATCTTTATATCTTTGTCACCCCAGGCAGCTTATTGTAGGAAGGTGCTCACACAGATGGATTGAAATCAAAGACAAACTACCTTGCTGGGATGGAATCCTCTTTAGGGTTTCTTTCGGGGGCTGGCCCAGTTGAACTGAATCTGACTCAACTCACCTGGTGAAGGGAGCTGGGTCAGCCTACCCGTTATATGAAGCCAAAGGGGATGAAATAAAGTCAATCTTGTTCAAGAAAAAAGACAGTTAACATGGTGGTTATGTAAACATCCTTTGTTCAAATGAAATTCTACCTTGAACTCCAGGTGGAGCTGCTTGGGATGAAGAGGAAAGGAAGTATGGAGGCCTGGAAGGAAGGGCTGGAGCTTTTGAGGACACAGTTTTAAAACAGTGGGTCCATTTAATTAATTAATATTAATTAATTAATTACCTAGCTAAGAGAGCATGTGTGCCTGTGCAGGACAGAGGAGAGAGACAGACAGAGAGAGAGAGAGAGAGAGAGAGAGAGAGAGAGAGAGAGAGAGAGAAAGAATACCAAGCAGGCTCCACACTGTCAGCATAGAGCCCGATACAGGGCTCCATCCCACGAACTGTTAGATCATGACCTGAGCTGAAATCAAGAGTCGGACGCTTAAGTGACTGAACCACCCAGGCGCCCTAAGTGAGTCCTTTCAAAGGCTCTCCCCATGCACACAGGGAAACCAAGAACCAGTGAGTAGAAGTCTATTGTTCAAAGTTAACCAAGGAGCTAGTGGCTACTCCATGTCCAAAGCCAGATCTCCTCACTCCCAGTCTCATGGTCCTTCCATCTTCCCTTGCTGCTGTATCATAGCCCAGACCATTTTTACTTTTAATTGCAAATGTTCTCTATGCAGAAGCTACCTCCAGGATATATTTACTCCTTGTGCTGCTGAAGCAGGAGGGCTGCCCATGCTCTTTGCTTGTGGATGTCAAGGGTGCATGGATCCTCTACTTCCTTGAGGTTGTTTAAGGTTAATAAGGGCATGGCAGCCTTTGATATGGTGTCCTTTCAGGCTGATGTTGGCTTGTAATTGCCACATTCTTCCTCATAGTAATTCTCTTAATTATATTTTCTGGGACTTGACTCACTGTGACATTAGCTGTCCGTTCATCATCTTAATGTTGCAGGTTTTTTTTAGGGAGACGCTCCCATGAGATCCTGGTGCTTCCCCAGAGGGCTGGAGAGAGCTCCCGGAGACAGCTGCACAGCCAGACCTCTGCCTCCCTGAAGATTTGGTGGGTGGCCTCCCAGAGGGAGTGGAATGGCTCCCCTGTATCTTCACACTTTGAATATTTTTCAAGAATGAAATGACTAGACTTCCCCAATTTAAGCTAAAGCAAGATAGTGCTTTTAGAGCAACCATGTATAGAAACCAAATTCTGGGGTACCATTTTAATTTGTACTATCTTCAAGCCAGAAAAGTATTGGTATTCATTTCTATTATTTATTATTTTATTATTAAGATGATTGATGAGATTTTTTTATTAAGCTATCTTAAAAAGCAAAAGAATAAAAAACCATAGTTGAATTCACGGTCTTTTATATGTGTGTCTGTAGTTGAAAAGGAAAATTGATAATTTTTCCCCTCACAAAATCTCTCTTAACATTGTTTTTGTTTGTTTTTAAAATTTTTTAATGTTTATTCATTTAAAAAAAATTTTTTATGTCTTTTATTTTGAGAGACAGAGAGAGAGACAGAGACTGAGTGGGGGAGGGGCAGAGAGAGAGGGAGACACAGAATCTGAAGCAGGCTCCAGGCTTTGAGCTGTCAGCACAGAGCTCGACGCAGGGCTCGAACCCACCAACTGTGAGATCATGACCTGAGCCAAAGTCTGATGCTTAACCGACTGAGCGACCCAGGTGCCCCTGTTTGTTTTTGAGAGAGACAGAGTGCCAGTGGGGCATGGGTAGAGAGAGACACACAGAATCTGAAGCAGGCTCCAGGCTCTGAGCTGTCAGCACAGGGCCCACTGTGGGACCTGAACTCTTGAACTGTGAGATCATGTCCTGAGCCGACGTTAGATGCTTAATCATCAGAGCCACCCAGGCCCCTCTCTCCTAGCATTGTTAATCTAGACATGTCTTTCTGCAAAGTAGGCATAAGATATAGAATTGTTGTGATGCCTTTTTCTTCTATCTTCTGAAAAGGGAATCTCTCAGGGATTGTAACTTCCTGTGTCCTTGTCATTTATCCTCTCTAACCCCAGGAAGAAGAGTAAAGTGTTCAGGGTCATATTGCAGGTGACCTTGAATCTCCGGAGTCTTCTATGAATATTAGCAAAGAATTTTACTTTTTATTTTTTATTATACTTTTTTATTTTTTTTAATGTTTTTTTTTTTAAATTTATTGTTTTGAGAGAGAGAGACAGAGCACAAGTCGGGGAGAGGAGAGAGAGGGAGACACAGAATCCGAAGCAGGCTCCAGGCTTGATCTGTTAGCACAGAGCCCGATGAGGGGCTTGAACTCGTGAACTGCGAGATCATGACCTAAACCGAAGTCAGACATTTAACCAACTGAGCCACCCAGTCGCCCCCAAGAATTTTACTTTTTTGTCTTAAATCTTTTTTAATCTCTTTGAGGGGAAATCATTGTCAGTGTATGCACTCTGGTATTTTACCCATTTACTTATTCAACAAATATTTTCTCAGGGCCCATTAGAGGTCAGACACTGTGCTAGATGCCAGCCACATAACAGTACAAGATGATGTGAGATTGACTGCCAAGACAACCTAATAGATAATTAGTCAGGATAGACTAACCTATGTTCTGCTGCAAGCCCCCACTTTTACCATGGCTTAACAAACTAGGGTTTATTTCTCACTCATGTTAAAAATCGTACAATTGTAGGCACATCTGGGTGGCTCAGTCAGTTAAGCATCTGACTTTGGCTCAGGTCATGATCTCACAGTTCGTGGATTCAAGCCCCACATCAGGCTCTGTGCTGACAGCTCAGAGCCTGGACCCTGCCTCAGATTCTGTGTCTCTCTCTGCCCCTACCTGCTCACACTGTCTCTCTTTCTCTCAAAAATAATAAACAAAAATAATTTTTTAAAAATCTTATGAATCTACTATCATGAAGGTCTTTGCTTTCAGCTATTTTAATGAGAATATATGGAGAAGTTACCCAGTTGTAACAATTAAAGATAAGAGTGATGTCATCCCTCCCAGTCAGTGGACTGAAGCTAGTCATAAAACTCTATTCTATAGCAAGAAAGTCTGGAAAAATGGGGAGGGAATACTTGGAATACATAGTGGGTGCTACAGTCTTTGCGACACTCTGTGTGGGATCAAGAGCTACTTCACTGAAGAAGAGACATTTATTTAAGCCAACACATTAAGTAAGAGTGAGGGTAGTCAGACAAGAAATAGGTGGAAAAGCATTTCAGGCAGAAGGAGCTACATATATGGAGGCTGTGAGGTGGAAAAGAACCTGATTCATTAGAGGCACTGAACAATGACCAGTGTGGCTGTAATGTGGAGGGAAAGAAACAGGGTCAGGGGAGCTCATGTTAGGAAATGGACATAAGCCAGATTAGGCAGGACCATTTCATACTGGAGATGTTAAAGATTTCAGATCTTCTAGACTAAATGTAACAGAAACCCATTTAAGTGTTTTAAGCAAGGGAGTAACATTGTGACTTTGTGTTTAAAAATACCAACCTGCTCTCAAGGTGAAGGATTTATTGGAGAGGATAGGAATAGGTCTGGAATGGGCACCTGGGTGCCTCAGTCGGTTAACCATCCAACTCTTGATTTTGGCTAAGGTCATGATCCCAGGGTCTTGGGATTGAACCCTTCATTGGCCTCCATGCTGGGCTTGGAGCCTGCTTGAGATCCCCTCTCTCCCTCTTTGTCCCCACTCTCAAAAAAAAAAAAAATCTGGTAGACGAGTTAGGAGGTTTTTCAGAAGTCCAGGAGAGAAGAGACCATGGCTGAGATCAAGGACAGAGCAAGGAAAATGGAGAGAAATAGATGCATTTGAGAAATCTAGGAAGTAGAATTTTTTTTTTTTTTTTTTTTTTTTTTTTTAGGAAGTAGAATTAACAGAAGTGGGTGACTTATTAGACGTGGAGGGTGAAGGAAAGAAGGGATCAGCCATGGTTCTGGGTTTCTTGCAAGAGCACCTCTTGAGCCTGGACATGTTGGAAGCACAGCACACAGATTTGCCAGGTGTAGGGGTGAGCTGCGGGAGAAGTGATGATATCTTCAGTCTGAGACATGTAGAGTTGGGGTTGCTTGCTAGATATTTAAATGAAGCTGTCAACAGTTGGTTAGTTATATTTTTATGGGACATCAAATAGACATCTGGACTGAAATTATGCATTGGAAGTCCTTGGATTACAAGTGGTAACTAAAGCCATAGAATGGAGGGGTTCATATAAAAGAAGAGCAGGTGGCCCAAGATGGACTTTGAAAAACTCAAGGAGTCAAAGTTTACAAGAGGATTTGGAGGTGTGGATGACAAAGATCAAGAAGGAATAGTGGAGAGGGGAGAGAAACCCAGAGTATGCCGTCATGCAAGGGAAGTGAAGAGCTATTTCAATGAAGGATTCCTTTGGGGATGGCTGATTAGGGGTCATATAAGATGAAGTCAGAAAGTGTCATTAGATCAGGCACATGGACGTCCTTAGTGACAGGGCCAGAACGAGAGTAGTTTTGCTGGACCATCACTCCACTTTCAGGTTTGCAGTTCAATTACAGCCCCGTTTGGCAGATTCCCTGAGCCACAACTCTAACAACTGGATTTTTTTTAATGTTTCAGAATTTTTTTTAATAGAACAGAACACTGTTTGATAACTTAAGTTTGAAAACTTAACTGTTTCAGCACACAGCAGATGCATAGAATTGATACAGAGTTCCAACGTTGAGCATTAATGAATGATGACATTTTAAAGAGGGCTTCAAAATGAGTATGCCCTTGGGAAAACTGTGATCTAAAAGTGAGGCCGTGTTTATCTTCTTAGTGTGCCTTTTTATTGGTTCTAAACTTCTTATCTCCAATTTGCTTCTTTATTTAAAAGTGGTGGGGAAAACCAGAGAGGCTAGCATGTAGACATTATCAAAGGGGTGAATTAGAGGAATGGTCCCATGGGACCAAACTAATGATGTTATATAGTGTGTACGAGAAATTGACAAAAGGTCTCCTAATGATCCTGTAGTCGTGATAATGAAGAAGTACAGAGAAAACATTGACGAGTGACTCTTCATCTCCATAGAAGGCCATAGGAAGAAGGATGGGGCTAGAATTGCTGTACGAGATAATTGGTTTGATAATAAGAGCTTTGTGTCGGTCAGTGATCGAACGACGGAAGGTTATGAAGAAAAATGAGAGATTTCCCATCTTACAGTCCATTTAGCCAAAGAGCTGGCAGTTATGTGGGGTTCTGTCATTCTTTGCTGGGGTTGTCTGGAGATGGGAGGTCATCATGCATCTCTAAGAGATGTCACTGGTAGGGGATTCTCTTGCAATTTCTTTTCTGTCTCCAGAAAGCTTTTCCATATTGTTGAGCTTCTTCTCTGTACATAGATACAACCCTTCCAATGGATACGAGAGATTTTAGGTAGACCGTGGATGTCAGGACAACAGGGAGGAGTGGGAGAGGTGGGTTACGCTGCAGGAAAGGAAGACAAAACTGGGTACCCGTGTTGCTGCTTCTGGAGTCTGTCCATGCACAGCACACGGGCCCCCTTCTGATTATTTTCCTTCTTGCTCCTGGACTTCTGCCGTGTTGTTGGAGGCCATTGATCTCTTGCACACTTTCCTATCTCTAATTTCGGGGTCTCGGGAAGTCCCAGCCTTCTTCCTTATTTGCCTTATGGGGAAGCAATAAACAAATCATGTCCAGATTGTCAGCTTTTTACATTTAAGTGTGGCTGCTTGTTAATTGTGTGGTTCCAGAATAGCATTTGTTTTCCTTTGCACAGTAAAGCACATCTAGATGTTCTGTTTTTTGTTTTTTTTTAAATCAGTACTGCCATGACTCTTAAAAGACTGAATTACTCTTAAAGACTTTGAAGGTCTCAGGGCACCTGGATGGCTCAGTTGGTTAAGTAATCTGACTTTGGCTGAGGTCATGATCTCACAGTTAGTGGGTTTGAGCCCTGCATCAGGCTCTGTGCTGACAGCTCAGAGCCTGGAGGCTGCTTCAGATTCTGTGTCTCCCTCTCTCTCTTCTCCTCCCCAGTCATGCTCACTCTCTCTCTCTCTCTCAAAAATAAAATAAAAAACATTAAAAAATTAAAAAAAAAAAGACTTTGAAGCTCCCAAGCCAAATTACTAAGTGGAGTCAAATACTTGACCCTTGCCTTTTCCTAAATAATTTTCTGCCAGTTTTAGCTAGTGGAAAATGTTTCCTCAAATTGCTAAAAGTTAAAATAAATTTCTCCCCCTTACATTAACATTCTTGATATCATACAGTCTACCTTACTGTGGTGTTTAGTAGAGGAGAATATGCAGACAAAAGCATAGTCACACAAAACTTGTAGAAGAACCTGGGGAGGAATTAAAGGGAGTGAACTTCACTTCCGATCTGCCGTATCCATGGATCCTCAGGTCCTGTTGATGGTGCCTCCTTGATGTCGCTCAACTATGCCTCTTCTCTCGGTTCTGCCCATTACCTGCCCATTACAGTCTCTGCTGTTTTTGTATTCCCAGCTCCTAACCAAGACTGGCAAATAGGAGGTACTCATTCAAAGACTCATGAAAGTACTCATCAAAGTACTCATGATTGGTTGGGTAGAAGAATGACTGAGAAAGCAATAGGGATCCTAGAAATTTGAGGATGGAATCCTATGTAAATGGGACTGGAGAGGCTGTTGTGGTGGTTGTTTTACCAGAAAGCTGGAGGAGAGAGTAAGGGAAGTAAACAGAGGGCTCAAAAGAATCAAGCAAATTTGAAAAAGGTAGAATATGAAGTCTTCAATGAATTTTTACACATCAACTGGGCAGGAGAGGGGAAGTGTAGTTCAAGTTCCTGTGTAAAGACAGCAAGTTTGTATTTATTTACAAGCTAAACTTGAGCCATTATCAGGATGAGGGAGTAAGAACCAGCACCATTGTATATCAGATGCTCAGTAGTACCTAGCATAATACTAAGCCTGTTGTGAACATCACCGTGACTATCAGGATGATAGTAATGAACATCAACATCATTAGTCCTTATACCAACTGTATGCAGGCAGAGATTATTATCCTCATTTTTACAAATGGAGAAATTGAGATTTGGGGAAATTAACTATCTTGCCCAGGGTGACTTGACTAGTCAAGAATAAAGTTAGAATTTGAACCCAGATCTGTCTGAATCTAGGAATTGTGCTATTAGCCTCTGTGCTGTGTTGCATAGAAATACAGTTCAGGGGCTTCTGGGTGGTTCTGTCAGTTGAGCTTCCGACTCTTGCCTTCGGCTTAGGTTGTGATCTCACAGTTAGTGGGTTTGAGCCCCACATCGGGCTCTGTGCTGATAGCATACAGCCTGCTTGAAATTTTCTTTCTCTCGCTCTCCCTCTCTCTCCAAATAAATAAATACAGTTCATACATAGCATGAGGTGTAGAGATGTTGAATCACTATGTTGTGCACTCAAAACTAATGTAACATTGTGTGTCAACTGCACTAAAATGAAAAAGAAATAAATACTGCTCAGATGTTGTACCTGCCTCATTTTAGCGTGGCTGGATAGTTATGTTTGTAAGAAGGAAGCAGCATGAAGGCAGGAGTGTAAGCTTAAAGGAAAATGAAAAATGCATGGAGAGGGGGCTTCATCTTAACTTATTGCACAATTTTGCCTAGGGTTGCTTTAATTATTCCGGGGTGTGGGCTAGGATTTTTAGTGGTAATCATCTAATTAGATTCATTAGAGAAATGAATCACTAAATTCATTTCTCAGATGAAGAAGCTAAGGTTTGGAGAGCTTCCTTGATTAGATTCATATAGCTAATACCCTAACTGGGATCCAGCCCCTAGCCTGTTGGTCTTGATGCCACGTTTTTGCTGTAACTCCATAGGGACATTTTGTGTGATAGCAAACATTTATCATCTGTAGATTTTTTGGGCAGTTAGGTATGAATGAGGAGGCATAAAGCAGGTGATGGCCACATGCTTAGACCACCCCTGAGGGTGTCAGCCACAGCTTCAGAGCCACATCTAAGGGCTAACAGAACAAGAAAGGCTAACTAGCCACAGGGCTGGCTCAAAAGCCACAAGGGAACTTCCAAGACCTGAGCATGCACACAAAGGATGCAACTAGCCCTTAAGTACCTTTAAGGTCACAACAAAAGCTCATTAGACCCTCATAAGTATACAACACATAAGTACATACAATTATAACAGAACGCATCATGGGTAGGCACGTGCATGAAGTCAAAATGTGATATAAACCACCAGCTGTCAAAAATGTCAATTAAGCCAAATGTACGTGTACACAAAACAGACTTAAAAGGATGCAGGTAGAGCTTCTTGGAGTCATTGCCACTCTTCCTCCAGCTGTGGGCCCTCTTTCAGTGTTGAAAGGGTACTGTACTTATCTGCTCAAACTCTGTCTCCCCATTCCAGTCTTGGGTCTCCAATTCTTTCGTGCATCTAGGACAAGAAGTGAGCAACCTCTTAACAGATTCATTAAATATATATATATATTATTATATATTATATATAATAAAATAAACTTAAATAAATATATTTATCATATATATAATTTATATTTATATATATTATATTTTTTTAAGTTTATTTATTTTGAGAAAGAGAGAGAGACGCAGAGAGAGGGGGAGAGAAAGAATCCCAAGCAGGCTTCACCCTGTCAGCATGGAGCCTGACGCAGCGCTCGATCTCACAAACGATGACATCATGATCTGAGCTGAAATCAAGAGTCAGATACTTAACTGACTGAGCCACCCAGGTGCCTGGATTCATAATATTTTATAGTGAAAGGATAGCATAGGGATGATGTACCTCAAATTCGTTCATTCTGTACTTGAAGAGACGGGGTAGGAAAGCAAATTAATTTGATCATGATCACAGAGCTCGTCAGTCAAAAAGCTGTGCTAGGATCCAGGCTTCTTGGGTTTTATCTAAGGTTCTTTGCCCCCAGAATAAACTGCCTTTTTGAATTTCAAGGACATTCTTTGATGAAAGCCATATCCAGATTTGTAAAGCAACACAGTACAAAGCAGGGTGAATCCTCCCTTGTACTGGGGCAGCTCTCTCAGGGAAAGTGCATTACAAAGAGTTCCAATGTGGGCTCTGATCTGTTTTCTTTGGTGATGCCAGGTGTGTGGAATTAGATACCATTGACTCGCCTGCAGGCTTTCCGTTAGACTTTTGGGGGAAAAAATCTGCCTGTCAGCTGCTTCAAAATGAAGCTTAATTATTCTCCATTCCGCAGTGGCAGACGTCATGAGGGATGGCAGGTTTGCATTCATATACTGCAAATACTTGACATACATTGTATTCTAAATATTTGAATATATTGCCCCCAAGCAAAGCGTGTTTCCCTGCTAATATCTGCTGAATTGTAGAATTCGGGGATTTAATGAAGCAGAGGGAACCCTGGAGAAATTAGCTTGGGAACAGACTGCTTTTTCAAGGATAATCCTCTGTGTCTAAATTATAGATGTATTATTGTCCTTCATTTGCATGACCAATTATAGGGAAGTTCCTTATTGTGAGATGCAATAATTTTATATAATTGTAGTCGTTTCAGCAGTTTTGAAGGAGGTTTCCCTAGCCGAACGCAGTCTCAGGGAAAACAAATTATGTTGATTTACCAGCAATTCTGCAAATGGATTGGATGTCTTTATGGAGCACAAAGAAACTGCGTGCTATCTGACATTGTAAATTGCTTCCTTGGAATATGTCAGGCTGCAGACCTATAATTGCGTGGTGTTGCCTCTGCGGGGCCACCATTTTGCACTTGGATTTGGAGACTTTCTGTGTGATGATTAAGGGAGAGAAATGATACTCATTTACCCAGTAGTAGAGGGTGGGCAGTGGCTGTGAACATCCAGGAAAAAGCAGAAAAGAGCAAGTCTACAGTACATTCCTGTTTAAGACAGCTCTGGTATAGCTCTGTGGCTTTACTGAAATGAGTTTGTATGAATGTTGTCACCAAATGAAGGGGAAGAGAAGGGAAGTTAACTGGCTACCTCAAAATCTCTCCTAGCCTCATAAGATCGAGGAAGAGATGGGTTTTGGAGCTAATCTAGGCTCTGCTGCTGTCTGCACCCTGGGCAGGAAGGCTGAGAGGGGAAATGCTGTATCTGGCAGGTGCACAGCTGGATGGTGGAGAAGTCAAGGCTGAATTTTGCCGGCAGGCTATTTCGGGTTCCATCAGTGTGGAGGGTTCCTGGCAGGTTGATGGTATCAGATAGGGTCTTGCAGGATTTTACAGGCACTTGTATGGCTTTTTACTTATTTCCTGCGAGACCCTAGAAATTGGCTGGTGATTTTCAGCCAATTTCATGGCTGAATGTGAGCAGTTGCTGAAGGAGACCTCCCCATGGTCCTCTGTTAGGTTTCTCCTGTTAGACCTATGAGTGAAAACAAATGGTATCTGTCCTTCTCCGCCTGACTTATTTTGCTTAGCATGACACCCTCGAGGTCCATCCATTCACTTTGCTACGAATGGCCAGATTTCATTCTTTCTCATTGCCATGTAATATTCTGTTGTATAGGTAAACCACATCTTCTTGATCCATTCATCAGTCAATGGACATTGAGGCTCTTTCCATGATTTGGCTATTGTTGAAAGTGCCGCTATGAACATTGGGGTACGTGTGCCCCTATGCATCAGCACTTCTGTATCCCTTGGGTAAATCCCCAGCAGTGCTATTGCTGGGTCATAGGGGAGTTCTATTGATAGTTTTTTGAGGAACCTTCACACCGTTTTCCAGAGTGCCTGTACCAGTTTACATTCCCACCAACAGTGTAGAAGGGTGTCTGTTTCTCCACATTCTCGCCAGCATCTATACTCTCTTGATTTGTTCATTTTAGCCACTCTGACTGGCATGAGGTGGTATCTCAGTGTGGTTTTGATTTGTATTTCCCTGATGATGAGTGATGCTGAGCATCGTTTCATGTGTTTGTTGGCCATCCGGAGGTCATCTTTGGAGAAGTGTCTCTTCATGTCTTCTGCCCATTTCTTCACTGGATTATTCGTTTTTCGGGTGTGGA
>CM053572.1:6793743-6883597 GCA_028646485.1 Cryptoprocta ferox
TCTTTTGTTTTGTTAACGTCATGTATCACATTGATGAATTTGTGAATATTGAACCAGCCCTGTAACCCAGGAATGAATCCCACTTGATCATGGTGGATAATTCTTTTTATATGCTGTTGAATTCGATTTGGTAGTATCTTGTTGAGGATTTTTGCATCTGTATTCATCAAGGATATTGGCCTGTAGTTCTCTTTTTTTGCTGGGTCTCTGTCTGGTTTGGGAATCAAAGTGATGCTGGCTTCGTAGAATGAGTCCAGAAGTTTTCCTTTTATTTCTATTTTTTGGAATAGCTTGAGAAGAATGGGTATTAACTCTGCTTTAAATGTCTGGCAGAATTCCCCAGGGAAGCCATCTGGCCAAGGGCTCTCCTTCGTTGGGAGATTTTTGATAACTGATTCAATTTCTTCACTGGTTATGGGTCTGTTCAGATTTTCTATCTCTTTCCGTTTGAATTTTTGGTAGTGCATGTGTGTTTAGGAATTTGTCCATTTCTTCTAGGTTGTCCAGTTTGTTGGCATATAATTTTTCATAGTATTCCCTGATAATTGCATGTATTTCTGAGGGATTGGTTGTAATAGATCCATTTTCATTTGTGACTTTGTCTATTATGTGCTCTCTCTTTTCTTTTTGAGAAGCCTGGCTAGAGGTTTATCAATTTTGTTTATTTTTTCAGAAAACCAACTCTTGGTTTCATTGATCTGTTCAGCTGTTTTTTTTTGATTCTATATTGTTTATTTCTGCCCTGATCTTTATTATTTCTATTCTTCTGCTGGGTTTGGGGTGCTCTTGCTGCTCTCCTTCTAGTTCCTTTACTTGCATTGTTAGATTTTGAATTTGTGCTTTTTCTAGTTTGCTGAAATAGGCCTGGATTGCAATATACTTTTCTCTTAGGACTGCTGTTGCTGCATTCCAAAGAGTTTGGATTGTTGTATTTTCTTTTTCATTTGTTTCCATATATTTTTAAATTTCTTCTCTAATTGCCTGATTGGCCCAATCATTCTTTAGTAGGGTGGTCTTTAACCTCCATGTTTTTGGAGGTTTTCCAGACTTTTTCCTGTGATTGATTTCAAGTTTTACAGCATTGTGATCTGAAAGTGTGCATGGTATGGTCTCAATTCTTTTATATTTATGGAGGGCTGCTTTGTGACCCAGTATGTGGTCTATCTTGGAGAATGTACCATGTGCGCTTGAGAAGAAAGTGAATTCCATAGCCTCAGGATGTAGAGTAATAAATATATCTGTCAAATCCATCTGTTCCAATGTGTCGTTCAGGTCCATTGTTCCTTAGTGATTTTCTGTCTAGTTGATCTATCCATTGCTGTAAGTGAAGTATTAAAATCCCCTGCAATTAGCACATTCTTATCAATAACATTGTTTCTGTTTGTGATGAACTGTTTTATGTATTTGGGTGCTCCGAAATTTGGTGTGTAGATGTTTATAATTGTTAGCTCTTCCTGATGGATAGACCCTGTAATTATTATATAATGTCCTTCTTCATCTCTTGTTACTGCCTTTACCTTAAAGTCCAGTTTGTCCAATATAAGTATGGCTACTCCAGCTTTCTTTTGACTTCCAGTCTCATGATAGATATTTCTCCACCCCCTGACTTTCAATCTGTAGGTGACTTCAAGTCTAAAATGAGTCTCTTGAAGACAGCAAATAGATGGATTTTTTTTTTGTATCCATTCTGCTACTCTATGTCTTTTGATTGAGCATTTAGTCCATTTACATTCAGTGTTATTATTGAAAAATATGGGTTTAAAGTCATTGTGTTTTCTGTAGGGTTCATGCTTGTAGTGGCATCTCTGGTACCTTGTGTTCCTTGCAACATTTCCCTCATAGAGTCCCTCTCAGGATATCTTGTAGGGCTGGTTTAGTGGTGATGAATTCTTGCAATTTTTTTTTATTTAGGAAAACCATTATCTCTCCTTCTACTCTGAATAACAGGCTTGCTGGATAAAAGATTCTTGACTGCATACTTTTTCTGTTCATCACATTGAAGATTTCCTCCCATTCCTTTCTTGCCTGCCAAGTTTCAGTAGATAGGTCTGTAACTGCTCTGATAGATTTCCCTTTGTATGTTAGGGCCCTTTTATCCCTAGCGCCTTTCAGAATTCTCTCTTTATCCTTATATTTTGCCAGTTTCACTAGGATATGTTGTGCCAAAGGTCAATTCAAGTTACATCTGAGGGGAGTTCTCTGTGCCTCTTGAATTTCAATGTCTGTTTCCTTCCCCAGATTGGGTATGTTCTTGGCTATAATTTGTTCAAGTACCCTTTCAGCCCCTTTCTCTCTTTCTTCTTCTTCAGGAATTCCTATAATACGGATATTGTTCCGTTTGATTATATCACTCAGTTCTCGAATTTTCCTTCCATGCTCCTAGATCAATTTATCTCTTTTTTTTTCTTGGCTTCCTCTTTTTCCATTGTGTCTTTTTCTATTGTGTCTTCTAATTCACCTATTCTCCTCTCCGCCTCTTCCATCCGTGCAGTGGCCGCCTCCATTTTATTATGCACCTCATTTATAGCATTTTTTAATTTGTCACAACTATTTTCAAGGTCCATAGTCTTTGTAGCAATAGTTTCTCTGGTATCTTCCATGCCTTTTTCAAGCCCAGCGATTAATTTTATGACAATTGTTCTAAATTCTTGCTAAGTTATGTTGCTTATATCTGATTTGACCAGTTGTGTTCTGTGGACATCTTCCTGGAATTTCTTTAGAGGAGAGTTCTTCCGTTTCATCATTTTGGCTAGCTTTCTGTCTCTTGTCAGTTTTAAAATCTTGTCATGTGCTCTGCACCTGTGAGTATTGCTATATTAAAGGAGGCTCATACATTGTCCAGGGCCTGTCCATTCAGGAGGTTTTCTTTCAATTGTGTCCCTTGGTTTCTCTTATTGTGCCTTTGGTTATTTTATTTCTCTACTCATAATGATATTTGGGACTCTCCACCATGTGTACTTTTGCTTGTTTCTTGAGGTAGCCCTGAAAAGGAAAACAGGCAGACAAGCATACAGGGATGAGAAGCACACAAACGCACAGACAAATCAAACAAGCAAAGAAACCAAAAGGTGGGAAAAAAGAGAGGGGGGAGCAAAAACAACAAAAGACAAAGGACAGTCTAAAAGCATAAAACCAGAAATCCCAGCTACAAATAAAGAGCATGGTAGAGGCAGTGGTGATGGAAGAGCATATACAAAGAGAGAAGTGACAGGGGTGGGGAGAAAGAGAAGTTGAACATTGACCAGACAGAGAGACTAAAAGGCTTAATTCAGAGAGAGAGAGAGAGAAACAGGAGAATATGGTAGGAGGCGAGGAGAAATAAACGAAGATAATGTTACCCAAAGAAACTATATAGTCTGATTATTCCAGAGAGAGAGAGAGAGAAAGGAAGGTAGTGACAGAGGTGTAGAATATGCATCAAGAGAATGTGTTAAATGTGACTGTTTAAGCAAACTAATGACCAGAGTTCCCAGTCCAGCAGAGGGGAGAGATAAGAATGAGGAAAGGGAAAATATATCTGAATAGCAAGAATTGATCTAGAGTTAATTATGGCACTACATCAGGTTTTGCCCCAGGCTCCAGAAAAAAAAATAAAAGGCAGCTCTCCAGCACGGATGGGCATGGTTTGGTGTAGGCAGGTCTCACCTCCACTGAGGGTCTCCCTAGCCGCTCCCTGGGGCCCTGTCTTCATGGTTGTGGAAGAGAAAAATGGCAGCCCCCCAGTCCCTTCTCAAACCAAGCATTGCAACTCACTTTTTTGGGTCTGACCTCCCTGTGCAGCGGGCATAGCCAAGGTGGGCCGAGTTGTATTTCCCAAGCCCCACCTCATTTTCAAATCTTAGTCCAAGCACTTTAATAATTCCGCCTGAAATGTACTCCCACAGGCCAGGAGGCTTCCTAGCTGGGGATCGAGTAGGGGGAGTAGGGGAAAAGTTTCTCCTGGCGCCGCCTGGGATTGGGGTGCCTAGCCCAAGGAAAGTGCCCCAGCTAGAAAAAGGATCTCTCTCCAAATGCCCTGCAGTTACAGATGGGATGAAAGGATCCCTTTCCGTCCCGGCCGAGATTTTTCTCTTCTCCAGAGATAGTTTATAGCAGTTTCAGCCGCTCGTTCTCTTCCCCTTGTCTCTCTGTGGCTCTCCGTGGAGGGGGCTCCCTCCCCTCTGTGCCTTCGGGTCCTGGACCATTTTTATCTTTCCCAGTTTGCAATCATGCACCTATGAGGCTGTCTTCTTAGCGGACTCTGTCTCTTTTCCTCCCAGACTCTTATGGTTCAGGGTCTTATGGCTTCAGTCCTTCTCTGAGAGATGCAGGTGGGCGAAAAGTACAGAGCTCCCTACTTCTCTGCCATCTTGCCTCCTGGCTCTACACAAGCCCCGACTTCGGCTGGACCTGTTCTGGTGCTTCTCCCACAGTGCCTAGTTGCATCCCCACGCTAGATGCCACTCTCACCCCCAATTCATAGCTGAGCAAACTCGACTTCCATATTTTTTAATGTTTATTTCTTTATTTTGAGGGAGAGAGAGAGAGAGAGAGGGCACATATGCATGAGTGAGGTGGGGCAGGGAGAGGGAGAGAGAGAATCCCAAGCAGGCCCCATGCTATCAGTGCAGAGCCCAACACGGGGCCCAAACTTACAACTGTGGTATTGTGACCTGAGCCAAAATCAAGAGCTGGATGCTTAACCAAGTGAGCCACCCAGGCGCCCCAGAAAACCTGACTTTCTTGTAGGAATTTCTGGCCTGGAGTGGTGGAGTACTAGTAATAAATTTATTTGTTTCTTTAACCAGAATCAAGTTTTCAAAAATTAAAAAAAAAATCGAATCTGCTGGATATTTTATTTGTTTACTCATTCATTCATTCATTCACTTATTTTTAAATGTTTGTTTTTTGAGAGAGAAAGAGAGAAAGAGAGAGAGAGAAAGAGAGAGAGAGAGAGAGAGAGAGAACGCACAAGCAGGGGAGGGGCAGAAATAGAGGGAGACACAGTGTCTGAAGCGGCCTGTAGGCCCAATGCAGTGCTTAAACTCATAAACTGCATGCAAGATCATGACCTGAGCCGAAATTGGATGCTTAACCGACTGTGCCACCCAGGCACCCCTTAACCTGCTGGATATTTTAAACTTTTTATCGGTATTACTCATGTGTGACTTCTATGTGACATTTTATGTCATTTTTGTTTTACACTAGATTAGAATATCCTAATATTAGAATATTAGAAAATTACAGATTATGTTTAGACTCTCAATATGAAATAGTTTTACATCTTCTGTCCTGCTTAGCATGGTGGTGCCTCACACACCGCGGTTCTCAATGTTGCTAAGTGAATGGACACATCCCTGACCATCTCTGGACCTTTCACTCTCTAGATCTTTCCTGTGCCTGTGGTTGCACAAATAGGGTTTCTGCCCACAATTTCTCTTCCTCCCAGATGTGGTGGGTAATAGCATGGAGACCTCAGCTTTGCTTCTGACATCCCCTTACTCACTCAGCTTCTTTTTCCAGGAGTTGTCTAGTAACAAGAAATCTCCAGGCAGTCCTCCAGACTTGGAACTTTGTGCACATCAATTTTCTAAGTTCAGATACTCAGTAAAAAAAAAAAAAATTTTTTTTTTTTTTACTGCCCAGACAGTACAAACTATGCTTATTGTATTTCTAGTGAGTCTGCTTAATGGGAAATATAACTGCCATCATTTTAGAGAATTAGGTCCCTTTTGCATGAACATGCAATTTTTTTTTCATGAATCTTGCTAGCATTATCAACATTAGCCAAACTATGAAGAGAGCCCAAATGTCCATTGACTGATGAATGAATAAAGAAGATGTGGTATATTAATACAATGGGATTTACTCAGCCATCAGAAAGAATGAAATTGTGCCATTTGCCATGATGTGGATGGAGCTAGAATGTATTATGCTAAGTGAAATAAATCCATCAGAGAAAGACAAATACTATATGATTTCAGTCATATGTGGATTTTAAGAAACAAAACAGATGAGTTTTGTTTCTTAAAACTCATTTAAAGAGTTTTAAGAAACTCTTAAAATTTAATTTTAATTAAAATTTTAATTTAAGAAACTCTTAAAATTTAAAACCCCTTAAAATTTAGAACATTGTAGAACCATTATTTTGGCAATCTCTCTGTGAAGTAGATTGAAGGATAATAGGCTGGAGGCCGATTTTATTAAGTTGGTTCTTAAGAAAAGTTAGTTTTCGATTGGTAAATAAATCTTGTAACAAAGTGCCTAAGATTCTACATGTATTCTGTGTGCACCCCTATGTGAGAGTAGTGTCATTTGACTATATCTTCACAATTCTAAAGTAGAATATTAGGAAGTCATTGAAATGTTTTAGGTGGAGTAGGATGGATGGGAGGAGGCCCTAGAGGTAGAGATGAAGACCAGGTTGGATAAACTTGCCACTGAGAAAGGGGGAAGTGAATGGAAAAGCTGAAGATGGAGGAGAAGAGAGAATCGACTATTGCATGGGAGGAAGGGTGGTTGTGATGGACCCTGAGTCAGACTGTGGGTTAGAAATGACAGCAAGTATAAGATACGTGATCTGGGAGAGGGGAGGAATGTGTGTGTCTATGCTAGAAAACTACAAAGGTGTACAATTGGAATGGCACCTGGGAATTGGGACCAGAGTTTAGCCAAAAAGGACCGGGCACCCCATCAGGTACTTGGGCATTGAAACGGATTCAGAACCATTGAACCCCTTTGCTCTCTAAACACAAGCAGGGCCAGAATCACTCTGTTCTAGTAATTTTATAAACCAGATTGCAGAGGACTCCCAAGGAATAAATATTCATTCTTGAAGATGAGCTCATGTTTAAAATTGACAGATTACGTAAGTGAGATCCAGCAGATGCAGCCAACAAAATAATTGGTATCCAAAGACGCAAATATAAATTAGAGAGAAATTATAAGCTGAGAATATTTAGTGTGAGTATAGAGATAAAAAAAAAAGTATTCGCTCACACAGTGAAGGAATACAATAGTATGAAAAAGAGCAGATGGATTAGGGAAGAAGAATGAAACAGATGGCTAGGAGTAAAAAAAAAAATGCAGTCCTTGAAATTCACAGATGGAGAGATGAGTTAAATAGGAGATTAGGTATAGAAGAAGAGAGAATCCGTTGAACTAACTAACATTGAAGGGAAATCCCTAGAGTGTCTGACAGGGAGATAAGATGGAAAGAGGTAAAGCGCAATCAATAGATAAATAATTCACAGGAATAAAAGGCACAGCCTGGGGAATGTAGTCAATCGTATTGTTGTGTGGTGATAGATGGTGGCTACACTAGTGGTGGGCACAGTATGACATATAAACTTGTTGATTCGCTTTGTTGTACAACTGAAACTGACACAACACAGTGTGTCAACTCTACTCAAATAAAAAGTTTTTTTAAAAAATTTTAACGTTTAAATTTGAGAGAGAGAGAGTGCGGGAGGGGCAGAGAGAGAGAGTGCGGGAGGGGCAGAGAGAGAGAGTGCGGGAGGGGCAGAGAGAGAGGGAGACCCAGAATCTGAAGCAGGCTCCAGGCTCTGAGCCTGACACAGGGCTTGAACTCACAAACTGTGAGATCATCAACCGACTGAGCCACCCAGGTGCCCCAAAACATTTTCTAAAGAGTAGTTCATAGATAAAGATAACAGGATAAGCAGTATAAAGTACGCAAGAAAGAGAATGGAGAAGAGGTAACATTTGAAGGGATAAGAATTTTTTATAAGTGAAGAAAGATGCAAGTCATATTGAAGAATCACAGAGTATTCCAAGGAGAATTAAAAAAAAAACCCTGCTCCCTACTATTCTTGTTATTTAATATATCATCCTCTTCATCGCAAACCTCATAATCAATCAATTAATTAATTAATTAATTTTCTGAGAGAGAGAGTATGAGCAGGGGAGGGGCAGAGGGAGAGGGAGAGAGAATCCTAAGTAGCTCCATGCTTGATCTCATGATGGTGAGATTGTGATCTGACCTAAAATCAAGAGTCTGACGCTCAACCAACTGAGCCACCCAGGTGCCCTGCAAACCTCATATTTTAAAAATATATCTGTGCTACTGTAAGTAATGTACCATGAATAAAACATGGAGTAAAACAGCCCCTGTACTTGGGTAGCTTACAAATATTCTCAACATCATCAGCAAGAGCATATATCAAGAGTCAGAAACTAAGCATTTAGGTCAATTACTTCATTTATTATTGAAGTCCTACTTTATAGCTTTGCTAAACTAACTGAAAGTGACATCCTATATGTCTCCTGAATAAAATAAGGTGACCAAAATTAATTTTGCAGTAAAATGTTATATCTTTTCTGACATTTCATGAGAAAGATCATTTTACAGATGTGCTTAATGTAATTCAAATGGATGACCAGCACAATTAGATTAGTTTCTTTAAGAAATTCAGTGGGCATTTATTGATCACCTACTCTGTACATTAAGGAGTGTAGGTACTTTAAGGTCTGAGGGTTTTTTTTTCAAAGTTTTTAATTTTTATTCCAGTATAGTTAACATACAGTGTTATGTTCGTTTTGAGTGTACAGTATAGTACTATTCACTATTCACAATTCTATACATTGCTCAGTGCTCATTATGACAAGTGTACCCTTCAATCCCCATCAAAGGTCTGAGGGTTTTACCAATTATAGTCCACATATCAATAAAACAAGACTTAGTGGCTCAAAAAGCAAACATTTATTTGCTTATAATTCTCTAGGTTGATCATATGGGCTGGGCTCAACTTGGGACAGTTCCTTTCTGCACCCCACATTGAAGGCTGGGCTCGCACATGCAGTAGGGCTTTGACTCAGATGTCTGGCAGAGCTGGGATGGCCAGAACATAAGAGACCTTACTCTACACGCTCTCACATCCCCCAAGGAGCTACCTGGGCTTTTCCCCACGGTGGTGGAAGAGTTCCTTGTAGGCAAGCACTATTCAAGCCTCTGTTGTATCACGTTTGCTAATATTCCACTGGCCAAAGCAAGTCATATGGCCAAGCTCAGTGTCAACGTGTGTATATGTTGGGGGGTAATAGCCAATGGGCATGGATAGAGAGAGACTATATTCACTGGCACCATTTAAAAGAAATATTTATTTTTGAGAAAGAGAGCTGGGGAGGGGCAGAGAGAGAGAAATTTCAAGCAGGCTCTGTACTATCAGTGCAGAGCCCGATGTGGGGCTCAAACTCATGAACCATGAGATCATGACCTTAGACAAAAATCAAGAGGTGGTTGCTTAATCAACTGAGCCACCCAGGCACCCCCATTGGCACCATTTTTTTAGGACAGTTTACCTCAAGGGTAATTAAATTTTTACCTGGAGTTGACATCAACCCAAAATTGTAAGACAAACAAAAATTGAGTCTTATTACCTTTTTTTTGACTTGATCCTTCCACAGAAACAATAATTCACTACCTCCACTTGAGCCGGACTCAGATGCTTAACGGACTGAGCCACCCAGGTGCCCCGAGTCTTATTACCTTTTAAGATGATAACCTTAGTCATTTCGTAGATCATGATAGTCCATGTTGAAGCATTCATCTGGGGAATTTCATCTGGATTGGCAGCCAGTCTGAATTCCTCAGTAAAAGCAGCCTCCCGTGAAAAGAGTATCTGAGAATCTGTCCATTGTAGCTGAGTAGATGGGTCTTATACAGTCCCTCAAAAGGGCTCCTTTGGAGAGCTTGCCCTGGAGGTAGTGAATTATTGCTTCTGTGGAAGGATCAAGTGACTAACTTTCCATTCATATCTCACTGCCAGAGGCAAAGAATCTCTTGACCTCCTTAGAAGCTGGAAGAAAGATGATGCCCTCTAGTACATTGGACAGTTCAGCCTGCAAGAATACAATTAATCATTACTTTCTGGGTCAGCTCCTGAAACGGCTCCTTTATCATCATCCATCTTTTTCTAGAAGGGATCTTTAAATTCTACTTTGTTAAAGAAAGACTAATGTGGGTGCTTTTTGTGGGGGTGGGATATGAGTTTTGGGAGGACATCACTCTTGTTCTTTTGAGAGAGGGAAAGAGATTGTTAAACATCCATAAGTATATTTGTTAAAGTCTTAAGGTTTTTCAGGATACTTATCACCATACAGACTGTAACAGGCATTTGCTGCCAACTAGTGTTCCTTTATCTCTTCCCGGTAACTCCAGATTTCCATGAGGGTATTGACATGTTTCCTGGAAAACTGGCTCTATCTCTACTTTCAAGAACTGAAGCCTGAGATTCCAAACAGACAATTGGTGAATTTCATTCTACTGGTATCAGTTCAGATGGGGGGGGGGGTAACCTCGTAACCTCAACTATTATATTCAGATTGCATTTGTGGAAAGGTTAGGGCAGTTATTTTTTTTTCTGCAAGATGAGGAAGAAAGAGCATAGAGCGTGTGGAGCTGTGGACAACTATGTTTCTCAAGACCATAAATGGGGTCAATGCTAGATAAAGAAAACCATGCCGGAGGCAGAGTGGTAAGACAGGAAGAGGTCAGGTTCAAGTTGGCATTCAGTGAGCTGTTGAATCAAGCTTTACCTGAGCAACTTTTCACTTATGTGAACCAATAAATTACCTTTTTTAAAAAAAATCTAATTGGAGTTAGGGTATTATATTATCTGTAGGCTACAGCAGCCCCACTAATGTACAGCCGACCTCAAAGAGCAGATGAAATTCTCCTTTTGTGAAATCCCTTGAAGCCTACAGGGTGAGCAAGAGGATACTTTTTAAGGATGTTGATGATGGAGAGGATGATTATGACCTAGAGGAGGAGAGCTTTGTCTAACACATGCTCCCAGCAGATCCTTGACTGAGAAAGATCTTGACAGATGTTATTTCATGGTGCAAGCACTATCAGTGCTAAAAATGTATTCAGAAATGGAACTATGTTCTCTTATGGAATGATAAGGACCACTTTTGTTGTTGTTGTTGTTTTGTTTTTGTTTTTGTTGTTTTGTGTTTGTTTTTGTTTTTGTCTGGGACCAGTCTGCCTTGGCATCCCTCTTATGCGCAGTCATTTGTATAAAAATTGATTTCATAGGGGCGCCTGGGTGGCTCAGTTCATTAAGCATCCTACTTCATCTCAGGTCATGATCTCATGGTTTGTGGGTTTGAGCCCCTCATCAGGCTCTGTGCTGACAGCTCAGAGCCTGGAGTCTGCTTCAGATTCTGTGTCTCCCCCTCTCTCTTCCCCTCCCATGTTCATGTTCTGTCTCTCTCTGTCTCTCAAAAATAAATAAACATTAAAAAATTTTAAAAAACTGATTCCACAGACATTTATTGAGCATCTCCTATGTGCCAGATGCTTGGAATACAAAAAGTATTAATAATCATCCCAATACTCAAAAATTCAAAAATTAGTGGAAAGAGAGTGGGAGAGATGCAGTGAAATAAACACAACTCAAGTTGCAAATCTGTACAAAGTGTTCCAAGATGATGGAACAGCCAGTTCTCTCTGTAGTCTGGGGCTGTGGCTCCCAATTATCCATGGCTGGTTATTTGTTACCATCGTTTACCTGTGGCAAAGGGAGAAAATTCAGAGCAACCAAATGAGTGAAATTTTCATAAAACCAAATTCATGAAATTGAAAAACTCTTCCTTTATTCTGGGGTGATATTCTTCCTGGGCTTGTTTGTTTCTTTTTTGTTCTAACTTGTCCTACATGTTATGGTAGGTATCTGTTTAGGTGTACATGAGCAAAGTCAAAGTGGACAATCCTACGTTAGATCTTCCTTTGTAAATATTGATAATGTCTGTGCTACAAAACTTTGGCAGTCTCTTGTCTAGATGCCTAGAGAAGATTTGGAAGGGTTGTTCTGGAAGGGATCTTGGAGGATAAATACAGTGTCAGCAGGCACAGTGAAGAAGGCAGAGGCTTAGAATATGCAAACACACAGATATGAAATGGGTAAGGGCTGTTTGGCGAATGGCGTGCATTTTGGCATATTTAAAGAGGGGAGGGGTGCCTGGGTGGCTCAGCCAATTAAGCGTCTGACTTCAGCTCAGGTTGTGATTTGATGGTTCGTGGGTTCGAGCCCCACATCAGGCTCACCACTGTCAGCACAGAGCCTGCTTAGGATCCTCTGTCTCCTTCTCTCTCTGCCCCTCCTCAGCTCACATGCATGTTCTCTCTCTGAAAAATAAGTAAACATTAAAAAAAATTTTTCAGGAGGGGAATGGTAGGCACTGAAGTTGAAATAATTGGCTTGATTCCAATATTAAAAGGCCTTGAATGTCATGCTAAAGAACTTGGATTTGATCTAACAGGCAGTTGGGGCCACTGAAGCAACTAAAATAGGGGAGTAACATGATCAGATACGTGATTTCGAAAGCTAATAAAAGTAGTAGGGAAATCTGTCTGCTTCTTTGACAGTTACATTTTTTAGTGGATCTAAAAGTAGAAATGGCTTTTCAAATAGAAAGAAGAAAACTCTTAAGAGGGCTCTGATATTTATCAGCAGGAGGAATTGATTAGTGATTCATGGAAAAATCCACGCCACCCCCCACCCCCCCGGCCCAGATCCAGAGCACAGCTCTTAACTTCCCTAGTAGTTGCCTTTCTTTTATTTTCTCTTAGAGTTAGGAGCAGATCCTTGCCTGATTTGTTGCAGTGAAAGAATATCTATTGGTCTTCCCAGAAGCCGAACTGTGTTTCCAAGGGTGCACGCTGGGAACCTTTGGAAAGTGTCTAGTTACCATTACGAGGAGCCTGGGAAAGACAAGCTGGTGGACTCTGGGTCTCTCTAAGGAGACACTCTATTTAGATTAGGAGACAGTTGCTGGTTTCATATGCCCATTCCAAATGAAAATAAAACTTAAGGGAAACACAGCTGCCATTTGTATCCACACCTCAACACTAGAGTAAATCGAGGCATAATCGAGTGGAAAGAAAATCCTTGCGATTGGCAAGAATTTTTTTGGAGGTCCAGGTCACTGATTATTAGCTATGCGATCTTGGCCAAGCATCTTAACCTCATTGGTCCTCAGGTCATGCGCCTACTCTGTCTCAGAAAATTGCTAGGAGATTTCAGTGAAATGACATAAGTAAAGCCCAGTTCCTGACCCATCATGGATGCTCACAGATTGGCAGTTGGTTTCTCACAGAGGAGGATGGTGGGCTATTCTCACTTTACATATGCAGGGTCCGGGCAAGAGGACAAATGGAACCTATGTCCCACGTGTCTAGATACTTAAAAGTTGTAAATCAAATGAGCAAACTTAAATACATATGTCATAAGCTTCTAGATTGGCAAACATACCTTCATAGTGAAGAGTTCAAAACTTCGTTTAAAGATAAGTTCGTAACAAATAAGTGTGGATAGTGCAAATTTCAAATTAATTTTATAGTTGCCAAAGACCATGATTCTTTCTAGGAAGACTCACTGGCACTGGACTGGGAGGGAAAGAGGAGGGATTTCTCCTTTGCTGGCTGGCTACCTTGTGCGTATCCCTAGGCCCTTCTTGACTTTGTCTTCCTCTTCACACAGGGGAAACCCCTTTATCCCTCCCAAGGCTGGTCTGTGTGCTCCTCTATCCCCTCCGCTCTTGCCCCGCCATCCAGCTGTCTTGTAAAGGTCCCAAGTGCTACAGCTTCAAAATTTCTCTTCACCTACCCATTTCTGTTCATAGGCTTCCATTTCCTCCAACCTCTGGCCCATCGTTTGTCTCCTTCCCTTTCCATATTTGACTCTGCCCTGACACAGGGTTTCATGTGCAAGTCATGTCCTGAAATAGGGTTTCATGTGCTGGACACGCCAGCCTGTAGGTCTGACTCAACCCACATGTCACAATAGCTGCCGTTGCCTGTCCCTTGGGCGGAGGAGTATACACAGTGGTGGTTTTTCAGGAAGCTGGATCAGGGAGAGGCCAAGCAGGACCTGGAATTGGAATTAGGACCACTGGGGCAGGAATCTCAGAGACCCTGTGCCCCAAGCATTATAGAGAAGGGGAGGCCCAGCCTATAGATGGGCATATCACCTCTCTGTGAGCAAGGGTGTAGATACAGAAGAGCAAGAGTGTGGCTGTCTAAAGCCTAGGGCTCAGCACAGGGAAGCTTCGTTTCTTTTTTAATTTTTTATTTAAAAAACTTTTTTTTAATGTTCATTTTAATTTGAGAGACACAGAAACAGAGCACGAGTGGGGGAGGGGCAGAGAGACAGGGAGACGCAGAATCCGAAGCAGGCTCCAGGCTGCGAGCTGTCAGCACAGAGTCTGATGTGGGGCTTGACTCGTGAGATCATGACCTGAGTCAAAGTCAGACGCTTAACCCACTGAGCCACCCAGGCACCCCTATTTATTTATTTTGAGAGAGAGCAAGAGTGAGCAGAGGAGGGGCAGAGAGAAAGGGAGAGAGAGAGAGAGAGAGAGAGAGAATCTTAAGCAGCCTCCATGCTCCACGTGGATCCTGACGTGGGACTTGAACGCACAGACTGTGAGATCATGACCTGAGCCAAAATCAAGAGTCAGACGCTCAACTGACTGAGACACCCAGGCGCCCCAAGAATCCCACTCTCAATTGTAATGCAGAGGGCACATGTAGCAGGGGGTTCATCGCTGTGTTGTATGAGGGGATGATGTGGGGGAGGTAAAACTTTACCTCTATCCATCGAGTTTTCAGTTCTGTAACTAAAAGATTAACAAGAGAAAAACCCACAGTTTATTAACTCGGGCAGCGCACATCATGTGGGAGAAACACGTGAAAGAAATGAAAAAAGCAAGTCAAAGCCTATGGCTTAAAATTTTGGCTTAGGCAGAATCTTCAAAAAAGAACAGTAAGTGGATCTGTAGAAAAATGACAGGACAAAGGAAAGTAATTTTAGGCCTCCGGGGACAGCACATTGTGGGAAGGTAAATACATGGGAAGGAACTAATGAAGTAAGGGCTGTTTGCAGATTCCTCTGGTGCTGTCTCTGGGCTTCTAAGAGTCTGTCTCTAGTAAAATGAGAATTTATATCCTACCTTTAGGAAGAAAAGGGGGAACTTTCTTTGGGTTTGCGGCTTCTTAAATAACTTTGTTTCAAAAGATTTAATTTTTTTTTGAAGTTTATTTATTTTGAGAGAGACAGAGACAGTGTGTGTGTGTGTGGGGAAAGAGAGAGAGAGAGAGAGAGACAGAGGGATGGAGAATCCCAAGAAGGCTCTGTGCTGCCAGTGCAGAGCTTGACATGGGTCTTGAACTCATGAAACAGTGAGTTCATGACCTGAGCCTAAACCAAGAGTCAGACGCTTAACTGATTGAGCCACCCGGACACCCCTAAAAGATTTTTGATGTCAAAGAGGCATCTTTTTGCGATGATATTTTCTGATTTCCTTCAATGGGAGCTGGAGGTGGTTTGCAAGTCTATTATTGGAGGAGTGGATAGGCAAATGTGGTGGGTATGCATATAGTAACATGGATGGATTCCCAAGAGCATGTTGATGCATGAAGTCGCAGAGAATTCATACCATTAAGTCAAATAAAACTTCATATATAAAAACAACACATAAATTTCATGAGAACAAGAACAATCAAGGAGCCTCATGTGCACTCCTGATAATAGGCCATGGATGACAGGTGTGATTAACTCAACTCTGGGCACCTGAAATTAAAAAAAAAACCAACATAGCATTTTTTGGTGGACAATCCACATGTCATTGAAGCTTTTCAGCCTACCAGCAGCCATAGTCTCTAATTGTTTCTTTCGAACACAGCCTCTTTCATATTCATCGTGCCCTTGATCCTTCACACCCTAGTAAGGGTCATGGGGGAAGGGGGCCAGATTACACCTTGGCCTAGAGTGTACCTGGTCTCATTTACTAGTTTGTTTAAATTACATTTATTTATTTTTGAGAGAGAGTGAGCGAGCGGGGCAGGGGCATAGAGAGAAGGAAACAGAATCCAAATCAGGCTCCAGGCTCTGAGTTGTTAGCACAGAACCCGATGTGGGGCTCGAACTTATGAACTGTGAGATCATGACCAGAGATGAAGTCGGACACTTAACCTACTGAGCCACCCGGGCACCCCAAAACATATTAATGAAAGGTGCAAATGAAAAGGTAGTTGGAGACCACTGCTTTAAGGAGACATTCATTTGCCTGAACCCTTTGGATCCTTTGATATGGGTGATTTGGTATTGGACCACACAGGAAAATCGTGCAGTTTTCCACAAGCTTTTTTGGGTGATTTATACTTTTGGGCGGGGGGGAGTTTGTACGAAGGAGTTCCCTGCTGGCTCCCAAACATTTAATGGCTTGCCTGTTATTGTCTAAAATGTAAGCTCTTCATTCCAGAACATCACTTGTTGGGCCCATAATGTTTCTCAATGGAGGAGAGCTGCTGGAATTTTGGGAGGGCAGTCTTCCCTGGTGTGGGACTTTCTGGATTTCAGGAGGTTTAGGACACCTGACCTCCACCACTTGAAGGCAGAGGGTCTTTCCTATTCTTGGTGATAACCCCAAATCCCCCAAGCATTTCCTCAAGCCCCTGGAGATAGGGGTCATTATTTGCCCCTTTAAGAACAATTCTCCTTGGGGCGCTTGGGTGGCTCAATCGGTTAAGGATCCTACTTTGGCTCAGGTCATGATCTCACTGTTTGTGGGTTCAAGCCCTGCATCAGGCTCTGTGCTGACAGCTCAAAGCCTAGACCCTGCTTTGGATTCTGTGTCTCCCTCTCTCTCTGCCCCGCCCCTGCCTGCTTGCACGTGAACTCACTCTCTCTTAAACATAAATAAACATTAAAAAAAAAAAAAAAGAGAGAGCAATTTTCCTTGATGCTCTGCTTGCCCTTTCTGGACTTGTTGCAACCACCGGCTCTTCTGCACCTCCACCAGGATACCCTCCTTGATTGCACCAACGCGCACAGGTCTCTCCCTCCCGTGAATGCACAATATCATGTATTTGGCCTTTATATATTATCTCGTGGCTTCTATTATGCTGTTGTCTTAGGTCATTAATTAGTACACATATACTTTATAAACCGTCACATGTCCAGATATTATTTTCTCAACTGGCTTACAAAACCAGGATTCCTGAAAGGTGGTGGAGGGGAAAGAAAAGGCCTCACCATGTTTTCTTTTCTTTCTTTCTCTCTCTCTCTCTTTTTTTCTGTATAATCATAACCAGAATTATTTTCTTTCTTAATTTAAATTTTAGTTAGCATACTGTGCAATATTGGTTTCAAGAGTAGACTTCAGTGATTTATCACTTACGTACAATACCCAGTGCTCATCACAAGTGCCTTCCTTAATACCCCTCACCCATCTAGCCCATTAAAAAAAAAAAAAGTTTATTTATTTATTTTGAGAGAGAATCCCAAACAGGCTCTGCTCTCAGATCAGCCTGTGGCTGGATCCCAGGAACCTTGAGATCATGACCCGAGCGGAAATCAAGGATCAGACGCTTAACTGCGTAAAGGACTGAGGCATCCAGGCACCCCTGGCCCATTTTGATCAATACCTCCTTCTAAATAAGGTTGCCATGTTAAAAGCTTTCACCCCAGGAAAGCTTGGACTATTGGCCCCAACCAATTTAGGGAGGACCTGAGAAATTTCTCTGTGGAATGAGAACTTTATATTTCTTTGGGGGACTTGAGTTTAGCTTTGGGCTATTTGGGGAGGGTAGGCGTCAATAAATACTGTTGGATCAATGAATTAAGGTTTGTAGTAACCAGTGTCTTCTGAGAACTTGGTGAAAACAGCTTCCCTTCGCTCACTACGGTAACTGGCAAATTTCCATTTCTCCGTGAAAAGAGGAAAGATAAAAACCGTACGAGGCTCTTAAATACAGAGAAGAAACTGAAGGTTGATGGGGGTGCGGAATGGGTTAAATGGATGATGGGCATTGAGGAGGGCACTTGTTGGGATGAGCCCTGGTGTCATATGTAAGAGATGAATCACTGGACTCTATTCCTGAGACCAAGACTACACTGTAAGTTAACTAACTTGAGAATTAAAACAAAACAAAAAAAAAAGGAAAAAATGTTCTCTTCTGTAAAGTCTATGTCCTGACCTGAAAACCACCTAGGATTTTGGTACCATTTTTGCTAACACCAAAAGCTCTTTTTTCCCCTAATTTGGTAAGTAAGAAGAAAGGCAATGACAATTTTAAGAAGTTTGTTTCCCCCCTTCCCATGAGCATCTTAGAGGAACCTGTCTTCGCTATGGAAGACTTTTCTACAACTTGATGCTTGTAGTTACCTTGAGCTAACAGCCAATTAAATGTGCACGGGGAAAGAGTCTATGGAGAGCTTCGGGTTGCAAGAACAGAAATACTAGGGAACATTTAATAAGTTGCCAGGCAGCATACAAATCATCCTGGACCAGGCCTTGTGAGCTTGTTAAGCTTAAAGCAGAATCAGCAAGACTTACCAGGTCCGGGGCTCTAGCACCTGTGCGTGTGTGAGAGGCAAGAGTCTGAACTGATAAAGGTCAGGCGACAGGGCTGTGGGGATGCTGGCTCCTATTCTGCCAGTTGGGGGACCAGAATATGGCACCCCAAAATATGCCATTTGGTGTAGGGATTTTGAGCTGGAGGTGCCAAAGCATTTTCCCAGACCTTCCCTCCTCTGACTAAAAGCAGAAACTTCTGAAAAAATGGGGAATGCTGTAAATGTCCTCTCCTGGGAAAGTTTCATGGCCACGAAGGAGATGGAAAGAAGCCAGAAAGAGATGGGCGGGCACAAATAATCTTTGTTTCTTTCATTTCCCCTGTATATTACCTCCTGGGGAGGGGGGCCACACTTGAAAGGTGACCACCCTTTTCCTTTGTCTTGTCACTTCCCTGCAATGTATTGTTCTTCTTTTATAGATACCACAGAAGCCCACATTCTAATAACCCTGTTGGTTTACTCCTCTCTGCTGAACAGACATCCGTTTGGTTATTGTTCTGGTTAACCTGTCTTTTGTCAATCTACTTTTCCAGGGCCCCAGGGCAGGAGTAAAGGAATTTTGCCTCCCCTTCCCTCAGCTTTGGGGTTGGCCTGAAGGGCACGGGAGGGACCGTGTTCCACATTGCAAGGACGTAGAGATTTCCTGGATTGGCTCCAAACAGTGCAGATAGTTCAAAGCTCTCTATAAAAAGAAGTGTCTTTTGAGTGAACTCCACAGTGCATTGGTGGTAGGAAAATAGATCCGTTGCTGGTAGAAATCTTGCTGACGCTGAACTAGAATTCTCAGCAGTGCATGTAGGAGTGCAAACCAGTTTGGAATTCAGGGAAGCAGGTTGGTGTGATACATGCACCACTCACAGTGTGGGGCTTTCCTAATGTGCCCCAGCCACACTGCTTCCTGAGCTGTTTCTTAGTGAGTGGCCATGTGCCCACCTCAGGGCCTTTGCACTTAAAAATTTTTTTTTAATGTTTACTTAATTTGAGAGAGAGAGAGAGAGAGCACAAGGAGTGGAGCAGCAGAGAGAGAGAGAGAGCAGAATGTGAAGCAGGCTCCAGGGTCTGAGCTGTCAGCACAGAGCCCGACGTGGGGCTTTAACCCATAAACTGTGAGCTCATGACCTGAGATGAAGTCGGATGCTTAATCGACTGAGCCACCCAGGCTCCTGGGACCTTTGCACTTTTAAATTTTCTCTGCCTTGATGCTGGTGGCCCAGAAAACCACATGGTCCACTCACTCACTTCCTTCTGGTCTTTACCCTGTTAAAAACCCAAAATTTGACAGAATAAATTTGAAAATATATGAGGCATTATTAAATAATTCATGAATTGGGCAATGTCCCATCTAGCATGTGGCGGGGGGGCGGGGGGGGGGAGCTCTGTGGAGCTCCAGAAAAGGAAAGATTTTTCAAAGTGGTAGTGTAGGGTGGGGAGTGATGGGTGTAGGTGAGGGGGGGATGGGGGGATGGGGGGTAGTTATTAGCAAAGAATCCATTGTTTTAGGCTTGGTGGCCCTCCTAAGGGGAATGGAAAGGTATGTCAAGGGATTACCTCCTGGTTGTTGACCAGGAAATTCTAATTTGTCTGGTTAACAGTTATAGTGAAGTTTTGGGGTGATGGGGTGATCTGGAGTCGACAGCCAAGAAAGGATTCTTGAAGATGTCTTTGGTGCAAAAAGGTGATGTTATTAAAGCACAGGGACAGGACCTTTGGGCAGGAAGAGCCCCACTGGGGTCGTGAAGGGTAACCCATTATATATCCTCAGGTTGGGAGGGGGTCAGGGATAGCATAAGTCTCTAAGGAATTTTGGAAGCAAGGTTTCCAGGACCTTGAGGGGCTAGCTGTTGCTAGGGAAACACCATTTATTACCATTTAATAAAACATCAGTCATGAGACCCTTCAGATGTATGTCAGGGGGGCATAATCTTGAAGTCTGATGGCCAGCATATATCCTGGGGCAGTTGAGATAAAGGAAGTAGACTGACAGGGTCCTCAAGGTTGGGATAATGTCAAGTCAAGGTTTTCTTTTTCCTCCATCAAAGTGTCCCCATCGAGGCAGCTGAGCTCCTAGAGGGATGGCCCTCCTGCAGTTTTCAAGGACTTGTCAATGGGCTATAGGCAGTATGGGAATTTAATTTTTCATTTGTTTTAGTTTCCCATATCACTATGGCAAGCATTTAACCCCCTTTCCTTTCTTCTTGGGTAGCTGGGAGTGTCCAAGGAATACCACACAGATCCCACCTGGCAGGGGGAGGGTGCCAGCCTGTATTTTGCCATCAGCTTGCCCCAAGGCCCCTCATCAGTTACCTTCATGGTGGGGAAGAGAGTTTGAACTGGCAGTTAGGCTAAGTACTAAGTCTTAGTTTACTGACTTGGGGACTTAACCTAAGTGCCGCCATTTTGATCCCGTGGTTTTCTTTTTAACATCTCAAATGACACCTTCTTCGGAAGGCTGTCTCTGGACACCCCATCCAAAATTGTCTTGTCCTCTCCCCCACTATTTTTCTCTCAAGCTCTTATGATTATTTAACAGATTCTAAAATGTACTCCATCTTTTTTCTTCACTCTGTGCTCCAGAACAGAGTATCAGCTTCTAAAAAGGAAGCTTTTGTCTTCTTTGTTCCCTGGTCTATTCTCCACACCTAGAATAGTGTTAGGCACATAGTACTGATAGGAGAAGATAGGATTCAGTAGGCAGAGAGGGAAAAGTTAGGACCTGAGGTCCCGGGGTGGGGTAAAAACATCTATTTTGTAACAGTGCTGGGAATGTCTGACCACAGCCAATCTCCCTGGGCATAAGGTTCTTCTTAAGAATGTAACAGACCCCACCTCCTCCGGCACAAGTTTCCCCTCAGGAATTTGACTAAAAGACATGACTAAAAATAAGTAGACCATAAAACGTATGACCCACAGGGAATGGTATGGCCACAGACCACCCCTCATACAATGGAAATGAGCCAATCAGGAATGGACAACCCAGCACCAAGAGCTATCCACCCAATAAGGGTAGGACCTGAGAAGGAACAAGGGGAAAAGGAAGGGGGAGGGCGGACTAGAACCTTATAAAATAAGAACCCTCCCCTACAGTCCTTGGGCATTCACTTTCAGATGTCCCCTCTCTGTAAAGAGAGCTTTCACACTACTCTTCTTTTCTAATCTTATAGTCTAATAAACTTATGCCTGCTGCTTATTTCGTGTCTACCTCTTCATTCTTCCAGGCGGTGAGACAATGAATCCAAGGTATTGGTGGAAAAAAATCCTGCAACAGTAGGATGTCAATAAATATTGGCAGAAAGAAGTGAGTGACTGGCCTCCCCACCGGCCCAGCTTAGCTCGGCCACCACCCACCGCTCACATCCACCTCGCCTCCCCTAGCTCCTGGGTCCTCAGCTCACCAGGCTGCCCTCTTTCAGGTGAGATGCACTCTCCAACTCTCCAACTCTCTTAGGTCACCACAAAACTTTTAAAATAATTCTCGCTGCTGGTAACTGATGTGGGAAACAAAGGCAGAAGGAAATGGCAGATAAAATTAAATTTCCTTATAATCTACAGCCCATTGACAGATACTTGAGGCAGGCAGAGTAAAATGTTTCTCCAGGAACTCCTTACTGTTTTAATGCTTTGCTAGAGGAAAAAACAACCTTAGCTTGACAATAGCTAGGTATCCTGGGAGTCTCCTTTAGCATATGAAAATCTCATTGGAAACTTCCCCTGGCCTTTACCTCTTCCAACTCCATAGTATGTAACCAGTTTCCTCATGGTCCCTGGATAGCTCTTCCTGCCCATGGGTCCTGTCCCCATGCTTTAATAAAATCACCTCTTTGCCCCAAAGACATCTTCAAGAATTCTTTCTTGGCCATCAGCTCCAGACCCCAGGAGCTCCACTATCATCCCAAAACCTGATCAGTAACAACATTTTTTTTAAGTTTTTTATTTTGAGAGAGACAGAGAGAGCACAAGTTGGGGAGGGGCAGAAAGAGAGGAAGAGAGAGAATCCTAAGCAGGTTCCATGCTGTCAGCACAGTCTGACATGGAGCTCGAACCGAGGAAACTGTGAAATCATGACCTGAGCCGAAACCCTCACTCAATCCACTGAACCACCCAGGCGCGCCCCTGCTGGTAACTGCATCGAAGAAGGAGGGATTCATTAAAACATTAAAATAATGATGATGGAGAAGTTACCCATTATTTATACTTTGTGAGATTCATTATCAATATTACCCCTGAATTCCAGCAAAATTTGGAGGATCTAGGCTTCTGTTTCTCTCTGCACCTATTTTCTGCATAGAAGAGCCTATGATCTCTGTCCTTTTGGCTTTTTTTTTTTTTATTTTATTTTTATTTATTTATTTATTTATTTTTGTCTTGCTACTTTCTTTTCACCTTCCTGGAGAGCAAGGTGGTTGTTTTACCCAACTGGAAGGAATCCATTCACATGCGCAGAATGGAAACCCAAACACTGTGTGTAGCACTGGTCTTTTGTGGAGAGAGATTTATTGCTTGCAAAGTGGTTAAGCAAGGTGAGATAGGAGGCTGGTTTCAATCTGTCACTTCCAACTGAAATTAGAAAAAGTTTTCTATAATCACAGGGGTTGGGCTTCCATACATATTGAAGGAAAGGGCGGGAAAATTTATGCCTATTCATTGAGAAATATGGCACATGCACATTGAGCAAACACATACGTAACATACATCTCCTGTCCCTTTGGGGGTTGAAATTTAATATTAAAATAAGGCAAAATATCTGCCCCCTCTAACCGCCATCAGAAGGTCATGGGTAGGACAAGGAGAAGGTTGTGCACGTGCTTGGAGCACTAGTATAAACTGGATGGAATTTGAGGTCCTCCTCCCTGGTAAGGAATGCAGGGCCTTGCCTGTTCATAAGCTGGAACCTTATCAGTTACCTTCCTTTGTGTCAATCCAGGTCTCTGCTAAGACAGCTAATGGTTAGTGGGGTCTGAAAAGAAACAGTAGCTGGTTAGGGAGAAACAAGTCTCTGAAAAACACAGGGCAGGCCCCTTGTCCTCTAGGAGGTCCAGGCAGATGTGACGTTGGTGTCCAGGTGGCAGTGGTCGCAGAGCCTTAGGGGGCTTCCCCACGGACACGCTATGACAGGAGGCACTGGGGAACCCCAGGATGAGCTGCTACCTCAGGTCTTCCCAGACTCTTCTGTGGATAGTCCCCACTCGTTCAGAAATGTGGTCTGATGCGATGAGGGAGCCTAAGGCAAGCTGACACCCACAAACACTCCCCACCCCCAGGTGGGATATGTGTGATATTCCTTGGGCACACCTGGCTGCTTGAGAACAAAGGAAAAGGGAAAAACAGAGGGTTAACTGATAGAGATCACAGCCCTAGGGACCTGAGTCTCCATAGTTTACAACTATCTTAGTCAATTACAGGAAAAAAGGCAGTCTTATCAGTAGCGTAATCTCCAGAAACCTGTAGACTCAGTTTCCTGGAGTCCCAAACATCACCCCTCCATAGTGATATGGGGAGCAAAGGAAGAAGGAAATGGCAGATAAAATTAAATTTACTTATAACCTGCAGCCCATTGACAGATACTTGAGGCAGGCAGAGTAAAATGTTTCTCCAGGAACTCCCTACTGTCTTAATGCTGTGCTAGAGGGAAAAACTACCTGAGCTTGATGATAGCTAGGCCTCCAGTATCCTGGGAGTCTTCTTTAGCATATGAGAATCTCATTGGAAACTTTCCCTGGACTTTACCTCCCCCAACTCCCAAATATATTACGAGTCCTGGAGGAGCTCTTCCTGCCCGTGGATCCTGTCCCATGCTTTAATAAAATCACCATCTTTGCACCAAAGATGTCTTCAAGAATTCTTTCCTGGCCGTCGGCTCCAGATCCCCCATCATCACCCCAAAACTTCATCATGATGGGGGAAAGGCAGAAATTCCCTTGTCGCCAGGCTTCCTGAGGATCATCAGCTTCTGCTGGAGTCTCTGGTCCCCAGAGCCCTGAGGTCGCGGCCACTAGTGCCCCTCCTTTAGGGCTGAAATCGAGGGTGTGGTTCTGGGGGCCAGCAGGGCGATACTGGCAGGGAGATAGAATTAGGGACCAAGACTGCAATACTTCATTGTGTAATTTCTAACACAGTCTAAAGTCATTTTGCCCAAAATAGGAGGGATTCCGGACCAACAGCAGAAAGAAGGGAGACTTCATCAAAGAGATGGGGCTGAGAAGATTAAAAGGAAATTGTTCCACATTGCAGGTTCTTAAACACTATTTAGAAAAGCATATGCCTCCAGTCTTCAGGGAAGATCTCGCTAAAAAGGAAATAGGTCAGTGATCAAGTGCCCGTGGACTATGGAAGGAAGCCAGGAAACCAAATTAGAGCAACAGAGGTAAGACTCTGCCCAGATCCCCTCTTCTCATAGCCACACTGCAATCTCCTTACTCGGATTTCCTATTTTACTCAGGACCCCATCGTTAAATCCTTAATTACTGCTCATTGCCTTAAACATGTTTGTTTTTCTTAGAGCTGATGGAGGTTGGGACACGTGTCTCAAACTTCTGTGTTGTTGAGGATGCAGTATAAGAATCTGTGGAATCGGGGCGTCTGGGTGGCTTAGTCGGTTAAGCGACTCTTGAATTCAGCTCAGGTCATGATCTCACTGGGATCGAGCCCCACAGTCAGGCCCTGCGCTGACAGCACGGAGTCGGCTTGGGATTCTCTCTCTCTCTCTCTCTCTCTCTCTCTCTCTCCCTCTCTCTGCCCTTCTCTGTTTATGCTCTCTCTCTGCCCCTTCTCTGCTCATGGTCTCTCTCTTAAAATAAATAAGCATAAATTCCTGAATCTGTGGAATCAGGAAGCGGGTATCTTTTGTTTGAGAAGGAAACCATGTGGTGAAATTGTGTGAAGTCTGTGCTTCTTTAGCTCTGAGTAGAAGCTGCTTTTGGGGATCGAGGTTTTCGAGGGAAGCAATCACCCTGGACTACATTACTTCATGTATTCAGGTCGGCTGTTTTCAATTACCTTTCTGATAAGCACGGGGAAGGTTGAAGGGTGTCTTTGACTTAGTGAGCTAAACCCAGAATCGTATTAATTGATTAATTAGGCTGACTGAGCTTTAGATAAGATTAAATCGGTCCCTTATAAGGTAGAGACTTTCTCCGTGGTCTCTTCCTGACATTCAGCACAAAGAAGTCAAGACTCTTAAGGTCAGATTGTTTCATGAAAACAACATGGCGTGTCTTAACTAGAGAATGTAGCCCCTTAACCCCAAGTTTGTAGGACATATTGTATTTACTTGGCATAATAATATGTATTTACTAGAAGGAATCGAATAATTTCATGAAATATAGATGCCGTAATATATGCAGGGTGAAAATGACCTGCCTCTCTAGATTTTTTCTCTTTCCCTTCTTTGTTCTCCTAATGTATGCTACAGTCCATAGAACTCTGGGCGGGGGCGGGGGGAAAGCAGTTATGTTTGCTCCTCTCCCCCACAGCTGCTGGCATTGGAATAAAGATGCGCCTGGCTGTTTCTGATTCAAGTCCGACTCAAAGCTTTGTTTCTTCCCAATCCTCACGTTTGGCACATGGCGGGTGTTCAAGTCATACCTGTTGATTCACTGAATTGTTATTGATAGACTGTCTTTAATAAGGAACCTGGAGACCAGTAGGCATTTTCCTCTGGTGTTTTACGCCCTGCATTTGGAATAATCATCTCTGTTGGACACAGACTCTGAAGCATGTGGCGAGGGTACAATTTCTTGCCCCCAAAAGTGTCCTGGGTACGTTTCCAAGGTTCTAATTAAACTCCCTTTCTCTGGGTTTAAATGAAAGCGAATTAAAGGCAGGCAGGGAAAAAATGCTGAAGTGTTATTACCTTACAGGCTTAAAACAAAACAAAACAAAACAAACCTGAAATTGTAGCAAATAATCTTATGAAAAAGAATGTCATTGAAACAGAGGATGCCACTGCCTCCGCTCTCCAGATTCTTGTTTGTTTCCTTTAGGGGTGACATTTGGTGTGATCTGGAGTTGCTGTTGACAGCAGGATCCTTCCAGGCAGCAGGCTATTGTGTGACTTGTTTTGTCCAAGAGCTATTCTATCCCTGGGAAGACTGACAGCAAGTAGAGTTCTAGCTGAATAACAAGTAGGGGGCAGGTGACAGGCTGACATTCTTCAGAATTTCTACAGTAACCAACCAGTCAATCGGCTGTACCTTGGGGTCTGCTCAGCCTACAGTAAAACATTTAGGAAAACTACAGAAGCCCCGATCCTTGCCCAAATGGAGCAGAAAAGCTTGATTTCAGAAGTGGCAGGCAGTTAACAAAAAATTCTCTCCAAAGGAGTGCCTTTGTGAATGAAGTGCATATGCAACAGCGGCTGATGTCCATTACTGAGATGGTAACGTGAAGAAATCAGTTTGTTTCTGTTTAGAAGACGCTTTCACTTTAGATTTTCAAAGTTAAACCTGGGAAATAAAGTAGGACTTCTTTGTCTTCGAGAGCTAGATGCGGCAGAGTGTTAGGTTGTAAACCCAGGGAGAGATAATCCATTGAATTGGATGGCAATAAAGGGGACTTATTTGGAATTAATGAGATGTAATGGCCTTGAAATCACATGTATGCAGAATCTGTATGTATACATGATTTCCTATATATGTGACATATACAAAGCATATATATGTGAAATATATATCTAGTTTTGATGGAGAAGGAGGGCACCAGGTGAGGACAGTGTGCCGCTGGATGGGGACAAGGGGCAGTTGCTAATGAATGTCACCTGTTGGACACCATGGATGAGAAATACTAGCCATCAGAAAGGAAGTGACTACCCTGTGTCTTTTTTCCATCTCCTGATGTTCTTTGTGAATGCTCTATACAGCTAGAAGCTTCTGAGAGTCCGACTCATGGCAGGCTGAGGAATGAGTGGAGGAGCCCCAGAGAATGTCTGGCATGGGAAAGAAAGGGGAAAGCATTGGTCATATCCTGTATCCAGGAAAACTTCTTCCAAGGTGATGGATCTTTCTTTCTTTCTTTCTCTCTCTCTCTCTCTCACTCTCTTTCCTTCCTTCCTTCCTTCCTTCCTTCCTTCCTTCTTTTCCTTCCTTCCCTTCCCCTCCCCTCTCCTCTCTTCCCCTTTCTTTGGGAAACTTCCCTTTCCTCTTTCCCTTTTTCTTTCTTTCTTTCTTTCTTTCTTTCTTTCTTTCTTTCTTTCTTTCTTTCTTTCCTTCCTTCCTTCCTTCCTTCTTTCTTTCTCTTCTCTCCCTTTTTTTGGTAGAAAGTATTCATTTAAACAATACAGGGGAAAGAAAGCCAAAAGTAGAAGTCTTTTAAAAAGTCTCATTGCCCACATAAAAGCACTATTTGCTTTTTGTAAAGCAGGAGATAGGACAACCTGTGTATCTGTTGGGATTGAACCAGTAGAGAGGGAATAATTGATGACGTGACAGACAGGGGGCATTCTCTGGAGCTTTGTCCTTGAGCAGGTGAGAGAAGACGGGATCTGGTTTACAGCTGGAGGAATTTGCCTTCGCTACGGGTGTGGACGGGTCCAGCTACAGACATGGAAGGTGTATTAGGGTAATGCCTACTGGGGACAGTAAAATAATAGGTCATCTAGTTCTCCTTCATATCACAGAGCAGAGCAGGTCAGTCTTCTGTTCTGGGCTGTCCCCCTCTAAGTGGTGCTTCCAGAAATGGAGCTCTTGCCGTGGTATGGCTCTGCCCTATTGGGATCCTTTATTCCCAGCCCCACAAGGGAGCTAAAGCCAAGAATCTCAAGGGAGATTTTAGGGGCCGGGTATGGAAATGGCTTATGTGCCTTTGGCTACTATTCATGCCCTACCCCAGTGACAAGGAAGGCTGGAAGGTGTAGTCTTCTGTGTTTTCAGGGACAAAAGAGAGAATTAGTGAGCTTCCAGCCAGGCTCTGCCATAGGAAGGGAAACAAGGCATCATCCAGATGCCAGTGAATTTTGTTGTTGTTGTCGTTAGTTAATATGATTGTGGGAATGCATGGAAGTTCTTTCCATTTCTTAGTGCAGTTGGAAGTAAGGATGGAGGGAGGCAGGAGTGCTGAAGGTTGGAGGAAAGAGAGAATGGTGTAAAATGACCATCTGAGTGGATGGGGACTAAATGCTAAGAGAAATGAGTGTAATACCCCTGAGGGAATGGTCAGTGTGTGAGCGCTGGGGGATTGGCTTGTGGCTGATGTTGGTCAGCAGGGTCAGAAGCAGGGAGATGGGGCAGAGAGAGAAAGAGAGGGAGAGAGAATGTGGACCCTTTCCCCCCGCTCAATGCAGGGTTCAAACTCAGGAACCATAAAATCATGACCTGAGCCAAAGTCGAATGCTTAACCAACTGAGCCACCCAAGGACCCCTGTTGTCCCTCTTTTCTGACAGCCATGACCTTTGGATAGTACCAGTTGCTGCTTCATTTCTGCCTCCTAAACATCACACCTGTTTCTTTTTGGTCAAACTCTAACCAGAAGCCCTAGAGACAAAGGAATTCTGGGAAGAATAGTTCCTAGCCTTACTCAAGGTAAAAACGAAGACTACTCTAGTGTCCTTGGCTTTCTTTTTCACCAGAGTGAACCTGTCACTTTCCGAAATACTATACGTGTACTTTTTTTATTTGTTTGTGGGATTTTTTTTTTTTTTTGTTTTCTTGTTATAACAAAATTTAACTCCATGAAGATCCTGGTTTGCTTTGTCCCCTGTCATTATCCTTGGCACCTAGAACACTATCTGGCATAGAAAATATTTGTTGAATGAATGGATGGTTTTTTTGGGGGCATCCTTCCAGATGTCTTTCTATGTATGTATACACGTGAACAGATATAGGAATTAAATTTTACAAAAATGGGATCACACTGTACATTTACAGCTCTATAGTCTTCTTTTTTTTTTCTTATTACAAAATCAGACCTATTTCAGTAACAATAGCTATCCATCACTATCACATTTTTTAAAATTGTTATAGGGCGCCTGGGTGGCTCAGTTGGTTAGGCATCCGACTTCAGCTCAGGTCATGATCTCACAGTTTGTGAGCTCAAGCCCTGCATCGGGCTTTGTGCTGACAGCTCAGAGCCTGGAGCCTGCTTCAGATTCTATGTCTCCCTCTCTCTCTGTCCCTCCCGTGCTTGCATTCTACCTCTTTCTCTCAAAAATTAACATTAAAAAAATTGTTTAAATATAAAGAACTTCGTGTCTATCATGACCTAACTAATGAATTCCATGTAGTGTAATTAATTGGGCCCTGATCGGTAGACATTGTGTTAGCCCGGCTCTAGGTTGATACAGCAGGCTTGATGAAAAACCCAGAAGGATCTTGATTGGATTCTTCGAAACGAAGCAAATACGATACGACTTTTTCCTTTTTCTTTGTTTTTAAATTTATCTATTTATTTTGAGAGAGAGCGAGAGCGTGTGTTCTTGAGTAGGGGAGGGGCAGAGAGAGAGGGAGAGAGAGAATCCCAAGCAGGCTCCATGCTGTAGTGCGGAGCCCCACTCAGGGCTCAAACTCATGAACTATGAGATCATGACCTGAACCGAAATCCACAGTTGGATGCTTAACCGACTAAGCCACCCACACGCCCCTGACTTTTTCAATATAATGTCAGAATCATGAATCTGTGCCACCGTAGCTTGGACTTTCCCCCAGATACAGTGCTCTTTAAGGGGTATCTGTGGGCTAGAGGTTAGGGTAGATAGGATGTGGAATATACTTACCAGAAGGTCCTTATCAAATGGTAGGGTAGACAGAGAAGATAGGACAGCCTGTGTTAACTTAGCAATATGGTCTAAGGCCCATGAGACTCGAACCTTAGCATGCTTTGTTTCACAAGTTGTCAGATGCCTATGTACCTTATTCCTACAAATTTTCTCCATTGCTCTGCTAACAGGTTATGAGGCATGGGCCAATAAAAAGATGAAGCTTATGGTTTACGTGGTTTGGAGTAACCATTTGGAGCCCAGTCTTACACAGGATAAGGCTGGAGGCTTCAATTAGGGAAGTGACTGAATAAGAAAGCTCAAGGAGGAAACAGGCAAAAATCTCTGAATCCAGGCCCAGGAAAATGCAGACTCTCTCTGTCTCTTCGGAAAATATCCTGAGCATCCCTGAAAATCAAGAATGCGCAACCTTTGCAGTATATCCAAACCACATCGTCCTCACCGCAGACCAATTAAATCAAATCTTAGCCTTTCGGAAATCTGACACAGGGAGCATGGAATTTGCCACAGGTGGACGCGTTTCTCCAATTTCCATCTGTGCTTTGAGTCAGGGGGTCAGGGGGCCCGTGACTGCGCCAGGCAGGGGAGAGCAGGCTGGTGGTGGCGGCTTCAGCAGCAACCTGGCTAGGGAGTCTCGTTATCCGCGACCTGCTGGGACCTGCTGTCGTTCACAGTTGGCAAAGAAGAGCTTGGTCTGCCCAATAGTGCGGAACAGAACCCCACCGCTCGGCCTGCCCCCTGGCTTGTGATGTGGCCACCGTTCACCTCAGTTTTGATGGTTCGGTCTCAGCCTGCATGCGCTAATTAGCTGCCCTTCCTGCTGTCGCAGATGGCAGCCAGGGCTTCTGTTCGCAAATATTTCTAGCTAATAATACACTACGTGTATAGTGCTTACCCCTTAGACGGAACCGCCCCCTCCCCAGGAGATCTCAGGAAGACCGTCTCATAATGAATTTACAGAAATAAGAGTATTTGTCTGTTTCTCAGGCATTTGTCCTAAGATTTCAGTTTGTTTTGTTTTCCCTGAGAAAACTATGTTAAATATATATAGGATCATCCATTTTTATGAAAACTGAGATGGCCAAAGCTTAAAAGGTTACTAGATCTTGGTATTTTCATGGACAAAGGAATGGAATGAAGCATAATGTGGTTAATATTAGTATCTCGAGATAGGAGTGGGAACAGGGGGGAGATGACAGAGGGATAATTAACTACAGTTTTTTTGGATTGTGTTAATCGCAAAGAGCACATTAATTTTGGAAAAGGGATTTCAGAAGAATCTCAAAATATATAATCAGAGAGATTTTTCAGTCCCTTTGTGCTCAATGCAAGCTGAATGGAAGGAGAGCTTTTTATTTATTTAATTAAAAAAATTTTTTTAGTGTTTATTTTTGAGAGAGAGAGAGAGAGACAGAGCACAAGCAGGGGAGAGGCAGAAAGAGAGGGAGACACAGAACCAAGAGCAGGCTCCAGGCTCTGAGCTGTCAGCACAGAGCCCATGTGGGGCTCAAACTCACGAACCATGAGATCATGACCTGAACTGAAGTCAGATGCTTAACCGGTTGAGCCACCCAGGTGCCCCAAAGGAGGGCTTCTTATAGCAAAAGATGTTAGGGGTGCCTGGGTGGCTCAGTTGATTAGGCATCCAACTCTAGATTTCAGCTTAGGAAATGATCTCATGGTTTGTGAGTTTGGGCCCCACATTGGGCTCTGTGCTGGCAGTGCAGAGCCTGCTTGGGATTCTCTCTCTCTCCTTCTGTCTGCCCTACCGCAGCTCAATCTCTCTCTCTCTCTCTCTCTCAAAGTAAATAAATAAATTTAAAGAAGTCTAATCTTATATATAAAAAAAGAAACAGATGTTGCCATCTTGCTACTGCTGTGATTACCAAACCAGCAGTGTTTGTTCATTCATTCATTCATTCATTCATTCAGTTAATGTTAACTGAGCCATTACCATGTCACAGGTAGTGTTCTAGGTGCTAGTACAGCAGCTAGTGGGCAGGGTCTCTGTCTGTGGTCAGACAGATGTCACACAAATGAAATATATGTCTGGTACTGAGGAGTAGCAGTGGGGAAAGCTAAAGCAGGGTACAGGGATAGGGGAAGGGGATGGTGGTCAGGGCAGACCCTACCAAGGAGATGGTGTGTCTGTAGAGATTTAAATCAAGCAAGGGAGTGAGCCCTGGAAAGATGGGGGTGGGTGGGAAATAAAGATCTAGACAAAGGGAGTAACATGTTCAAAGAATAGTAGGAAAGTATGGGGCACCTGGTTGGCTCAGTGGGTTGAGTGTCCGACTTCTGCTCAGGTCATAATCTCATGGTTCATGAGTTCAAGTCCCACATTGGGCCCACTGCTGTCAGTGCGGAGCCTGCTTTGGATCCTTTGTCCCCCTCTCTTTCTGCCCCTTCCCCACTCATGCTCTCTCGCTCAAAAATAAGTAAACATTAAAAAAAAGAAGCAGAAAGAAAAGAATAGCTGGAAGGCAGAGCAACCCAGGAAGGCGTGAAAGAGAGAGGTTGGGAAGCTAGTCATGGCCTGGACAGGTCTTATTGGCTGCTGATAATGACTTGGAGTTTTATTCTAAATATGATGGGTGTCAGTCAGAGGCTTGTGAGTAGGGTAACACCATCTGATACACACTTTAAAAGGATCACTCTGATCAATGGCTCAGTTGGTTGAGCGTCCAACTTTGGCTCAGGTCATGATCTCACAGTTTGTGGGTTTGAGCCCCACTTCGGGCTCTGTGCTGACAGCTCAGAGCCTGGAGCCTGCTTCCAATTTTGTATCTCCCTCTCTCACTGCCCCTCCTCTGCTCACGTGCTCTCTCTCTCTCAAAAATATAATAAAAAACATAAAGATAAATAAATAAATAAATAAATAAATAAATAAATAAAAGGACCCATCTGCCTAGTGTGTGAATAGACTTCTGGACCAAAGTAGAAGTCAGGGGTCATATAGGAGACAGTTTCATTATACCAGACAAAAGAATCTGGGAATCCGTTGATCTCTTTAACTTGCTGGCAAGTCCTCTATTGTTTTGGGACCTATTCTTTGTTGATAGACCACGAGAAAAACAGATCCCAAGAGTAACCCTGTGATGTCATAGGTGTGGATGGATTGAGGGTATCACCACTGAAATGGATTGCCTGAGAGTCTGAGCCACTTGCTCACGTAACGTATTCTTGCGTCTCGACCCACTAAGCCCAGTCTCCAGTGTGTCACTTTGGAATGCTCCTGTCTTTGTGATCTGATGTATGAGACAACGTAGAGCCATCAGTGGGCGCTCAATTCGTGTAGTTAGAGGTGCCCAGTGATCAGATGCACAGTTCCTACTGAGGCCTATTAACTCTGCAGGAGCTCTTTGTCCAAAGGTGTGTAGTTCTCTGCCATCAGGGCACGCCCCTGTTCTAGAATCCCAGAGATTTGTACTGTCTCTCTCTTGCCGAGGCTTGCCGGATGCTATGCAGCAAATTCATTGGCCAGAGATCTCCTATACAGTCCCACCTGCTGGTGTCCACAGCCTGAGAGAATAGTGCACTTGACCGGAGCTTCGATATGCTTCGGAGCTTTGTTTTGTATAGGACCCTACAGGAAACTGTAACCTTTTGTTATCTGATTAATAAGTGAGACTCATTTTCCAAAGTCCAGCATAAATTGCTGCCAAAGCCCAATGAGCCCTACTATGTGCTATGCCTTTTGCTTAGTGTTATAAGGTACAATCATTTGTCTTTTACTTTTACTGGACCATTAAATCCCAGAAAACATCACTGATGTGGCAGTTCCATGATGTCAGGTTTGCTGCCAGTCCTCTGCATGTGTCTGTCTCACTAGAGCATCTTGGGCACCTGTTACTGTCTGCTCGTCAAGTTCAGCTGGGGTGATGTCAGGATAGTGAACCAGCATGATGTCCTGTAGCTTGTCAGGGTGGTGAATTCTTTAGACTATACTTCGGAGGAGCGTGGGAGTGTGAACATAGCCTAAGGTAAAAAAAACCAAAAAGGGCTCATGGAATACTTTCCTGGCAAAGTAAAGTTGATTTTCGTACGTTAAAGGTGTGGACATCTTGGGAGGGGGGAACATTATTATTATTCTGCATTCCACAATCCTAATCCAACTGCTTCCTGCCAAGAGCATTCCATAGGTAAGGACTCTCCTCCTCCCAGCAAATATTATTAGTCTATCTACCAGGAAGATGGTCATCAGCATGATGACAAGCAGATTAGTCTGGGTCAGTTGTCTTCTTCCCTTTCAATTACTGGGATAGAAATAGAAGATGGACCAGCTGCTTTAACTCCTTCCTTCCCAGATTGATCAGCTTTACACCACAGGAACAAGAAACTGGGGGACTCAGTTGTCAACATCTTTCTGTTATATTTATCACTACTATTCTATGTGAATCTCTTAACCTATCCATCAGTTCTGTCTACCATCCACCCATCCATCCATCTATCCATCCATCCATCTGTCCATCCCTCTGTCCATCCACCCATCCATCCATCCATCCATCCATCCGTCAATCCATCCATCCATCCATCCATCCATGCATCCATCCATTCATCCATCTACTCACCCTTCTACCCTTAAATTGTACATCTACATAAATTCACTCTGATGACTTATTTAAAATCATGGGCAGAGACTTTGACTCAAATGATAAGCATAAATAATCCATAAAACTAAGTGAAACTAATTTGCTAGGAGACGTATGTGAGAACACAGAGAAGTTGAGAAGGGACAAGGGAGAGGTAAAGAATTCCATCCTGGGAGAGACTGGGAAGGCCAGGACTAGTAGATTCCTGGCCACTGTTTTATGAGTCGAAATATGCCTCACGGAGGGGACTAAAGCAAGCCATCTACCCGAGCATTCTGTCAGAAGCATCCCCCTTCTCTCCTGTGTGGCCACAGGGGTAGAGAACTCTCACTTTCTTTCCATGTGAGAACTACCCCAACTGGGCTTGGTGTTATCCCCTTCCCTCTACTCCCATCTTTCCTTTATTATTGTCATTTACTAGGGAAAAGCTGATGTAGGGGATGATGAATAACTCAACCTTAATAAAAGCCTTTCCTCTGAGGGCCCTGGGTGGCTCAATAAGTTAAGCATCCGATTCTTGGTTTCAGCTCAGGTCATGACCTCACAGTTTGTGAGTTCGGGCCCTGCAGGACTCTGTGTTGACGGTGTGGAGTCCGCTTGGGATTCTCTCCCTCTCTCTCTTTCTCTCTCTCTCTGCCCCTCCCCCCCACCAAATAAATAAATAAACAAAAAAAAGCCTTTACTCTGGATTTTGTTTCTGCTTTTTTTTGCCAATTTTCTTTGGGACAGTTGTTTATTAAAAGAGAAATAAGAACTTCAACAAGGGACTTTATATTATTATTATTATTATTTAATATTTTATTTATTTTTGAGAGAGAGACAGAGTACACGTTGGGGAGAGAGAGGCAGACACAGAATGTGAAGCAAGTTCTAGGATCTGAGCTGTCAGCACAGAGCCTGATGCGAGGGACTCAAACTCACCAACTGTGAGATCGTGATTTGAATTGAAGTTGGACGCTTAACCGACTGAGCCACCCAGGCACCCCAAGGGACTTTCTTTTTAATTGAAGTACAGTTGATGCACATTATTGTATTAGTGTCAGGTGTACAACACAGTGATTTAACACTCCCATGCTTTATGAAACGCTCACCATGATGAGCATAGTCACCATCCGTCAACACACGAAGTTATTACAATATTATTGACTATATTCCCTATGCTATACTTCTCATCATTGTGACTTATTAATTTTATAACTGGAAATTTGTATCTCCTAATCCTTTAATATGGAACTTTGCAATTAAGACTTCACTTACTGGTCCCAGGCTCCCTTAAAAATTAATTTAAATGATGGAATATTTCAAACATGCTGAAAAGTCAAAGGAAGGAATGTACATGCCATGTACCCATCACTAAGATTAAACGGATGTCAGACTATTGAGATATATACTCAATGTTTCTCATTCTTTCGTTTTTTACTTTGTAGGAAATAAAACATTACAAATAGATTAAAACCTAACCCCCATATCCTGTCTTCCTCCTACTCAAGAAGTGCGTTTTTATCTTCTGTAAGTATGGTTTTGTATGTTTGTAACACACATTTATGTGTTTATGAATACCATCCCATTGCTACTTGCTTTCGGCATCCTACATTATGTGTTTGGTGTCTGTTCATGTTGATTCATGCAGCTCTCTTTTTGATTTTAATAGCTACATAAAATTTCATTGTACAACTGAATTAGGCTATCTGTTGTCTGGTTCATTGACATTTAGATTTTTCTAGCTTTTCTATTATAAATAGCAGTGTAATGAGCATAAAGAGCCTGTTTCTTTGTGAACATTTGTGAACATTTTTCCAGGATAGATGATAGGAGTAGATTTCTGGTCATTATGGATCATAATGTATGTATATATGTGCCTCCCTATCTGTCTGTTTATCTATGTATCTATGTATCTACCCTTCCTTCCTTCCTTCCTTCCTTCCTTCCTTCCTTCCTTCCACTCTTCCTTCCTTCCTTCCACCCTTCCTTTCTTCCTTCCACCCTTCCTTTCTTTCTTCCACTCTTCCTTCCTTCCTTCCATCCTTCTTTCCTTCCATCCATCCATCTATCCTTCCTTCCTTCCTTCCTTCCTTCCTTCCTTCCTTCCTTCTATCTGTCTATCTATCTATCTATCTATCTATCATCATCATCATCATCATCCACATATATCTTCAACTTGGCCAATTCATCTTCAAAGGGGTTCAACCAATTTACACTCCACTCACAACATAAAAGAGTTGGTGTTACAGATCTCTTATGTAGTTTGTGGCCAACTAGATACAGTGGTGAAATAGGCCAAATTTGTCTACCAGCTGCCACTCTTTTGGAGAATTCTCCTTTTCTTGGATTCTCCACTTCTGTGGTGCCAAAACACTCTGGGCATGACTTTGGAAGTTGTAACTAGTGAAAACGTCTTCTTTCTCATATATCAGTCACTAGGTTTATTAGACATTTTAAAGTTTTGCCACTTTGATGGTTGTAAGTTGTATTTCATTTTGCTACTTTCATTCATTTTAATAGCTGTATGGAATTTTCAATGAACAGAATTTCTCTGATTATTAGTGAGGTTAATCATTCTTTTATGTATTCAGTGGCCATTTGGATGTCCTCTTTTGTGATTTCCCAGTTCTTATTAATTATACATTTTCCTCTCGGATTGTTTGCCTTTTTTCATAAATTTTTATTTGGCATATGTATTATTAATCTCTTCTCACAATCTGTGACTTGCCTTTTTACTTCGTGGTTCCTTTTGTAATAAAGTTGTTCATTTTAATGTGGTTATATATGTAATTTTCCTTATAGATTTGGCTTTTTGTGTTCTGTTTAGGAAATTAACATATGAAGTCATAACGATATCCCCCACATTTTAGAGGTTTGCTTTTTCTAGTTAAGACATCAACTTACATGCATGAGTTAGAGATCTACTTTTGTGTTTAATTATATGAATTACCAAACTTTTTACCACCTCTTATTGAATAGTGTATTTTTCACTGTTTAACTTGTACTATCTACTCTGTCATGTGCCAGCTTCCATATGTATATGGGCTCCCTGAGCCTGTATTATGTTGTCTAAATTACAGTCTCATAGTAAGTTGATATTTATAGAAAGAGTCCTCATGTATTTTTTTGGCGAGTGCCTGGGTGGCTCAGTTGGTTGAGCATTTGACTCTTGATTTCAGATCCCAGGGTCACGGGATCAAGCCCCATGTCGGGCTCTGTGCTGAGCATGGAGCCTACAAAATTCTCTGAATCCCTTCCTCTGCCCCTCTTCCCTACTCACACACTCTCTTTCTCTAAAAAAGCAAAAAAAGAAAAACCCAAAAAAACAAAAAACCCCACAACAATTGTGGCTATTCTTGGCCTACTGAGTGAGTTTGGGGATCAGCTTGTCAAGTTCTGTAAAAGACTGCTGAGACTATAAGTACAGAGAACAAAATGACAGTTGCCAGAGGGAAGAGGGGGATGGGCAAAGTAGGTGAAGAGGAGAGGGAGATACAAGCTTCCAGTTATGGAGTGAATAAGTCTTGAGGATGAGAGGTACAGCATAGGGAGTGTAGCCAATGGTTCTGTAATGGCGTTGTGATAGTGACAGATGGTGGCCATCCTTGCAATGAACACAGCACAAGTATGGACTTGTTGAATCACTAGGTTGTACACCCAAAACTAATGTAACATGGTGTGTCAACTATACTTCAATTAAAAAAAATCTGTTGAGATTTTGATTGAAATTATATATTTTATAGATATTTATTAATATATATATTAATAGATTTTCTAATGTTGGATGACCCTTAAATTCCTGGGACAACTCCTGTTTCCCCATGTTGTTTTTTTATTTTTCAATATTGCTGTGTACAGCCTGCTAATGTCTTCTATAGGATGCTTACTTCTGTATTCACAAGTAATATTCACCTTTTCCTTCTTTTAAAAACATTTTTATTTTAGTGTTTACTTTAGAGAGAGAGAGTGAGTGAGCATGTGAGCAGGGGAGGGGCAGAGGGAGAGAGAGAAACTTAAGCAGGCTCCATGGTCATCATGGAGCCCGATGCGGGGCTCCATCCAACGTCCCTCACCTTTTCCTTCTTTCCCTAGCCTGATTTGGGATTTAAGGTAAGAAAAGCCTCATTAAGTGAGTGGCAGAGATTTTCCTCTCTTCCCCTTGTCTAGAGCAGGGGTTGGCAAACTACGGCCTGCTCACTGAACTTAGTCCATTGCTTATTTTATAAATAAAATTCATTTGAGGGGCACCTGGCTGGCTCTGTCAGTAGAACATGTGACTCTAGATCTCAGGGTCATGAGTTTGAGCCTCAAGTGGAGTCTAACTAAAATTTAAAAAAGATTCCGATGGAGCACAGTTTTGGCCATTGGTCAGTGTGTTGTCGGTTGCTGCTCTTATGTCGTAGCTCAGAGTTATATTGGACGCTGTATTGAAAACAGGAAAACAGGGCAAACCCATCACAAGTAGGAGGAAGGAAATCATAAAAATGAAGGCCCACATTGGTGAAAAAGAAAGAGAAAATAGAGAACACCAATAGAGGCAAAACCTAAATCTTGAAAAATAGTAATGAAAAAGATAAACTTCTAGCTAGATTATCCAAAAAAATGAGGATTTTCATTCTTCATCATTTTTTTTCATCATTAAGAATGAAAAGAGGGCCTAAAAATGAATGCTACAGGTTCAGCGTTAAGGGATATAAAAATCACAGTGGAATATGAACAATGTTCTTTCAATCAAATTGGAAACTTGGATGAAATAGATCTTCAGAAAGTAAAAATTGCTGAAAGAATTAGTTTTGGTTCAAGAATGAATAGGACAGCTAATAGATATATACTCATCAAGGAAACTGTGGTTAAAAATCCAAACACACACACACACGTGCGCACACACACACACACACACACCCTAAGTGTCCAGCAGGACCAGATGATTTTATAAGCAAGACCTATCAAATTTCAGGAACAGTCTTACATATTGTGTTCTAGACAAATTGAGTGTATCACTATGAAATTACTCTCTTTAAAAATTACTATTATTGGAGCACCTGGGTGGCTCAGGCAGTTAAGCATCTGGCTTCGGTTCAGGTCATGATCTCGTGGCTCGTGAGTTCGAGCCCTGCGTTGGGCTCCGTGCTGACAGCTCACAGCCTGAAGCCTGCTTTGGATTCTGTATCTCCCTCTCTCTCTGCCCCTCCCTTACTCACACCCTGTCTCTCTGGAAAATAAATAAACATTAAAAATTTTTTTAAAAGTTAAAAATCACTATTATTAATTTCTAAGCTCAAAGCTTTTTGGGCCAGCTGACAGTGTTGAAGTAAGTGTGAGTCTGTCCAAGACACAGGCTCATGGTTACAACTTCTTAGGGAAACTTCCTTCCCTTATTCCACCAAACTCCAGGTTGAGGTAGACTCTCTTGTCACTCTGTGATCATGAGTACGTGATATCAAGCCCATATTTTCACTGAGGGTACAGGTCTTTGAAAACTTTGTTTCTACCACTTTGGTTTACTTAGGCTCAAGACCTCATCTCTTGTCTCTGAGGAGGGCCAAAGCCCTTGGTGGCTGAGACATTCACCTTTCCGCCTCAATAGGCTAACTACAGGCAAACTTCATAACAGACATATACATTCCTCTAGAACAAATAAATCAAACAAATCTCTTTCTGCCTCGCTCAGGGTATCTGCCACATCAGCTCAAAGACACTAACAATTATGGTTCCAGTACCCCCCTCCCCTACTCCTGTCTCTAGATAAAACAGAGGGATCTAAGCTCTGAAGCCAAGTGATTTTCTGGATCTTTCCAGCAGCCAGTGGCTGATCCTGACACAAGACCATACACCCCTGATACCTCCCCCTCTCTTCTTAAGTCAGCGCTCTGTGAGAGCATTGCCTGCACTTGTGACCCAGGGCGTTGTCGGCATGACATTTATGAGCATAACACCCTGGGACAGTTCAGAGATTTCCTGAGAACTGTGGAGAGAATAGCGTTGATTCCTTTAAAAGTTCCTCCTGCCTTTTTATTCTCCTCTTTCCTCCTGTTTCCTGGCACTTGGGTCAGCAGACAGGCACCTGTCAACTGCTTCCCAGGCTGTCATGAGAAAATGGTGTCTGGCCACACCTGGGGACAGTGAGGCTGCCAGATTCTGTGTCTGGAAAGTCAGCATCTATCAGAGAAGTCACAGTCCCTGCATTTCTTGAGCCACATCTACAACCATGACTTTGGCAAAGGACACACACAATGTCCTCGAGCCTCATCATGTGTCCCTGAGCCCTAGGAGTGCTTGTGGACGAGAGTCTGGCCAAGGTGCAGGCTACAGGCAGCAAACGCTGATCTCACCAGATTATCTCGGAGCACAGCCTTGTTGGTGTTTGTACAGTATCTAAAAGCAAAAGCAGTGAACAAATAAAAATTCCCTGGGTTCTCTTGGGTTCTGAACATTAAAAAATATATTGGTCTTTCTGCTTTGATTCGTGATCCTACCTTCCTCTTCTAAAAACAAACAGCACCTCATTGTCTTTGGTGATTTTTCTGTGAGGGTGTTACGTCCTTGTTTTGCTGTGGTTGTTTTCATTTGTAAGTTGTTCCTTTATATCTTTGTTATGGCATGGAGTTTGTCTCTCAGGATCATAGCATGGGGACCTGTCTACGAGATTTGTTTGATTTGTCTGTTGGTAACCACTGTTCATACCTTATCACTATTGTCATTCATGAGACAGAATTTTTCTTTTCTTTTCTGTTTTGTTCTTTTCTTGTCCTCTCTTGTCTTTTTCTTTTCATTTCATTTCATTTCAGTCTTCTGACCAAAGTTTTTTAATTCAAGTATAATTAATGTATAGTGTTATATTAATTTCAGGTATATAATATAATGATTCGGTAATCTATAATTACTCAGTGCTCATCACAAGTGCATTCTTTAATCCCCTTCACCCAACCCCCCAGTCACCTCCCCTCTAGTAACCATCAGTTAAGAATGCTCTCTAGAGTTAAGAATTTGGCTTTCTCTTTGTCTCTTTTGTCTTTGTTCATTTGTTTTGTTTCTTAAATCTGTTGTATGAGTGAAGTCATATGGTGTTTGTCTTCCTCTGACTGACTCATTTCGCTTAGCATTATAGCATCTAGATCCATTCATGTTGTTGAAATAGTAAGATTTTATTCTTTTTAATGGGTGAGTAATATTCCAGTGTGTGTGTGTGTGTGTGTGTGTGTACACCATCTTTTATCCATTCATCTATAGATAGACACCTGGGTTGCTTGGATATCTTGGCTCTTATAAATAAGGCTGCAATAAACATAGGGATGCATAAATCCTTTTGAATGAGTAGTTTTGTTTCTTTTGGGTAAATACCCAGTAGTAGATTTACTGGGTTATATGGTATTTCTATTTTAAAATTTTTGAGGGACCTCCATACTATTTTCCACAGTGGTTCTACCAATTCAGATTCCCATCACTAGTGCCCAAGGGTTCCTTTTTCTTCACATCTTAGCCAACAATAGTTATCTCTGGTGGTTTTGTTTTTGTTGTTTTGAGAAGAGCACGTGCACTCGTGTGTGCACAAGGGAGGGGCAGAGGGAGAGAGAGAATCCCAAGGAGGCTCCACTCTCAGTAGTGGAGCCTGACATGGGGCTTGACCTCATGGACTGTGAGATCATGACCTGAGCCAAAACCAAGCGTTGGACGTTTAACCAACTGAGGCACCCAAGTGCCTCTTTTTCTTCTTCTTCTTCTTCTTCTTCTTCTTCTCCTTCTCCTACTCCAAGTTTATTTATTTATTTTGAGTGAGAGAGAAAGAGAGAGAGTCATGGTTAACATGGTTTAGCCGAGTGCATATCTAAGTGGTTTTGGAAGCCCAAAGTGGCTTCCTCCAGGTCTGGAAACATTGGCAGAGGAGTGGTAATAGTTAAATACAGGGTCAGGAGCGTTACAGATGAAGAATAAAATTGACCATCAAATATATTAGGATGTTGAAGTTGAAATAGTATTTTAGAAATAAGTAACCAGCCATCAAGATAGGTCAGGTGTGCACTAAAAACAGGGCCATGAATACAGAGATGGTGGGAAGATATATTAGTCAACTGCAGGAGATGTAAATATAATAGAATAAGTGTCTTGTTCTTTGCAAAGTATGAAACACAGAAATATAATGTTCTTTATATGCATTTGGGAAAAAACCAACTAGTGTTATGGGTATCACATACAAAAAAAATGCTGCCAAGGTGCCAGACTTGGTCAAAAAATTAGGAGCACTGTGGGACCATCCTGCCCTAACCACCCCCTGCTAGCCAATCAACACACACACACACACACACACACAGGGAAGAAAAGATTATTCTTATATGGAATGCACTAGAAACCTGAATAGACTCAAAGACGGAATAAATAAAGGTGGGTGGGATTGATTCTATTTAAACATGTAAGAGATGCCTGAGTGGCTCAGTCTGTTATGCATCTGACTCTTGATTTCATCTCAGGTCATGATCTCACAATTTGTGAGTTTGAGCCCTGTGTCAGGCTCTATGCTGATGACACAGAGCCTGCTTGGGCTTCTGTCTCTCTCCCTCTATCTCTGCCCCTCCCCTTCTTGTGCTCGATCTCTCTCTCAAAATAAATAAAATAAACACTAAAAAAAATTTAACATGTAAAATTAATCAGCATGTGTTCAAGAACCGCTCTGTGTATGATCAACTGTGTTACTGTCAATATAAATAAAATCAACATTGCAGATTTGCTTTGCTCTGCCCAGGCACCTCCTGACAATTGCAGGGCCCAAGGCAGAAGTAGAAAAGGGAGGCCTCATACCATATTATAAGAAGTTCAGATTTATAAATTAAGCCACCTGTGAAAAGGAGAAAAGCATGTTCTACCATTCTACCGTTGTATGAAAGTAGGGGCCAAGTTCAATGTTGCAATTTTGAGACTCCTAGGAGTTCCATACCAGAATGTGGCCTCATGAGGCCTTCTGGCCCTTTCTCCATGGTCCTTGCTATTCCCCCAGGTGACTCCCACCATCACATAGAAGATTTTTCCCTCTTTCTGCCAACTTATAATTCCTGGAACTTGTAACAAAATGCAAGAAAATCCACTGCAACCATTGTATTTCTTATTTTATTTGTTCTTTCTATGCTTATATCATCTGGTCCATGCATACTAAAACAGATCTGTGACTTGGTGTCACTTTGGATTCTCTTTCCTCCTAATTTCAACCTTCTGGGAAACAAAACAGATAACTTTATTATTTTTTTTCAATTTCAGAAGCCAATCTGTGAGCCTAGGATGGAGATATTTGAGCTGTTTGCCTCTTATTGGCATCAGAAAGTGGGAACGTGGAGAAAAAGGTGAATAGATATTTATTCTTCTAATTCATTCACTAACAAATTAGTTAATCACATGCTAAGACTGTCTAAGGTCAAGGGTATTTTTTTGTGTTCTCTAACCCAACATTGCAACACACCTACCCATGTGCGCACACACACGTGTGCACGTGAGCTGTATAAAAATGATTTATAATCTTTTTCTGAATAGTCAGACCATCTTGCAAAAGAATCAAGAATCTAGAGCTGAGAGCAACTCACTGCACATGGATAGTAGTTTCTAGCATATTTCAGTCCGTGTGTGTAGTTTGCAATACTGGAAGGGGCACAGAATTTAATATGTAATTTATTCAAATCAACCTTACAAAAGATTTTTTTTCTTTGCCTCCTGTGTGACTCGGTAGTTGTCCCTATTCTGTGAACTATAGCAGATTTGTTTTTGTCCTCATGGGACTCGCAGTCTGGTTCATTCATGTCTGAGTCTCCTTTTTCAGATATGTAATAGGCAATGAATAAATGAAATCAGTAAATAAACACATGAAAAATTCAGTTAATAAACCTAGTGAGTGGTTCAGATGAAATATTTACTGTCAACACAGTGCATCATTTGGTAAACTCATTAGTGAGGCAGTCAATGTAAAGGGAATTAATGTCATTTCCAAATTTAGACAGAGTGAGAATGGAAGAATTAAGACAGGCTCATTTTTCCCTTTACCATTTATATAATCCTGGGAAAATGGGTTGGGAAAATTGTCACTGCTCTGTATCTCATTTCAATGTTTTTTGGTTGCATTTGTTCATAATTTGTGCCTTTGTAGAATTTGATGTAATCTCGGAAACATGAGTCTATTCTTGACATCACATCTGTTTAATAGCAAGTCTCTATGCTCTGCTGTCTCACCAAAGGGAATCGTGATTTTTACGGCGCACCTGTGTTTTACAGACCGTATGTAATGGAATCATGATGACCGCATTGTGTGTGTGTGCATGTGTGTGCAATCAGTATCCCTATTTATTAGACGATGTGGAAACTTTTAATTCATTGGTGCAGGTAAGTTGTGTTTGGCCACAAAACTAAAGAATGATAGATCTAGTACTTAGAACTCAGTCTCAGTGCTAAGGGCATGCCTCATGCTTCAAATAGTGTCCCCTCTCTAAAAGGCTGAGTTGAATGATGCTCTCAGTTAATGGTCTAGTGACACATTAAAAAAATGTTTTAAGTGTATTTATTTATTTTGAGAGACACAGAGACAGTGTGAGTGGAGAAGGGGCAGAGAAGGAGGGAGAGAATCCCAAGCAGGCTCAGAGCCTACTGTGGGGCGCGAACTCCCGAGATCATGACGTGAGCTGAAAGCACGAGTGAAATGCTTAACTGACTGAGCCACGCAGGTGCCCCTAATGACACTCTTAATCCATTTTATTCCTCTGTTGATACTCACTTAAGTTCACTGTAGAATCCTCTACTGAGTCTTCTTTGGGAAGGAGAAAAAAAATGGGTATAAATTGAGTGTAATTCCCCCCCCCCCCATATACTGTTCAAGCTCCTGAAAATGTTTTTAAACCAAATAGTTTTCAGTAAAGTTCAACCTCTGGAACCCTTCTGAAGGTCCACACTAGAAAAGAGCTAAACCTTGGAATAGGACTGCATCATACATTGTAAGTCGAACAGAGGCCCCTAAGTCCATAGAGTTAATCATATCGGTAAGAATCCTGACTTTTTATCAGGACTCATACTTTGCATTTTATGTCATAACAATTAGAGCAACATTGATACAGGATACTGTGTTTTGCATATATTATCTTCGATTTAATTTTTTTACAGTATATCAGTGAGGTAGAAATAAATGATCTCCATTTTACATATGTGGAATTTGATCTTCAGTGAAGTTGAGTTGCCTAAAATCACATGGCTGGTTAGGAACAGAGCCTAGAATTGATTTTCTTTTCTTTTCTTTCTTTTTTTCCCCCCAATTTATTTTAGAGAGAAAGAGAGAGAGAGTAGAAGTGGGGGAGGGGGGAGAGGGAGAGAATCTTAAGCAGGCTCTATACTTAGCATGGAGCCCTGTGTGGGGCCCAGTCCCACGACCCTGGGATCATGACCTGAGCCAAAAGCAAGAGTCAGAGAGTTAACCCACCGAGTCACCCAGGCGCCCCTAGAATGGATTTTCTAAAGAGGTGAGTTTTTGAAACTAGAACGTTACAACAGATATACTGCTGCAAAAAGGAAGGAAAGCGTCCTTTTGAATGCTCTTTACCAGAATGAAAACAGAAATGAGCCCCTGCTCCTTCCTAGGTAATTTCTGAGCATGCCTCCCTTGTGAGAACCTCTCTGCCCGAGAAGAGCCTGAGAAGGACACTCATCCATCACATTGCTCTAAAGAAGCTTGCAGCTTGCGGGGTGGAGACTGGACAAGCACAGAGCAGCAGTGTTTTAACACAGACAGGACCCCAGGGGAGGCCGAGACCGAACACAAGGGGAGTCAGTCAAAAGAAGGGGTCTTAATCACATCTGTCTCTCTCACAGGCATCCAGCAAGAAAGGAATTACAAAAAATTTCTTTTTTGGATGAGGAAAACAAGATGGCAAAAACTTTGCAAACCAGTTTAAGATTCTTGTTAAACATTTTTCTGGATGAATTGAAAAAAAAATGCTAAAAGGCTTATAAGCTAGCTTTGGCAAAAGAAAATAGGAACAGATGGGAGAAAAGAAGGTAGAATTGTGGGGAACAGTAATGGAGGTAACAGCTATTGGTCTGACATTTATTTATTTATATTGTTTTTGAAAAATGATTTTTTATTTTTTATTTTATGTTTTGAGAGAGCATGCACATGTGCACACAAGTGCACAAGTCAGGGAGGGGCAGTGAGAAAGAGAGAGAGAGAGAGAGAGAGAAAGAATCCCAAGCAGGCTCCTTGTCCAGTGCAAAGCCAGAGGCGGGCTCGATCCGATCCCACAACCCTGAGATCATGACCTGAGCGGAAATCAAGGGTCAGACCTTGGGACACCTGGGTGGCTCCTCAGTTAAGCCCCTGACTTTGGCTCAGGTCATGATCTCACGGTCTGTGAGTTGGAGCCCCACATCCATCTCTGTGCTGACAGCTCAGAGACTGGAGCCTGCTTCAGATTCTGTGTCTCCCTCTCTCTGCCTCTCCCCAGCTCATGCGTCTTCCTCTCTCTTTCTTTCTCTTAAATGTAAACAAACATTAAAAAAAAAAAAAAAGAACCAGACCTTTAACTGACTGAGCCACCCAGGTGCCCCAAAAGATTATTTATTTATTTATTTATTTATTTTAAAAATGTTTGTACATTTATTTTTGAGAGAGAACACAAGCGAGGGAGGAGCAGAGAGAGAGGGAGACACAGGATTCGGATTCTGCCAAAGCAGGCTCCTGACTCTGAGCTTTCAGCACAGAGCCTGTCAGGGGGGCTCAAACACACTAATGGTAAGATCATGACCTGAGCTGAAGTCAGATGCTTAACTGACTGAGCCACCCAGGCAGCTTACTTTGAAGTAATCTTTACACCCAACACGGGGTTCAAACTCACAACCCTGAGATCAAGAGTCGCAGTCTCCACTGGTTGAGCCAGCCAGGTGCCCGACCATTGGGCCCACTTTTGGAAGCAACAAAGACAACAGAAAACAGTCCATGCTTGTTTGCTTTCTGAAGGAGATACTTTCAGAATGGCCAGTTTCCTGTGAGTAGTAGGTGGAAGCCTTAACGTCACCTCCAGTAACTAAACCATGACTTAACTGGAAACTGAAGATGTTAATAATTGACCTACAGTCGCCCTGGCTACTGTTTTTTCTTTTTCATTTGACTAACAAATAATGACTTAAATATATCTAATTCTGTTCTTGATCCTCTGTAAGTCAGGGTAAGAATTTTAAGTATGTTGATAAAGAGGGAATGGAGTTTTGAGTCTGTAGCTCACTGCATTAAGTTCTGTGAGACGTGGGAAGGCAGCATGTTGTTTTAGGTAGCGTCATCCGTATGCCTGGAATTTGGGTTGACATAATTAAGCTCACACATATGTGCGTAAGTATATATATATAAATATATCTCAATTCTCTCTTGTATCTAGCTAGCTATCAATAGGCTTTATATATAGATAGATTTGGGGAGTTCCCAAAGCTTATTGATTCTAAATTCCATAACATCCAAGTTAGTGCTATAAATTGCTTTGCTTTATCTTTGTGTGAAAATTTTCCACTTCAAAAACTAGCATTTTACCTATTTCTCTGTACAAAAGCTGCTTTGCTAGTGATGTTCATGGCCTTTAGTAGATGGCCAAACCGGTTCTTACAATAGCTTTAATGATGATTGATTGAGCTTTGATTATTTCATTAAATTCTGTCCTAATTTCACAGTGAAAAAAATGGATTTAAAAAAATTTTTTTATTTTCAAAATGTTTTAAAATTTATTTTGTGGTTGAGGTCTTTGCTGACAGGCAGCATCAGTATGGTGCAGACTTACCATTTGCGTTACAAGTTCTCTATTATGATGACTTCAGATGAAGTTGGAGGATGGATTTCCTGTCCTTACCAGTCAAAACCCATTGTATCCTATAAATAGAGGGGTAGCATCAGAGCAGATCTCTGATAGCATCGGCCTATCTGGTGCCTGTATAGCTGGGCTGTCATTCTTAAGAAGGGAAATACACAAATATCTTAAGTTTGTAATCTACAAAAGCTTCTGATCACATGACCATATCGCCAGTGTCGGGGAGGAAGTATTTCCTCTGCCCTTCAAGGTCCTTCTGGCTGGAGTATGAATCAAATTGATGTGCAATTAACATAGGAGCAAATCCAATTTAATAGCATATATACATACATACGAGGGATCCACACAGACATGGAAATTGCAAACACATGCAAAGCGATGTTCATGTGGGTTAGCAGAAGAAGAGGCATACAGGTTTTATTTGATGTTAATATCTTAATGCTAATGTGTATGGAGGGCTTCATAGATAAGTGCAGGGGTCCAAGGATATAAGACCATCAGCAGGAAGGTGAGAGGAAATGTTTGGAAAACAAATGTACTCTGTTACGTACATAAGTTTCTTCGGTGAAGGTAAAGATTCTCTGTTACTAGCTCTCTTCCTACTACAGGCAGGCAGTTAATAGGGATGTACATAGCTTTTCCTGAATCTGCTGGGTTTTGATTGCTTTTTAACTCGAAATAATGTTCATGCCAAAGTGGCCTGTCTTGGGGCGGGCTGTCCCTGGTCTCTACACTAGGAGGTTCTTTCTCTGAAGGGACCCTGGACGTGAGAGCTTAGCTTTCATTAGCATCACAGTACATTTGCCTCTGGTTAGCACTTGTCATACTGCCTTCAAAATGCCTTTTCCTATTTCTCTTGCTCCCACTTAACTCCAAGTCCTTGGGGACAGAGGCCATGCCTTTTTAATCTTTGTATATTTAAGATGTTAACAAAAATGCTTGTTAAACTGAACTGAACTGGAAAATGCATTAGGAACTAGCAGCCTTGATGTTCTCACACCTTGTCCTGCAGAAACTAGGTCAAAAGATCTTTAATAATGCAAAGGAATCCCTACTCATTAGCCTTACGGCATCTCTCCCCTTGACAAATCAGGGCATGATCTTTTGCTGCAAAGTGTCACGGGTAAAAATCTGACCTTGATTATTGAACTTGTGGTGGTTCATGCTAATGTAGAAGTCAAACCTGAAGGATGCTTGCAGAGTAATTGTTTTACATATAACGAATAACTGTTGGTTGACCTGTATCGGTGAAGTTATTAGGAGCGGAATGGAAAGGAGAGAAGGAAGTATTTTACAAAGAGCTGGGATTTGCTCCTGTATAGTTAGTTATCCTTAGTGAAAGCCTGCAAACTGAGTGGAACTCGGTTTCAGAGACTGAGGAACCAATCAAGGTCAAAGCAGGTGTGCAGGTATGCTGCGTGTGAAGGGCTTTCTCTCCCAACAGGTTTGAAGAATTGAGATAACTTTCCTGGGCCTTTTGTATTTTGATCCATGGAAGGGTAACCTACCTAAGAAGTATGAAAGGTAAATGGAATGTTTTTATTTCAAAAAAATCAAAGTGGCTATGTGTCAAGATTAGAAGTGCCCTGACCCCACCAGGTACCTACATCTCTGCTTATTGATCGATCAACAAATTACTGAGGGAACAACTTGTGAGGGAAACAAGTGTACCAATCAAAATTGCCAGGCTGTTTAAAAGGATTCTGGGAATGGAATTCCAGAATACATTCTGATAAAACCATAGAAGGGGAGCATGATTTCTGTGTAATTAAGACCAACGTGGACCCCTATGAAGAGATTAAGCTAAACTGTGAATTTCCTAAGAGGGTTCATGGTATGCTGATCACATAGGGAGGATTAGAGAGAGGGACAGAGAGGGAATCTCAAGGAGGCTCCGCACTGTCGGCACAGAGCCTGAGGTGGGGCTCGAACTCATGAATGTGAGATCATGACCTGAGCTGAAATCAAGAGTCTGACGTTCAACTGATTGAGCCACCCAGGAACCTCCAATGTATTTCTTATGGAACCATATTTCCAAGAGTACTTAAATAGTGCTATTTTAAAAGGAAAAATAAAAGTAAAATGGAAGGGTTTTCTGTGGTCAAGTAATTTTTGTCAATGCTGGGTAAAACTCTATTTGGCAGATTTCTTTACTGAAACAATTCTTAGTGCTAAAGTGCATCTAAGAAAGGGTTGTTTCCTGCTGAGTTGTCCAAGGAATCATATTTTGAAGGAGTCCATATTTTGAAGGAGGATGGTAATCTTTTCTGACCCCACCCATTCACACATGCTCCCAAGCAAAGTGATTTCCCTTGTTACGTGGCTGGAAGAAGAACCAAGGCCAGAGCCCACATTTGCCCCCCAGGCAGGGCTCCCTCCTCTACATCACAGAAAGTCAGTATTGAGATGGGTCCGCACAAACATATTTTAATAAAATTACCCTTATCTTCCATTAGTTTCCCCTCCTATAATTACCTTCCCACAATTTTCCACCCCTAGAAGCCCAAACCCCTTTCCTTTTTTCTTGTCACTTCACAAACTTAACACCCTTTGTTAAAATGAGTATATAAGCCCATGCATCCAAACACCCTTTTGGCATCTTCATGTCTTATCTATGAAGGCTCCATTACATATAAACATTAAAGCGTTAACATCGAGTAAAATTTGTATGCCTTTTCTTCTGTTGGCCCATCTTTTGTTAGTTTAATTAGCATGCCCCAAGCACTGAACTTGAGAAGGTAGAAAACATTTGTTGCCTTCCCTACACCCTCCAACCATACTTACCTCTCTAAAACTACCTCCACCACATCCATGTGTTCTCAGGCCACTAAATCAGATCAAAGAAGTCAGGGTCTGAAGATGAAAGAGTACAGCCAAAGAAAGTGCACCAAATTAAAAGGGAATACTATACATTATCTATGATTTCAAGACTTTAAATCAAAATATGATAGGACATGAGATTCTATTTTCCAACAGATATATTAATCATTATGAGCTTTTATTTGCTCTTTCTCTCAAAATAAATAAATAAACTTAAAAAAAAAAAAGAAATACTTTGGGGGCGACTGCATGGCTCAGTCAGTTGAAGCAGTCGACTTCAGCTCAGGTCATGATCTTGCGGTTCGTGGGTTCGAGCCCTGTGTCGGGCTCTGTGCTGACAGCTCAGATCCTGGAGCTTGCTTTGGATTCTGTCTGTCTCTCTCTCTCTGTCTCTGCTCCTCCCCTGCTGTGCTCTGTCTCCCTCTAAAAAACAAATAAACATTTAAAAAAAATTAAAAAATAGAAATACTTTGGAAAAACCTGAGCTGAAGGATCTCTCAAATACCTTGCTGGTCTTAGCAATTATAATTTTAAAATTTATTTTACTTTAGGAAATAACATATTTGTGCATAGCTAAGATGTTGAGTATTCTACCGAAGGTGTCAAATAAAAGTGCATTTGCTTGTCAAGAAGACTTACCAGCTATAAACACAGAAAAATAAATAGACCTGACATTATACAACAAAGACACGGTAGTAGGGGCAGAAAAAGAAATTCAGCTAATAAGCAATAATAGGTGTACCCTTAGCATGCAGTGGTTGGCTTGAGGAAGAGGTTTGTGGGGGTTTGGGTTGGGGAGGTTTGTGAGATATTAGTGAAAATATTCAGAGTCATGTTGGGAGAAGCTAATGAGCTAGGAAAAGGGGTAGGGTCTTCTGTGAAGGATATTTGTGGTGTATATGCCCTTTAACTCATGTAAGCCATGTGATGAATGATCCTCTATTGATAATCAATGATGTTAAGCATAAATGTGTCTCGTGAGGGATGTGCAGGAACATGGGGTGGTATGTTGCTGGGGGGGTGGGGAGATGTAATCAGTTTAATTATATATATATATATAATGTGCCTTTGAGAATGTTTTTGAGTTTTAGTGGAGAACTGTCTTGAGCCCAGACCTGGCTACATCATTTTTGGGGGCCTTTTCCATTTTGCACCAGGGGCAAAAAACCTTTTTCAAAAAAACAGGAAAAAGTGCAATTTAAGGTGCTAACATAGAATGAATTTATGAACAAAATTCTAAGCAAAAAAATTAACAACTTAAATGATCAGGGGTGCCTGGGTGGCTCAATTGGTTAAGCATACGACTTTTTTTTTTTTAATTATTTAATGTTGATTTTTGAGGGGGGTGGTGGGAGGGGCAGAGAGAGAGAGAGAGAGAGAGAGAGGGAGACACAGAATCCGAAGCAGGCTCCAGGCTCTGAGCTGTCAGCACAGAGCCCCATATGGGGCTCAAACCCACGAACTGTGAGATGATGACCTGAGCTGAAGCTGGATGCTTAACAGACTGAGCCACCCAGGCACCCCAAGCATCTGACTCTTGATCTCAGCTCAGGTCTTAATCTTGGGGTCATGAGTTCAAGCCCCACATTGGGCTCCAAGCTGGGCATGAAACCTATTTTTTTAAAAAAAATTAAAATGATCAGCTTGAATTTTATCATTCATCTTCATATGCGCAATGCCCGTTTTAAATACAGATATGGAAGCCTTTCATTTTTCCGACTCATAAAGAGCCTTTAACTTGTATGCAGTATCACTCAAGTTACACGATTTGTGTTTTGCAGTTCAGTCATATCTATGTATACAAATAATTGCTTCTGACATTTGGATGGGGTCTTAACGGTTTATGGAGAACTTTCATGTACCATTACTCTGTATACAAATTAAGGGATCGGTTGCTATCACCATTTTATGGGTGATCCAACAGGGGCTCAGAGACTATATCACATGCTAACTAGTCTTATTTAAGATTCTATTCTATTTATGCTACATTTCTATCTCTTAAATTATATTGCTATTGTAAAAACGTTGAAGTCCATAAAACAACAGTTTCTTGTAGTCACTGCCTAATCAGATCCTTTTTTCTCTTGTGCTTGAGGAAGGCTTTGGGCTTTTTCTGATAAGTGGTAGCATTGGTGGGTAAAAGGAGGCTGCGTAAGGCAGTTCTCAGCCCCGCCCCTCGCTAGCTGCCAAGCCTTGGATCAGCCCTTGGAGATAAAGATAGTGCCTAACTGCATGGGTTTTCAGGAAGGTTAAGTGAAGGCGCTGTATGTCACTTAGAGCACTGCCTGGCTGTCACATGCAATCCATGCAGAAGAAGCTATTGTTACTCCTCTTTCTTGGGGGTTGGGGGAGTGGGATCATTTTGTTGCTCGTTAACACTTGTATTACAGAAGGAAGGAAGATTAGGGAAAGGAAAGCAAAATCCAGTATTTGTTAGTTTTTATCCTTTCCAGAACTCTGGTGAAAGATTTGATTTGGGGACTCCTTACAATAAAAGAATGAGACTTTTATTTTATTTTATTATTTTAAAGGTTTATTTGTTTATTTTTGAGAGAGACAAATGATGAAGTTTTGGGGTGATAGTGTGGGGGGGTGGTCCGGAGAGGACGGTTGAGAAAGAATTCTTGAAGACGTCTTTGGTGCAAAAAGGTGATTTTATTAAAGCACGGGGACAGGACCCGTGGGCAGGAAGAGCTGCACTGGGGTCCTTACGGGTAACCCTCAGGTTGGGAGGGGGTCAGGGATAGCATATGTCTCTAAGGTCTTTTGGAAGCAAGGTTTCCAGGACCTTGAGGGCTAGCTGTTGCTAGGGAAACACCATTTATTACCATTTAATAAAACCTCAGTCATGAGACCCTTCAGATGTATATCAGGGGGCCATAAGCTTGGAGTCTGATTGCCAGCATATATCCTGGGGCAGTTGAGATAAAGGAAGTAGACTTACAGAATCCTGGAGGTTGGGACAATGTTAAGCCAAGGTTCTCTTTTGTCCCCAACAAAGTGTCATCTTCAGGTGGCTGAGCTCCTAGAGGGAGGTCACTCTGCCTGTTTCGAGGACTTGTCAGTGGGCTATAGGCAATAAGGGAATTTAATTTTTCATTTGCCTTAGTTTGCCACATCACCACGGCAAGCACTTAACCCCCTTTCCTTTGTTGTTGGGTAGCCAGGAGTGTCCGAGGAATATCACACATATTACACCCGGTGGGGAGGGGTTGTGCTAGCTTGTGCTTTGCTCTCAGCTTCCCCCATCTCGCTCATCACAGAGACAGTGTGAGCGGGGAAGGGGCAGAGAGAGAGAATCCCAAATAGGGGATTCTGTCAGCGCAGAGCCCGATGTGGAGGTGGAACCCAGAAAACTGTAGGTCGTGACCTGAGCCAAAACCACAAGTGGAATGCTTACCTGACTGAGCCACTAAAGTGCCCCAAGACCTTTTTTTAAATAGTGGTAAACTGCAGTTTCATCCATTTCGAGGTCCCTAAATGTACCCCCAGTTGATCCAGTAATTAGTTCCTCTCTCGGGGGTAAGAGTGTTAGCCTCTTCTGGACAGTGAGTGAGAGAAACATCAAAAAGGGCACATTAGTGGAGAAGTTCTCATCCCTGGGAAAGAAACAGGCCTTTGGGTCCCAGCTTTAGAGTAAATGCTAACCTGCCCCTTGCAAAATTGGGGGATTTGGAGAGACCCAGCCAAAAAAAAAATCCCTTAACTTGGAATCATAAATTCTAAACTCTTTTCTGGGATGAGTTATTTCCCCAAAGCTCCTCTTTGAAAATGCAGATACCCTGGGGAGCTGTGCAACTTTTTTTTTAATGTTTTATTTATTTTTGAGAGAATGAGAGACAGAGTGTGAGCCGGGGAGGGGCAGAGAGAAAGGGGGACACAGAATCCAAAGCAGGCTCAAGGCTCTGAGCTGTCAGCAGAGAGCCCAACACGGAGCTCAAACCTACAAGCAGTGAGATCATGACCAGAGCCAAAGTCAGATGCTTAACTGATTGAGCCACCCAGGCACTCCTCCCCCCCCCCTTTTTTTATAGGAGCTGTGCCACTTTTAAGCCACTAATCTACCCTTCGAAGCTCCTGAGCTTTTGTTCTTTTAAGCTGAAGGGTGCTCTGGAGTTGCCTGTGAAGAATGGGCTGGAGCGGTGCAGTTGGTCGGAAAGAGGAAGTGGAGGGGAGAGGGAACAGGTGACGCCCAACCCCTGGAGTCAGGACACCTTGGTCCTCTCTGGTGCTGCAGCAACCAATGGGCTGTGCATTCTCTGCGATGGTCTGCAATTCTCTGTCTGTGTGTGTTTCATCTGTTAGCTCACACCGCTCCGTTTTCAGGTGAAGACCAATAGATAGACATCAACAGCAGGTGAAAGGGTTTCAAACTTTCTTGAATATTCCCGAAGGTTTACTTGCATGCCAGCTTTTGTCCAGTTGAGCACTCAGCATTATTCATCACGGTTGTTTTCAGTTCCTGGTTTGATAATTCCAACATCCCTGCCCCATCTGGGTGTGACCCCTGCTCTGAGTCTTCAAACTGTTTTTGTTTTTGTTTTTTGTTTTTGCCTTTTCATATGCCTTGTAATGTGTTCATGATAGCCAGACAGGACGGACCGGATAAAAGGAACTGCTGTTAGGAATGTGGTGGAGAGGTGTAGGAGAGGGGAGGCATCTATAGTCGTATGAGTAAGGCCTCAGTCTTTTCCTGAGCCTTTACCTCTGGACTAGAAACTTCACAGTGTTTCTCGGGTTTCTTCTCCCCTCCTTAGGCGGCACAGGATGGGTAATGGCGGCTGGAATTATCCTGTGTATCTCCCTTTCCTCAGGTCAGTTAGGCTCTGGTTAACCACTTTCTCCTGAGGACACACCTTATTAAGAACAGGAAGCCCAGGTGTATTTCAAAATGGCTCCTCTTCTCTCCCTCTGTTTGGAAGCCCTGGTGAGGATTTCTCCCCAATACTTAACCGTGAGAACCAGCTTGAGCTCCTAGAGGTAAATCTCACAAAAGTTTTAGGGGGGCCTCTCTCTGAAGGGGACCCCTGGGGTTTTTAACTCTCAGACTTGTCCACGCTGAGCTTCCAGCAGTTACTTAATTACATCTCAGGTTTTGCGACTCTGGGGCTGGTTTCCATGGAGGCTTCTGCTGGGGTGTGTTGGTATTCTTTGTATTTGCCTGTCTGTCTGTCCTTCCAATTCTGGGGGCTCTTGTTTGCCCTGTGACCCCCGTTCTTTTACAGATCTAAGATGAGTTGTTGATGTTTTCGGTTTGTTCAGCTTTTGACTTGCTTTTGAGGTGGAGTGGTGACTGCCAAACTCCTTATTTGTGGAGCTGGGAAGCAGAAGTCTGGAAGGTTTACTTTATTACAGCTAGTGTCTATTGATTCCAAAATATGACCTTGCCTTTACAGGACAATGTGTTACTCTCTGTCTTTGGGTCGATGTTATAAAACCCTACTGATGAAGTTTTGGGGTGATGGTGGGGGGTCCGGAGCTGAGGGCCAAGAAAGAATTCTTGAAGACGTCTTTGGTGCAAAAAGGTGATTTTATTAAAGCACGGGGACAGGACCCGTGGGCAGGAAGAGCTGCACTGGGGTCCTTACGGGTAACCCTCAGGTTGGGAGGGGGTCAGAGATAGCATAAGTCTCTAAGGTCTTTTGGAAGCAAGGTTTCTAGGACCTTGAGGGGCTAGCTGTTGCTAGGGAAACACCATTTATTACCGTTTAATAAAACCTCAGTCATGAGACCCTTCAGATGCATATCAGGGGGCCATAAGCTTGGAGTCTGATTGCCAGCATATATCCTGGGGCAGTTGAGATAAAGGAGGTAGACTGACAGGGTCCTTAAGATTGGGATAATGTTAAGTCAAGGTTCTCTTTTGCCTCCAACAAAGTGTCCCCATCGAGGCAGCTGAGCTCCTAGAGGGATGGCACTCCGCAGTTTTCAAGGACTGGTCAGTGGGGTCTAGGCAGTAAGGGAATTTAATTTTTCATTTGCTTTAGTTTCCTACATCACCATGGCAAGCACTTAACCCCCTTTCCTTTCTTCTTGGGTAGCCGGGATTGTCCAAGGAATATCACATATTATTTCTCAGGAGAATCACGTGGGGGAATGCTGTTAGTCTGTACTTTGCCCTCAGCTTGCCCCACACTCCCTCATCACTATTATCTCTGGTTTCCAGTACCTCAGGGGTCTCCAGGCTTTTCCAGGGATAAAACTCATTTTTAAAATTCTCTAAACAAATATAATATTCGATTTCAGGTATTTTTTAATTTTAGAGAGAGCAAGCACATGCACACATATGCGGTTGGGGAGGGAGGGGCAGACAGAGAGAATCTTTTTTGTTTTAAATGTTTGTTTGTTTTTGAGAGCGTGCACGCATGCAAGTGGGGAAGGGCCAGAGAGAGAGGGGCCAGAGGATCCCAAGCGGGCTCGGGGCTCACAGCAGAGAGCCTCATGTGGGCTCGAACTCGTGAACCAGGAGATCATGACCTGAGCCAAAGTCAGCTGCTTAACTGGCTGAGCCACCCAGGTGTCCCTAAATGAGGATTTCTGTACTTGGAACCAAAGTATTGTAAATAATACGAGATGGGGGAGGTGTGGGTTATTTCAGGGAAGCTCACTTTAGGCTCAGGAAACACAACAGGCAAAGGCTAAGAGATGAGCTGTGCCCTGATTTGGAGGCACGGGGGTCATGAATGGCAGGCTGAATTTGAGGATCAGAATTTTACAGCTGAACAGAAATGTAAAGATCACTTGTTTAGCACCTTTGTCGTATGAGGAAAGGGATGATCAGAGAGCTCTGTGATTTTTCAAGACTTGAGCTTGAAAGTGGCAGGCTTGGTAATAAAAGCTGCCATTCCATTCCCTGGATCCCATCTGTCTCCTCACCACTTACACGATCACAGTGCCTGGCCCCCAGACCAGTCTCCCTTCCTCCTCAAAGTCCCGGTCTTTGCAAACTCAACTGGGACAAGATGGAACTTGTCATTCCTGCCTAAACCCTTGTTCTTCCCCCGATGTGTCCCGTCTTTAGTCAGTTAAGATAGAAATGTGAATTTTTTAGGGGCGCCTGTGTGACTCGTCAGTCTAGTGTCCAACTTTGGCTCCGTCATGATATTATGGTTCATGAGTTCGAGCCCTGCATCGGGCTCTCTGCTGTCAGCATGAAGCCTGCTCTGAATCCTCTGTCCTCTTCTCTCTCTCTGCCCCTCCCCTGCTCATGCTCTCTCTTTCTCAAATAAATAAATATTTAAACATTTTTTAAAAGAAAGATAGAAATATGATTTTTTTCTTTCCACCTAAATGTTTGTCTAATGTGATCTCGCATACCTTCTATCAACCTCTGTATCCTGATAACTCCCAAATGTATAGTCCATGATTTTTTGACTCTTGTATACATCTTCAATTTGCACATTTTCACTGGAAGTTCCCAGAAGTATATCAGACTAAACATGTCCCAAATGTCATTGATTCTCCCATTCCTCCAAAAGCACTTATGGCAGACAAATGGGTCCATCTGTCAATCTTCTGGGCTTTATTCCCAGTACCTTCTCTCTGAATTGAATGCTCCATCCCCACTAACCAGTTGGTCTTTTAGATCTTTATAATGTTTTCCGTTTCCACCTCAGCCCTCCCATCATTGTTTTTAATCAGGTCAATATTTCTTAATCAGAAATGAGAAGTCAGCAATAGCTGGGGGGCTCAGTCAGCTAAGCATCTGACTCTTGATCTCAGCTCAGGTCTTGATCTCAGGGTTGTGAGTTCAAGTCTTGCACTGGGCTCTGCACTGGGTGTGAAGGTGACTTAAAAAAAAATTAGAAGTCAGACACCTTGCCTCTAGTCTAGCATTACTTCCAGGCTATTCCCCCACCTCCACCCCAACAGCCAATGATCTTTCTAAAACGGATATTTTAGAGGACACTGAAGCGGCCCTGGCTACTGATCTCCCCTGCCCCCAGCGTTGTGGTGGTGTTTTCTTGGCTGTTTTGCTCATTTATGACTCAGCTGAAGTCTCTTTTCCCCACAGTGCACAGTGTTTCATAGCCTTGCTCAGATTTTCCTCCCTGTTCTTATCGTTAGCTTGACTACGTGGGGTTACAGCATAAGCCACTATTGGCCAAAGTCACATTTAAGGCCCCTTACACAGCCATATGGGTTTTAGCCTTTACTGGTGTGTGTGGTTTGCTGCTATACAAATCAGGGAATTGTGTCATTGTCATGTGCCAGTTTTGTCCACTTTTAGCCTGGAGCTACTAGCTTGGAGTTTCCCTCTGGTGGCTCCTGAGAGGACATAGCTTGGGCATATGCATACCCAGTCTTCCAGGCTGGCTGGGAATGATTTTTAAATTAAAAAAATGTTTTTAATGTTTATTATTTACTTATTTATTTTTACTGTTCAGCCAGTGCTTGGTCAGAGGCCGTGCTGGAGCCCCGTGTACCAGTGAGCCTTCCGTCCTGTGTCGGTGGATCTGTGTGGCTTGGGCTGCTTGCAAGTCCGCCCTGTCCTGCTGTGAAGGCTCACCAGTGGGTGTAGCCTAGCCTGCGTGCACAGCTATCCTGACCCAGGTTACCTCCAGGAGGGCTCTTCTTGACCGTCTCTTCCCCTGGTTCTCCATATTCAGCTGACCGATCTGCCATTTTGTTCACGTCACCAAGATCTCAGTTGCCTTCGACGACAACCCCCTTAGGTGTGGTGTTCACCACTTTCTGTTCCAAATAAGTCAGCCACCTCAGGCAGAGCTGCGGATTCTGGTATATTCTTAGAGCCTTCCTTTCCTTCCGGGCAAAGTCCCCTGGGCACCAAGTATGAACTAGGAGCAGGGACCTGCTTTCTGGGAGTGACACTCTAGGGGTGAGGACTAGAGATGGGGGAGCAGCCCCTCCCTACGTGGAGCAGCCCCTCCCTACGTGGAGCCTCTGATCTGGCCCATGTGCCAGTGGTGCACACTGGAGGAGAAGGAGGACGTGAATGAAGCCATAAGGCGAATGAACATATCAAAGGACTCACTTCTAGGCTACAATGGGCAAAGAGCTAGGACCCAGAGACCAGCAGGTGTATTTGCCACTGTCCTTGAATTGATCTCAGAAGGCCAAAGTGTCCCATTTGAGGCAGAGCATTGCTGCATTTCCCCTGGCTTTCCACCTGCCCGATTCCAGGCAGGGCTAGATGGATATGAAGAGTTTAATGTCTGGCCCGTCAATACTGCCCAGACATGGATCACTTTTGATGGTCTGATGGTCAACCCACTTGAGACATTGGGATTTATTCTACATACTGTGCTAACCTGCTTCCTCCTTCAAAGATCCAGTGATACCTTTGAGGGGAAAGGAGAATCCTCTCTTTTTCTTTTTTTTTCTTTAAAAAATATTTTTTAATGTTTGTTTATTTTTGAGAGAGATAGAGTGTGAGCAGGAGAGTGGCAGAGAGAGTGGGAGACACAGAATCCAAAGCAGGCTCCAGGTTCCGAGCTGTTAGCACAGAGCCCAACTTGGGGCTCGGACTCAGAAACCGCGAGATCATGGCCTGAGCTGAAGTCACATGCTCGAACGACTGAGCCACCCAGGCACCTCCATAGTTCTTTAGGAATGAGGCGCTGTTTTCAAAGATGAAACATGTGAATACATGATGAAAACCAGCATTTGGAGGATAGGATAATTCAGGGAGTAATTTCCACTGGTAATAATTAATCAAGCCTAACATGTGTGTTCCTCTCTCTAAGTCTTACGACTTCCCTCACTCAGCCACTAATTTACCCGGAAGGAGATGTCAGTAATGATACACGGTCTACTAATGCAATTTTCCACCTAAATCTAGTTGCACACCATTTGTAGACAGACGGAATTGAGTTGAATACCCCTTGAGGGCTAGGGATGGTCCAGGCTCTGTGGAGAGGCAGATACTGTAAGAATCAAGAATAGATTAGGGGTGGGGTGACTGGGTGGCTCAGTTGCTTAAGCATCCGACTTCAGCTCAGGTCATGATCTTACGGTTTGTGGGTTTGAGCCCTGCATCGGGCTCTGTGCTGACAGCTCAGAGCTGGAGCCTGTCTTCAGATTCTGTGTCTCCCTCTCTCTCTGCTCCTCCCCTGCTCATGCTCTATCTCTCTCTCTCAAAAATAAAATAAATATTGAAAAACTTTAAAAAACAATGGATTAAGGTGTGGGATATTCAAGTGGAAAGACCTTCCTCCCCTCTCTCAAACCCCAGTCAGCAATGCAAATATTGATTTGCCCCTTTGTTGTATAGGTTTGGGGCAATGCTACTGAATTTCTGTTGAGAATACTGTAGAAGGTGGAGCCCCTCTGAGTCTCAAACTTAGGAGAAAATTTCTGTCTCTATGCAAATGGCCGAGGCAGAGGAATGCATTCTTTGTCATCCGCACCACCTTGCCATTTGACATGATTTGTAGTATGTTCATGTGTGAGGATAACAGATATCAGGTTATTTTTAGGTCTTTAGCAGGAAGACAACCTTTTCTATTATGTATAGAGTAAAATACTGCAGATCCTGGCAGCTTTATGAATTCCATTAGCCAGAGGATATGATAGAGGGATCCAACCTAGTTGGATGGGGCTTAGGGTGGGGATGGGGAAGGTTTCACTGAGGAAAAGATAGACACCGCAGAGAGGAGTTAGGGCAGTGGTGGTTGGCAGTAAGAGAAGTCTGGGGAGAGGCCAACACTTTGTGGAAAGCCCCTGAGCAATGAAGAGCTCGACATTTTTCTGGAACTAAGTAAAAGACAGCTTAGCTGTGAATGAAGAGAATAATGAAAGGTGAAGATAGGATGGTAGGAGATAGATGATACCAGGTGTTGTGAAGCAGACTAAGTATGGTTTCAGCTGGGATCTCCTTTTTCCATAAGTTCTCACTCTCTCTTTGTCATTCATTCATTCATTCATTCATTTTTTGGAGCCAGCCACTGTTCTGAGCACTTGATATATATTAACTTATTTATTCCCCACAACAATCTAGATGCTATTGTTTTCCCCATTTCACAGATAAGGAAATTGGTCAGAGGCATTAAATAACATGTTCAAAGTCCCATGCCCATTAAGTGGGAGAGCCGGCTTTCTCATGCAGAGAAAGAACAAGGGGATCTGGGAAAGGATTTTAAGGTAGAGGAGAAACCTCATCCATTCCGTGTGTAAGAGACTGCTCTACCCAGGGACACCTGGGTGGATCAGTCGGTTAAGCATCTGACTCTCCGTTTTGGCTCAGGTCATGATCTCACAGTTTGTGAGTTCAAACCCCGCATTGGGCTCTGTGCTGACTGCACGGAGCCTGCTTACATTTCTCTCTCCCCTTCTCTCTCTGTCCCTCCCTCATTCATCCTCTCTCTCTCTTAAATAAATAAACTTGAAAAAAAAAAAGAGACATTGCTCCACCTAAAATGTGGAGAAGGAATCTGATAAGAGCAGGTAGACCCCTCAGGGGTCTATTGTAGTATTATAAAACATTTTTTAATGTTTATTTATTTTTGAAGGAGAGAGAGACGGAGTGTGAGTGAGCAAGGGGTAGAGAAAGAGGGAGACACAGAATCTGAAGCAGGCTCCAGGCTCTGAGCTGTCAGTACAGAGCCCAACATGGGGCTTGAACCCATGAAGGGCGAGATCATAATCTGAGCTGAAGTCGGATGCTTAACTGACTGAGCCACCCAGGTGCACCAACTAGTGTAATATTACAGATGAGAAATGATGATACCTTGAAGTATGGTGGTGACTAAGGAGATGAGATTAATTGAAGGATGTTGAGGATTCACACTTGAAAGGGCCTGGTGATTGGAAATGTCAAGGATGCCATACATAATACCGGCAAGAGCAAGTTAAGTGGATGGTGATGCCATTTAATAAATCGGGTGCACTGACAAAGGAAGGTATTTGAAGGGAAAGATAGTAATATCCACTTATGTGTTGAGTTTAGGAGTGGAACACTATGGACTAAGCAGTTGAACGGCTGGACATGGAGCAGACGGGTAAAGTCTGGGCTGGATATGTGAACTCGGAATTCACCCTCACACAGATATAGTATAGATGTTAACAAAAGCCAAGGGGAGGGAGAAAATTGCTAAGAGAGAGGGCAAACTGAGAAGAAAAAGCTGAGAGCTCAAGAATGAAATGGAAATCAAAAGCTAACCTATTTATCCCTCTGACAAAACCACAGTGTTGTCTTGTGCTGGAATACATTTTCCAAATTGTGAAATAGTGACTGCAGATGGTGAGACCCAGTCTCTCTTAATCTTTGTAATTAAGATATTAGTTTAAATCTTGGCTCTGTGGCACCTTAAAAAGCTTGCTGTGGTCACGCACTAAATGAAGCTAGTCTTATCTGGGATGTTTGTTGTCATCCCAGAATAAGGTTTGTGTGCTCTACTCTAGAGTGGCCCTGGGTGATAGAGATAAAGGCAGATCATCACAGATGAATACTCCATATCACAAAGGAAGTATATATATATATATATATATATACACGCACATATGTAAATATATACATATGTACATACACACATATAAATAATATACATATATATACATATAAATAATATATACATAGGTACACACACATAAATATATATGCATACACACACATAAATATATATACATACATACACATATATAAATAATATCCATACATACACACATAAATACATACATACACACATAAATATATATGCATACACACAAATATATAAATATATATACATACATACCCACACATATAAATAATATATATACCTACATACACATATATAAATATATACATACATACCCACATATATATATGCATATGTATGCACAAACATGAATATATATGCATACACACATATATAAATATATATGCATGCACACAGATATATAATATATATGCATATATACACATATATATGCATACATATACACACATAAAAATATATACATACATACACATATAAGTACACATGCATACATACACATATATAAGTATACATATATGCATACATATATATATATATAATATATATTTGTTGTTTTTGTTTCTCTCATTTGCTTTCTTTTACAGTAAAAGCTGCCTCTCCTCTGGAACATGTGAAATTTGGTATGCCAGAAACAGTGTCTTAACTGTATTCTTTTAGGTTTATGGTGTTGAATACACACATATATATTGAGGGATGGGGGGTTTGAAAATAGATGAGAATAGTCTAGCACATTAACTAGTGTCATTCTATGTAGGTACTTGGTAGATACTCAGTAAACACTTTCAGATTTTACAAACAGATTAGAAGATATGAGTTTTGTGCATTTACAAATTACATTTACCATCATTCATTAATCCTTTTACTGAAGATCTACCATGTTATAGACTCTTGAGAACTTTACCAGTGCTCCAATAAAATGTATGTAGAACACACCTAAATAGAAAGAAATCTTTGGTAATATGCTTAAACATAAACCCACCTATAATGTTAAAAGGTCACAGATAAATAATTGTGGTACAAATAGTTTTTAAAAGTTCAGTATCTACTAAAGGGGACATATGTATCCCCTATGATGTATCTGTTATGTTGGATATTGTCAGGAAGCAAGAACTCCTATCTCCTTCAAGGTCCTTCTAACTAGACTAGGAAGCAAATTGACATGAGACAGATTAACAGAAGAAAATCAAATTTAGTAGGCATATGTATGGGGAATCCATATAGACACGGAGATTCCAAAGATAGGCAAAGATACCATTCTGAACTAAGGAGAAGAGGGTGTAGGGGTCTGGGACTTCAGAGGAAAGGAACGCATTTCACAGGGTGATAAGAGTAGATGTTTGGTAATTAGATGTTTGCCCTGCCATACAGAGGGTCACTCAGATAAAATTTATCTCTGTTAATAGCCCTTATTCTGGGAAAGACTCCCACTCCAGATTCTTCTGTGTAGTTAAGGGAGGGACAAAAGTTTCCCTTGAGTCTGCAAGACTACACTCAAGTGTCTTCAACTCAAAATAATCCACATGCCAAAGTGGCACATTCTGGGGGAACCTGTCCTGAATGCTTGAATATCAACAGACACGTATATACATATATGTTCACCAGAAGATATCTACCAGAAAGTATACAGCAGCACTATTCATTATAGCCATAAACTGTCCAATGTCTACCCAAATGTCCATCAATACTTAAAAGGAAAACAGAATACTATATGGCAATAAGAATGAACACCAAGTGTTTCAATAAAGAAAGAATACTCTTTTCAATAAATGGAAACAATACAACTCAATATTAAAAATTGGGTTTGGAAAAGACCTTACACAATTTGCAAAAAAATAATTGGAGATTGACCAAAGAATTAACCATAAAAGCTGAAACTATAAAGCTTCTGGAAGAAGAAATGTGAGAAGATCTTTATGCCCTTGGTGTACAAAATTTTTCTTACACAGGACACAAAAACACTAACCATAAAAGAAATGGCAAATTGGACTTAATAAAAGTTATAGTCTGTCAGATATAAGATAAGTTTTTTGATAATTTATCAAAAAACACTGTTAAAAGAAAATGAAAAAGCAAGTCATAGTGGAGAAAATATTTGTTCTTCATATCTGACAAAGGACTTATATCCAGTATATATAAAGAACTCCTGCAAATCAATAATTAAAAATATGAACAGCCTAATTTAAAAATGCAAGCAACTTCAACAGACATTTCAGAAAAAATAGAAGCTCATGAAAAGAGATGCCCAACATCATTAATCATATTGGAAATGCAAATTAAACTAACAGTGAGATACTAGTTCACACCCACTAGATTGGCTAAAGTTAAAAGACTAAGTGTAGGTGAGGAGATGAAGCAACTGCAACTCTCAGACATATTTGGTGGGAGTGCAAAATGGTACAACCATTTTGGAATATGGTTTGACAGTTTCCCCCCTTCACCTCTTTTACCTATTTTGCCCATCCCCCCAGCCCCTACCCTCTGGCAACCACCAATTTGTTCTCCGTATTTATGAGTCTACTTCTTTTGTGTGTTTGTTTGCTCGTTCATTTTGTTTTTCAGATTCCACATACAGTGAAATCATGTGGTATTTTTCTTTACCTCATGCATTTCACTTACCCTGATGCCCTCTACATCTATCCTTGTTGTTGCAAATGGCAGGACTTTATTTTATTTTATTTTATTTTATTTATTTTATTTTATTTTATTTTAGAAAGGTGTGAATGGGGGAGGGGCAGAGAGAGAGAGAGAATGAGAATCCTTAGTGGGCTCCATGCTGAGCATGGAGCCCAATATGGGGCTTGATCTCATGACTCTGGGATCATGACATGAGCTGAAATTGAGAATCGGATACTCAACTGATTGAGCCACCCAGGCACCCTGATTTTATTCTTTTTTATAGCTGAATAATGGCTTGGCAGTTTCCAATAATACGCCTCATTTCTTTTATAGTATTTTTTTAAAAGTAATCTCTACGCCCAACATGGGGCTCTAACTCACAACCCTGAAATCAAGAGTTGCATGCTCTTCTGACTGAGCCAGCCAGTCTCCCTATTCATTTCTCTCTTTCCTTATAGAATTGGCTAGGACATCCACTGTTATGCTGGGTTGAAATTGTGATTACAGCTGCCTTGTAGTGTTTTGGATCTTAAAGGAATACATCTAAAACATCTCCAAAACATAGAATTTTGACAGTATGTTTTGTGGATGTATCCTTTACTAATTGAAAGGTGTTCCCTTGTAACCTATTTTGCTGAGACTTTTAAATCACTGTTAAGGATTGTATTAATTTTATCTAGCAACTCTTCTCTTTATTTATTTATTTTATTTTATTTTAACTGTATAGTTTATTGTCAGGTTGGTTTCCATATAACACCCAGTGCTCTTCCCCACAAGTGACCTCCACCATGACCATCACCCCGCTTCCCCTTTCCCCCTCCCCCTTCCACCCTCAGTTTGTTTTCAGTATTCAAGAGTCTCTCTTGCTTTGTCTCCCTCCCTCTCCCTCTTTTTCCTCCTTCCCCTCCCCATGGTCCTCTGTTAGGTTTCTCCTGTTAGACCTATGAGTGAAAACATAAGGATTGTATTAATTTTATCTAGCAACTGTTCTCAATCAAAGTAATCATAGAATTCTCTCCTCTTTCCCTCCAGAGTGGTGAATTACATAAAAAGATTTGCTGGAGTTCAACTTTTGCATTCCTGAAATAAACCCAACTTGATCATAATGTATTATCTTTAATACATAATATATGTTTTTAATTAACAGTAGGCTTCCATTCAGATAGCTAATATTTTATTTATGGTATTCACATGTGTCTTCATGAGTGAAATATGAAGGAATTGGAAGGAAATTGGAAGGAAAAAGATAAACTTTTATTATTTGCAAATGATAGTATTATTTACTGTACTGAAAACAACCCAGAAAAATCAACATGAAATAAGAGAGTTCACCAGGGTTGTTGAATATATCTTTCTGTAAAAAATGCCAAAAATACTCATCTAGAAAGTATATTATTCTATTCAAAATAGTGTCAAGACTAGAAGTATATTGGAATTAACTGAAAAACAAGACCTCTGTGCAGAAAAATTTATTTTATTTTATGCAGATTTTAAAACTTAATAAAGAAGCTGAAGAATAAAGAGGCACTTGATATTTTTTGATGAGACAAATAGATATAAATGTCATTTTTCTCCCAATTACTCCATAAGTTCAAAATAGCCAATCAAAATTTTAGTTGAAGCTATTGTGGAATTTGATAAACTTGCTCTAAAATTCATATGCAAATTGCCAAGCTAATTATTAAAAAGAAGAAGACTATAAGGAGACACTAGGCCCACCAGATATTAATGCAACAAAGCTATAGCAATAAAATATTATGGTGTTGGTATGAGACAAATAGATCAATAGAGGAGAATAAAGAACTTGGTTCCCAGGGATGAAATCCTCTGGCCTGAGTCTTCTCTGTTCCGTTTTTTTCTTCCTTTTTTCTATACATCCCTGCTGTTCTCATGTGGTTTCCTGGGGTAGACAGCAGCAGCAGCTCTGTGTCTGTTTCTAACTTTCTCTGCAGATGAGCTCTTGCTTCGTGATCTTGGAAGTGAGGCTTTGCCTCCCTCCACTGGGCTCTGGAAAACCTCTGCCATACTTGTTAACCCAAGGGGAGCATCACTTTCTCACCTAGAGATTTACACATCTCAGGATATGTGAGACACAGCGAGAGCTCATCTGGGAACTGTTCTGCCCTGGAGACAAGGAAGCTGGGCTACATGTCTACCAACCCAATCCATCATTGATCAAGGGAGCCTCCCGCTTCTTCTCTAGCATTTCTAGTTGGCTCCTTCTATAGTCTGAGCATATTCCCCCTGATAAGAAAGCCCTTGGTCTGAGAGCCATGGGTACTTGCTGTAAAATGCTGTTTGTTGGCTCAGATGGGGAGGCTGGGCACCAAAACAACCGCTGTGGTACATTACTGACACCATCTTGCATCTATAGAGCCTGGTTGAATCTTGGGGTTTTGAAGAAAAACCATAGTTATAGTTGGGTTGCAGTGTTCTTCCCTCATCACTTGGAACACCCTGGAAATGACTGGAGTTTGGGCTGTCTCTAAGCTTTAACAGTTGGTGTTAAAAGTAAAGTCTGGCTTTTCTTAGTGTAAATACCTTATAGTTGAGCACCACAGGCTCTAAGGAAATGATCTCTTCCCTTTGCTGAGGCTGAGTTATTTATAATCGTCAGCTTTCTGAGAGACTCTCGCCTGTCTTCCCCTGTTAGAGAAAAGTTCCTGCTCAGTTGCCAGTATCTCTGATCCTGACTCCTGAGAGAATTAGCTCATAGTTATTCTCAGGACCAGGAAGAGTCCCTGTAGCCAGAGCTGCTGTAGAGAGAAGTAGAACACTGATGGTTATCAGAAATGAACTGAGTTTCCCCTTGGGAGTTAGTGCCTGAGACATTGGCACCATTTTGCAAACACATAACTCAGTGATAAAGCTCTAGCCATTAGTGTCCAGTTGAGGGCAATGTGCACAATGGAGAAGGCTTTGGACTGCTAGACGAGTGGGATTCAAGATTCCACTTGACCATTTATTAGTTCTGTGATATTAGAAATATGTTTTAACCTCCTTAAGCATTGGGTTCTGCTTATGTACAATGCAGGTTAACCTAATGCACATGGCCATTTTGAGAATCAAATGCAATAAAGATAAGCAATGCCGATCTCAAATATGTTATAGGTACAATGATAAAAAAAATTCTCTTCTTACAGGAAATAGATTTTACTTGTTCAGGGAGTTTGTTAGTCATTGGTTTTGACCCTTCGCGGGGAAACTCTAGAATGTGGTAAATTAACGCCAGGATTGAGTGTATTCCAGGTCATCATAGGGCTGTCCATAAGCCACCAATTCATTTTATGAATGTTTGTTAGTTTTTCAGGGCTTCAAGGAAAAAAATTCTCTTGGCTCTTTCACTGAAGCCTTTGTAGGGTTACCACGTGGAACTAATACTTTTTTTTTCTTTCAAGCATGCTGCTATTAGATAGAAAATACAGGTAAGTGACAGGAAATCCTTATCAAGCCATCAAGACTTAGAAGTGAGGGCTTCAGAAGGCCCTTTGCCTGCAGGTTAAGTAAGAAATATATACCCAGCCTGCCAGGCAGGTGAAATAGGTGGCTGAATGAACTTAGTCCATTCTGCGAATGGGTGGGTATAGTGGTGTGAGTATAGTGGTGTGAGAAAATACAAAGGAGTTGGAAAAGTCAGGACATCAGTAGGAAGGCTGTTGGCTCTGGGAGCATCAGTGGTAGCTTGACATTAAACTAGGTCAAATCCTGCTCTAACTATGACCAAGAGATTCAAAAAGAAAATGGTGTGTGGGACAGGAAAGCTCATCGATCCTTTGATGCATATTTAAGCACAATAAAAATCAGGAGTAGCAGGCTGGACTGGATAGAGAAGTATTTGTGTAGGAGGTGGGTCTTGTGCCATGTCTTGAAGATGGTAGGGGTTGAAAACGTGAAGGGGAGAGATGAGGAATTTAGGGGCAGGAGGAACAGTGCACCAGAACTATAGATGCATAGATGAGCATAATGTGAAGACAAGGGGAAGAACAGCCTTGGCAGAAGTTAAGGATATTAGTTTGAGGGTGATGGGAAATTAGTTTGGTATTGCTGGAGGTGTTGCGAAATTGGATAGGTGTTGCACGTGACTTCTCTGGATCACAGATTCTCAGAGAGATATGAGTAGAACATTTATAGGGATGTATTCTGGGAATCAACAACTGTTGGAAAGGCAAGATGGGAGGACTGGACAGAGAAGGAAGCTGGACAATGGTGTAGGGTCAGCCAGTCACAGTTCTAGAGATAGGATGGCCTTGCAGAGTTGCTACAGAACTTTATAGTCCCACCTGAGTTTGTATTACCTGGCTTGCCCTCAGTTAGAGGCTATGATCTTGGGCAAGGGGTCTCTGTTCAGCTAAGGACAATGGGTGAGGCATGGAGCGAGGCGGGGACCCAGATGCCAGCTGTCAGCCTTCCATGGTCCCAGCGGTGGGGGGATAAATTCTTGAGCCTTTAAGTGATTGGTAGAAATCAGGTGGTAGGGTAGCCCCAGATGATAAAGAGCCTGAAGACAAGGCTGATACTATGGTGAGGGAACCAAGGCATTCACCTCAGGTACAAAATTGAAGAGGACTCCAGAAATAACTCACACATAAAGATAAATGATATTCTAATACAATACTTAAAAAGTCCCAAATCTGGGGTTGCCTGGGTGGCTCAGTTGGTTAAGTGTCTGACTTAGGCTCAGGTCATGATCTCACCCTTTGTGAGTTCCAGCCCCATGTCTGGCTCTATGCTGACAACTCAGAGCCTGGTGCCTGTTTCTGATTCTGTGTCTCCTTCCTCTGCCCCTCCCCCACGCTCTCTCTCTCTTTCTCTCTCAAAAATAAATAAACATTAAAAAACATTTAAAATCCCAATCTGGGGCACCTGGGTGGCTCAGTTCATTAAGCCTCTTACTTCAGCTCAGCTCATGATCTCACAGTTCATGAGTTTGAGCCCTGTGTTGGGTTCTGTGCTGACAGCATGGAGCCTGGAGCCAGCTTCAGATTCTGTGTCTCCCTCTCTTTCTGACCACCCCCCCCGCCCCCCACTGCTCATGCTCTGTCTCTATCTCTCAAAAATAAACTTAAAAATAAAAACCTGAATCTGTGCAAAAAATCCATGATGAGCAAAATACCAAATTTAAAATAAAGACAGGATCAGTGTTACTGATTTTTCTTTTTGCCCCAGGCTCCAATATGTCTTGGCAAAATAGTGCCTGATTTATGATCATGATAAATAGTATGATTTATCCCGTAGGAAATGGGAAATCCTTGGGAATTTCCCTCTCCTCATTTACCTATAAAAGGAGTATAATTATAACATTAAATTTGTTTTCCTTGAGTTCTTTACTCAAAATCTGACATAGGATTCTTGTTTGCAAGAGACAGAGAAACTAAGCAACTCAAAATTGTTTCCCAAATGACCATAGGGAATTTATCGCCCTCCCAAGAATTTGGGATTCAGGCATGGTTTTATCTAGTGGCTCAAGTGATACCTTTACTCCCTTAGTTTCTCTTCCTCTCTGGGACTGTCTTCACTTAAATGAAAGTAGTAATTTAATACTAAGTAAGTATTAATTTCATTCTTCCACTGGCTTTTCTAATGATAAAATAAATGGCGTGGCACTCCTGAGCCTCTTATTGTCAATCAACTAAAGGACAAGAGATTGCATCTCTTCGTCCAAAACCCAGCAAAATTATTATCGGATTGGGATAGAAATTCAACCTTGGGTCGCTCCCTGTCACCAGGGGCGGAATATGCTGATTGGCTTAGGTCAACAAAGCACACACCTCTAACTGGGTCTAGGTCATGCGTGGGTTCGTGGGGTGCTTCTCCCAAAAGAAGCTGTAGTGGTTGCTAGGGACCCTGTTGGACATGAATTCACATTTTCCTATTTCTGTCCAGTCTGCATCCAAACATACATGCGTAATGACAACGTTGCGCCGATAATTCAATCATACTGTATGGCATTTTTGTTTTACAAAATATTCAGGTAATACGTGAATACTGTAAAAAGCGAGTAACATGGAGTAGAAGGTATCAATCTCTATTCTGATGGTATAGTATGTATGTTACATTATTCTTCACCTTTCATTAGAATAACATTTATTGGTAGAGTTACTTTTTAGTGAATTCAACTTACATGTTTCCCTTAGCATGAATATCTGTCAGTATTGGAATCACATCATTAAAAAAAAAAACCTACAGATTTTTTTTTAAGTTTACTTAATTTATTTTGAGAGAGAGAGAGAGCGCGAGCATGTGTGTGCACGTGTGAGAGCATGCAGAGGAGGGGCAGAGAGAGAGGGAGAGAAAGAAAATCCCAAGCAGGCGCCACACTGTCAGTGTAGTGCAGGGCTTGAGCTCAGGAACTGTGGGATCATGACCTGAACTGAAATCAAGAGTCAGACGCTTTACCGACTTAGCCACCAACTCATCCCTAGGTGCCCCTACTTATGATTTTTAATTCCAATTATGTTATGGTGATTGTTTCTCTTTTAAAAGGTACAGGGTTTTATGAAGATTATTTTTATTTTTTTATTTTATTTTTTTAAACATTTATTTATTTATTTATGAATTTACGTCCAGCTTAGCTAGTGTATAGTGCAGTAATGATTTCAGGAGTAGATTCCTTAATGCCCCTTACCCATTTAGCCCATCCCCCCTCCCACAACCCCTCCAGTAACACTCCGTTTGTTCTCTGTATTTAAGAGTCTCTTATGTTTTGTCCCCCTCCTTGTTTTTATATTATTTTTGCTTCCCTTCCCTTCTGTTCATCTGTTTTGTATCTTAAATTCCACATAGGAGTGAAGTCATTTGATATTTGTCTTTCTCTGACTAATTTCACTTTGCATAATACACTCTAGTTCCATCCACATAGTTGCAAATGGTAAGATTTCATTCTTTTTGATTGCCAGGTAATACTCCATTGTGTATATATACCACATCTTCTTTATCCATTCATCTTTTGATGGACATTTGGACTTTTTCCATACTTTGGCTATTGTCGATAGCACTGCTCTAAACACTGGGGTGCATGTGCCCAAAAGGGACAGTTTTTTTCTTAGCACATTTTCTAATTGGTTTTGCTGATAGATATTGATTTTAATACATTGGTCTGACCAGCAACTTTGTTAAACTCTTATGATAAAATGCAATGTGTGGTTCTCCATGGCCTCTTATTAAAGATCTGGGTGTTTCCCAATCTTTCTGGATGTTTCTATCCCTATAGACTGCTCCAGATAAGCTCTCATAGTCTCTTGTCCTTCCTGATGGCAAATGGTTTCATTGTTGCCTGGTCCAGCTGGGGATGAGGAGGAAATGTATGGGATGGCTTCTTACTCAGATGATTCTGCTACATTGTGCCAACTAAAAATTCTGTCACTTGTCCTCAGCTCCTTGTACCTTGTACTTACCATCTCTGGAGATGGCACACTCTTAGTATCTCTTCCAACTCTTTTTTTTTTCTTTTGAGAGGGAGGGCACAAGTGATTGAGGGGCAGAGAGGGAGAGGGAGAGAATCCCACCAGGGACAGAGGTGGCAGAGGGGAGGGAAAGGGAAAGAGAGAGAAGCGGGACTCACCTGGGCTTGTATTCAACCAAAGTGGGGCTTAAGCTCACCTGATGTGGGACTTGCACTCAGGGACCATGAGATCATGACCTGAGCCAAAGTCAGTTGCTTAACTGACTGAGGCACCCAAGCACCCTCTTCCAACTTTTTCAGTGGTATCTTCTGAATACGTTTTGGTCTGTGATGCAAATGTTCAAATTGATCTCATCAATGGTCTTGTGTCCTCCCATCCCCCTCCCAATTTCTCATCTATCAAAGGTTCTACTCTTTTTTTGTGAGCACAGTAATGTATACGGATATGCAGAAAAATATAAAGGAGTAAGACAGGAGGAAATATTGAAATAGATGCCTATTTTTGTTTCCCCAAATGGATAGTCACTTGTTCCATTGCCCTTTATTAAATCCTGTCTTTCCTCAATGTTTTGAAAGATTCTTTCTTCATAAAGTGAATTTTCAAATCTTTTGGAATTTTGATGGCATTTTTTGTATATATAGATTAATTCAGGTAGAATTCATATGTCTTAATTTTTTTAATGTTTATTCTTAGAGAATGAGAGAGAGAGAGACAGACAGAGTATGAATGGGGGAGGGGCAGAGAGAGAGGGAGACACAGAATCTGAAGCAGGCTCCAGACTCTGAGCTGTCAGCACAGAGGCCGGTGCGGGGCTCGAACTCATGAACCTTGAGATCATGACCTGAGCCAAAGACAGACGCTTAACCGAGTGAGCCACCCAGGTGTCCCAGAATTCATATATTTTAATGTGGTCTTTCTAGCTCTGACCATGATCTATCTAACCATGTACTCATGCCTTCTCTTATAGCCTTTAGTAAATTCTGACACCTTTCTCCATAAAGTGTTTGGAGATTTCTTCTGTGGGTTTTTTCTCAGCTGCTTTATTGTTTATGTTGCAATACAAATGGGATCTTTTAAAAAAACATTCTTTAAGTGTTTATTTTTATTTTTGAGAGAGAGAAAGAGACAGAATATGAGTGGGAGGGGGCAGAGACAGGGAGACACAGAATCTGAAGCAGGCTTTAGGTTCTGAGCTTTCAGCACAGAGCCTGATGCGGGGCTCAAACTCACCAACCATGAGATCATGACCTGAGCCTAAGTCAGACACATAACCGACTGAGCCACTGAGGCACCTCTAAAAAACATTTTAAACTGATTATTGCTGTAATATAGGAGGGTCATTATTTTTCCCCATTCTCTTTTCTTTTTGTTAATTTTGGATATTTTTATTAAACTGTTTCCAGTTCAGTGATCCTTTTGTTAGATTCAATCTGCTATTAAACCTATCTATTGGATCCTTGATTTCAGTTTTACAGTTTTCAGTTCTAGAATGTCCATTTGATTCTGCTAGTTCCGCTATCCAGGGTCCAGAATTATTAGTGAATTTTCTAGTATTGGCTCTTTTTTCTTTTAGTATTTGTCATATGGATTCTGTGCCTTGGCATGTCTTCTAATTTCTTATCAAATGTGGGATGCTGCATATTAAAAAAAAGAGAGGGACACCAGATGATGCTATTTTCCATCAGACGGGGAATCTCTAATCTCCACACTTGCTACTCTAGCCCCACATCACTACCAAAGCTCTGCTATTTTTTCCTGTTCCTCTACTGGGGCCTTAGTCTGGATACTAAGTCTCTACATTGGCCCAGATTGACATGTTCTCCTTACTAAAACAAAACAGAACAAAACAAAACAAAACAAACAAAAACCAACAAAACAAAACAAAAATCCCCAAACCCCCAAGCAGTTGCAGCTCATCAGTGTGAATTATTCACTCCCTCGAGGAATTTTAATTTTATAGGGCTCTTCTTGGCAGGTGTTTTTTTCTCTTAAGCACCAAGGGAATGCATAACATTCCAGTTTGTCTTCAGAGATTTACTTCTCAGCCCTTTAGCCTCCTGCCCTGCGCTGCTTCGGAATTCAACAAGTGTTGAAGGAAAGCCGTCCATGTGTTTGAAGCCCCTCAAGTGTACAAGTTTGTCTCGACTTCTCAGCATGACCACCAAAAGCTCATTGGTGTCTCCGTCCCTCATCTGTGGTGCCTCTGCCTGGGACAGGGCCTGATTTTTAGGCTTTAACCACATTGGGAGGGGCACCTGGGTGGCGCAGTTGGTTGAACATCCAACTCTTTTTTCTTTTTTAATTGTTTTTAATGTTTATTTATTTTTGAGAGAGAGACATAGAGAATGCAAGTAGAAGAGGGGCAGAGAGAGAGAGAGAGAGGAAGACACAGAATCCGAAGCAGGTTCTAGGCTCTGAGCTGTCAGCACAGAGTCTGATGTGGGGCTCGAACTTACAAACTGCGAGATCATAACCTGAGCCAAAGTTGGACACTTACCCGACTGAGCCACCCAGGAGCCCCACATCTGACTCTTGAGTTTGGCTCAGGTCATGATTTAAGGGTTGTGGGACTGAGCCCTTTGTTGGGCTCCACACTGGTCGTGGAGTCTATTTAAGATTCTCTTTCTTTCTCTCTCTGTCTCTGTCTCTTTCTCTCTCCCCTGCTTGCTCTCTCTCTCTCTGTCTAAAATATAAAAAAATTAACAAAAAAGACACTAACCGCATTGAGAATCAGCCCCTGCTCCTATTTGGTGTTAAATTCATCTCTGAAAGGTTCTCTTCTCTCTAGAATTTTAGTCCCCCTGGTTCTCATTGCTTCCAAAGCTCTGGATTTTCTAGTTGTTCTTAGTGTGAATGTTCAACTACTTAGTGTACCTTATCCAGTAGTATAAATGGTAGGCCATTTATTTTTGTTAAGTTGACCTTGATTTCAGCACAGTGTTCTCTTTACTGTGTCATCACCATCCCTCCCGCAAGGGTTTCCCAGAATTGCCGAAATCTTAGGTCGGATGGGGAAAGCAGACATACAGGAATAAGATTGGGTTGCAAAGTTGACCGCTGTCCTTGAATGGGGGCATTTCTATGGTTGAGGCTTGGCCATCAGAATTCACTTCCAACAGGAGGGGAACTACTAGCCTTTTTATACAGTCACTTTCCAACTTGCGAACTCTCAGTGCTAATCCATTTATTGATTATCTGGTACATGTCCTTAAGTTTTAAGGGCATTTGGATGGTATATTTTCTGAGCCCTTGTGCATGTGAATTAAAAAAAAATTACTGAAGAAGAATTAACATACAGTATCCTGTTAGTTTCAGGTGTGCATCACAGCGTTTTGATACATTTGTATATTAAGAAGTGACCTCCATGATGATTAGTCACCATACAGTTATTACAATATTATTGACTATATTCTCTATGCTGTACATGACAGCCCTGTGACATTTATTTTATAGCTGGAGGTTTGTACCTTTTAATCCCCTTTATTTATTTTGCCCAGCTCCTGACCACTCCCCCCTTCTGGCAACCACCAGTTTATTTTCTGTATCTATGAGTCTGTTCCTGTTTTGTTTTGTTTATTCATTTGTTCTGTTTTATATATTACACATATAAGTGAATTCATGTTGTATTTGTCTTTCTCTGACTTATTTCACCTCACATAATATCTTCTAGGTCCATCTATATTGTGATAAATGACAAGATTTCATTCTTGTTTTTAATGACTGAGTAATATTCTGTTGCATATATGTATGCATACATATGTATATGAATGAAGAAGATGTGATATATATCACATATGATATATGACATATATATCACATCACGTATGATATATATCATATTACATATGGCACATGTATCATGTATGATATATGACATATCATATCACATCTAATATATATCATATCACATCTTCATCTATTGATGGACACTTAAGTGCTTTCATATCTTGGCTATTATAAATTATCTGCAATAAACATAAGGTGCATGTATCTCTTCAAATTGTTGTTTTAATTTTCTTCAGCTAAATACCCAGCAGTACAATTGCTGGATCATATGGTAGTTCTATTTTTATTTTTTGGGGGGAACCTCCATACCGTCCATACTGTTTTCCACAGTGACTGCACCAGTTTATATTCCCGCCGATAGTGTTCGAGGGTGCCCTTTTTCCTACCTCTTTGCCAAAACTTGTTATTTCTTGTCTCCGTGATACAAGCCATTTTGACAGGTATAAGGTGATATTTCATTGTGGTTTTGATTTGCATTTCCCTGATGATGAGTGATGTTGAACGTCTTTTCATATGTCTGCTCCCCAACTGTATGCCTCCTTTGGAAAAATGTCAGTTCAGTTCCTCTGCCCTTTTTTAAGTCAAATTATTTGTTTTTTTGGTGTTGAGTTGTATAAGTTCTTGACATGTTTTGGATGTTAAGCTCTTATCAGATATATAATTTACAAATATCTTCTAATGGATTCTGCTTTCCATCAGGCTTTCTGTCCCAACTACTTTCTTGCTCTATACTTTATTTCTAGGTTTTTTCTTGTTTGTCTGGGTTTCATTATGGGCTATTTTTTTCAAAAAGTTTTTGTGGGTGTTAATGTTTCTTGATGTGTCTTGATGTTTCTACTGTGTCTTGATGACACACATTTGAGTGTGTCTTTCTGTTGCCTTTATACTTGAATTAATACTTGTCTGAGTATAATATTGTTCTTCTTGGCCATGTAGACATGTCTCCTAATCTTTTGGCATTGACTATTGCTTTGGGGGAAACTGAGGCTGGTGTGACTTCTCACTCTTGTGGATAAATTTGTTCTCTATATCTGGATGCCCAAAGAGGTATTTTTTTATCATTAAAGTTTATTTCTCAGAAATCTTGGTATCAACCCATTTAATTAAAAAGATAAGCTGTTTCTATCTGTAGGTTTGGTTCTTCATTTCAGAGAAGACTTAAAGATGTCAGAATATTTCGGGCATCATTTTTGTGTCCTTGACTTCAAAGACCTTGATTATCTTTGTGTTATATTGTGTTTGTCTTCTATATCTCAATTTCTTCTCTAATTGCTATATATTTTTTCTTTTGTAGTCATTGTAACTTTCTCAACGTCATTAATTTGCTTCTCAGCTCTATTCATTTTATTTTTTTGCTCCTTAAAATTAATTTTTACCTTGGTGGCAAATGACAGTAGTTCATGTCTTAGTTATCAAGTTATCAATTTGTTGTCTTATTTCTAATCTCCTTTTATTTGTTTATTAAAAATATTTTAAAATGTTTATTTGTTTTCAAGATAGAGAGCATGAGCAGGGGAGGGGCAGAGAAAGGGTAGATACAGAATTGGAAGCAGGATCCAGGCTCCAAGCTGTCAGCACAGAGCCCAACACCCGGCTCAAACCCAGGAACCCACAAACCATGAGATCATGAACTGAAGTCAGCTGCTGCTCGACCTACTGAGCCACCCAGGCGCCCCTCTAATCTACTTTTAAATGTCATTCTGTACTTGATAGTCTTGTCCTTGAGCTCTTACTCATTGAATGAAAGGCTTCCACCACCCAATGCAAAAGTATGCAAGGAATGTTTTGTTGCTTGGGTTATGCTTGCTTCGGTTCCAGGCTATTTCTCTCTGGTGTGTTCTTTTTCTTACTTTATTTTATTTGCTTAAGTATATGTTTCAGTCAGGGTCCTGGCTGGAAATGGATGATAGACACAAACTGGGATAATTGAGGGAAGTTTAATAGGGAAACTGTTCACAAAGGTATAGGCAGGAGTAAGGGATGCCCAAGCCAACAAAAGCTAGTACCCTTCGGCCAGCAACAGCAGGGAGCCACTCTCACCCTCAGGCCTGAACAGCCAAAAAGAGGATATGGTTCTTGGAACCCAGAGAAGAGAGTTACAGAAGAGCCCAACTGGTAGAAACTGTAGCCATCTATAGAGAGACAAGCTTGTCCATGGTCATAGGAGGTCATATGAGAGAGGTGGGAATGAATTACCTTAATCTTAATTTCTCCTTTCCTATAATCTTTTGCAGGTGTCTTCCAGAGAGAAGCCCAAAGGGGTTTGTGCATAAAGGTCAATCTTTCAGGGCATAGAGAATGCAGGAGGGGTGTGGAGAGAGGGTGGTGAGAAGGGCAAGTGGGAGACATCCAGCACAGAAAACTCACAGGAATGCCATGCCTCTGCTCTTCCTGTTGCTCATGTTTGAATGATTCTCTCCAGATCTTCTTTATACTCTGATGCCATGTGGTTTGATTCTCCTTGGCACTCATCATGCCTAATTGGAGTCTGTTTTCTCCCTCCCTCCAAATGATATTTTGAGAGTGAGGTGTTAGTTCCATTTTGCTTTTCTTGTTTTTTTTTTTCAATGTTTATTTATTTTTGATAGAGAGAATGCGAGTACGAGTGGGGGAGGGGTGGAGAGAGAGAGGGGACAGAGGGCCTGAAGCGGTTCCACACTGACAGCAGAGAGCCTGATGTGGGGCTCAAACTCACCAACCGTTAGATCACGACCTGAGCTGAAGTTGGATGCTTAACTGACTGAGCCACCCAGGTGTCCCCCCTCCCCATTTTGCTTTTCTGATACTGCAGGCTGTGAGAATGATTACAGGGGTATGAGGATGGGAAAGGGATGGGTGAGATTTAGATATATGATCTGGATTTTGCTCCCTCTCCTCTGATTTCTATCAAACCTCCCATTTCAATGTTCTTTCTACCAACAAAGGAATATTTCCATTCCCAGGCTTTGACTCACTTCCCCAAGACTTTTTTCCACATCTATGGTTTTTAAATTCTATAACAATACTTCTACTTTTTCTTTCTTTAGTGAGGATTTTATACTTCATCTGGTGAAATTTTCCTTTCTTTATACTCTTTTGCAATGCATGGAGCTCCTTTTTTATCCTAATTTAATATCTTTGCGACTTACCCTGTTGTATTTGCAATTTGCCTTTTACTTCTTGTGATTTTCTTTGTATAGACAATGGTTTCTTGGGTCGTTTAGGGACACATGTTTCTCAAAATAACTGTTTCTTGGGGTAAGTCATTTCACTCACCCATTATTACTCTGAATCTTGAGGAGAATGTTTCTCTCCCTTTCTGCATATATTCTTATAGGTCCAAAGCTTTCTTCTTACTTTTATTCAAATAAGGCAGGAAATATCTAGAGTCTGTCTTTGTCAAAAGACTAGATGTGTGGAATTCCCTTGGTTTTACTCCTTGTCGACTTGAGTACCGGTCAAATCCTCTTGTCAGATCTCCTGCTTAGAGGAGAAATTGATGTGGACAGCACCCAGCCACATTCCTAATTTTGAGCGGGCATTTGTGTAATACAGCCTGACTGTACTGAGTTGGGAGCCTCCCTTGCTCCCAATTCTTGGCTGTCTGACACTCTTAACAGATGCAATCCATGAGAAGCTATAATTACAGGGCGAACAGCTGCCAGGGATTTTTCTGCCAGGGAATTTCCATGTCCAACTGGAGCACCTTGTTGTAGGGTCTACACATCCTAGATTATACTGGATCGCTGTCTGCGCATGCCTTGCCAGCGCCAAGGTTGGCTTTACGATTTGGCTCTAAATGGCTAGAGAGAAACAACCAAGGGGGCCATGATCTGCTTCCTTGAGGAATACAATTAAGAACCGACAGACCGTATTTAAATGTTGTTTTCAGAGTCCGAGTCCCTGGATGGGGAACCTGTTGGTAGAGGAGGGACATCTTATCTCTTTGCTTTCTTTCAGACAGAGGGTAGATTAGAATAGGTTTTTGTTTGTTTGTTTTTTTGGTCATCACTTTTTCTGGCTAATGGAGCTTCCTCTCAGCTTCTTCAAGGGGTTTTTGTGGCACTCTGAGTTTTTCTCTCGGGTGTGTTCATTGTGGGAAGTTTTGAGTGTGTATCAGTGTGGCAAAAACAATGCCATTTTCAGCTGTACTGGTCCTTGAAAATACAGAACGTGCAAGATGTTTGGACAAAGAAAATAGGCAATCATCCTTTCTTGGTCTGATGAAATCCCCAAAACTTCCTAGGAGTCTAGACAGTCTTTTCTTTGATGGGGTTGCTGCCCTTAGGCGAAGGAGGAATTCCATAGGTAGTAAGCACTTTTATTTAGATTTGCTTCATATGTGAATCTGGAGGCCTTATTTATTACTGGGTGCGTGAACATTTCAAGTAAATTAACTTTAATAATAAATTATTGCTGCCCAAATGAATCAATAAAGAGAGGTATGAGTAATAACTGAAATTCCTTGCTTGGCTGTTTTGTAACAGTGAGATTGAGCTCCATGGTGAGCCTCTCTGGACTGTGACTGATGGAAGCAGATCCTATTTTTTTCTTTTAAGTGTATGTATTTAAGCAAACTCTACACCCGATGTGGGGCTCGAACTTACAACCCCGAGATCAAGAGCTACATGCTCTACTGACTGAACCAGCCAGGTGCCCCCAGATCCTATTAACTAATCGTGGGCCTCCTGACCTTTCAGTGATGCTACTGCTAATCCAGTGTAAGTATATTACACTAAGTCCAGAGATACGAGCTTGGCTCCCTGGAGAACACACAGAAAGAGAATCTTTTTTTTTTTTTAAGTTTATTAATTTATTTTTGAGAGAGAGTAAAAGAACCTCTGTGCACAGAAGCAGGGGAGAGGCAGAGGGAGAGAGAGTGCATGTGGGCACAAGTGGGGAAGGGGCAGAGAGGGAGAGACAGAATCCCAAGCAGGCTCTGCGCTTTCAGCCTCACAGCTGAATCCCAAACAGGCTCTGCGCTTTCAGCGAGGCTCAATCCCACCAACTATGAGATCATGACCTTAGCCAAAATCAAGAGTCATACCTTCTACCAACTAAGCCACCCATGCGTCCCAAGAGGTTAATTCTTCTTAATGGCCACTCCCACTAGCTATCACGCTCTGTTTCTCTCTCCTTCAAAGCTAAATAAACATTAAAAAAAAAGAAACATATAGCTAAATTGCAGCAAAATTTCTTCCTTGGATAGCTAACTTATCTTTTAGTTTCTCTGGTACTAAAAGTACAAATTTTATTTCTTCATTTATATATATAAATATATATATACTTGCACCCATCCTTTCTTTTTGCCCATATTACACATGGATGGCAAATCCCCTCATTTGTCTTACCTTTTGAATAAACTCTTCCTTGACAATACTCATTTAAAGAATTGCAATACAATTCTTCATTTTGACTCTCTCAATCTCCCTTACAGTGTTCTGTTTTTATTCCATGCTACTTGGCACTTTCTATCAAATCATAACCAAATCATAACTTATCTATTTATAGTGTTCTTTGTTATTTTATGTCCCCTCCCTCTTACTAACCTTGCTGAGATATAAGCTATATAAGGACAGTCTTCTTTGTTTTATTCATGGATATATTTCAAGTATCGACAACAGTGCCTGGCACATAGCTGATGCTCTATAAATGGTTTTTGAAAGTGTGAATGAATGTGTGAATGAATGATATCTCCCTTTTCCTTTCTATGTTCTTTTCTCAGTCTGTACTTTAAAGACGTGTCTCCCCTGGAATTTTGATTATTGGTTCTTTTTCCCCATCTGTAATGTTCAACTGTTGTGATTTCTTCTTCTTTGGATACTAAAAACATGCTCAAATATCTCTCCTTCCAAAAAACAAAATGTATATTGAGTCTGCCTCTATATTTAACATCCTCTCTCTACTTCCTGACATCATGAAGCTTTTGGAAAGGGTGCACCTGTTTTTTTTTTTTTTCTTTTAATGTTTATTTATTTTTGAGAAAGAGAAAGACAGAGCATGAGCAGAGGAGAGGCAGAGAGAGAGGGAGCACAGAATCTGAAGCAGGCTCTGGACTCTGAGCTGTCAGCACAGAGCCTAACATGGGCCTTGAACTCATGAACCATGAGATCATGACCTGAGCCAAAGTCGGACGCTTAACTGACTGAGTCAGGGTGCATCTGTTTTAACCTCATTCCCCCATTCATTGCTTTACCATCTAAGTTCTCTTTGGGCCACAGAATGGAAATATCTCGTGCAAACTATCATTTGTTGTCTCGTAAGCCCCCTTTCATTTTGTCTCTTGGGGGGCTTTAGTGGAAGTAGCTATTTCCTCCATCTTGAAGGTTTGTCCCAACTGATTTTTTTTTTTGAGAGACAGAGAGAGCACAAGCAGAGGAGAGGGGTAGAGAGAGAGAAGGAGAGAATCCCAAGCAGGCTCCATGCTCAGTGTGAAGCCTGACATGGGGCTCAATCCCATAACCCTGGGATCAAGACCTGAGCCAAAATCAAGAGTCGAGTCAGAAGCTCAACTGACTGAACCACCCAGGCGCCCCTTCCCCATCGATTTCTGATACTGTTTTGGTTTTCTTCCTGCCCACAAGGCACACTCTTTCTATCTCAGCTGTGTCAACTTCTCTACCTGCCCCTTGAGGTGTTGTGTTCTTCAGAATTTAGGATCATCCTTTCTTCTTTCTTTGCATACTCTCTAGCCAGTTTCATCCACCTCTGGTGTTAGTTACCACAAGTGACCCAGCTTCACACTTGTTTTGCCAAGTTACTATTGAGTATTTCCAACTCTAGGGTCAAAAGCCCTTTGGGGCACCTGATTGGCTCTGTTGGTTAAGCATCTGACTTCAGCTCAGGTCATGATCTCACCATCTGTGAGTTCAAGCCCCACATTGGGCTCTGTGCTGACAGCTCAGAGCCTGGAGCTTGCTTCTCTCTTGGCCCCTTCCCTGCTCATGTTCTGTCTCTCTCTCTCTCAAAAATAAATAAACATAAAAATTTCTTTAAAAAAACACTTTAACACAACAGATTTAAAATGGACCTCATTAATTTTCCAATTCCTATGCTCCCCAAATCTCATCTTTCTGTTTTCAGTTGCTTAACTAATGGTAGTCTTATCCACATACTTTTCCCAGGTAGAAGCATCAAGGTCTTTAGTGACTCCCCCCTTATACCTAAATGACTCATCCAGTGCTTGACATTTTTTTTAATGTTTATTTATTTATTTAGAGAGAATGAGCAGGGGATGGCCAGAGAGAGAGGGAGAGAGAGAATCCCAATCAGGTTCCACACTCAGCTTGGAGCCTGACACAGGGCTCAGTTTCACGACTCTGAGATCAAGACCTGAGCTAAGGTCAAGAGTCGGATGCTTAACTGACAGAACCCCCCAGACACCACGGATTTGGGGCATATTTTATGTTTTTATTTTTTAAATTTTTTTCATGAATATAATTTACTGTCAAATTGGCTTACATACAACACCCAGTGCTCATCCCAACAAGTGCCTTCCTCAATGTCCATCACCCATTTTCCCTCTCCTCCACCCCCACCCATCCACCCTTAATTTGTTCTCTGTATTTAAAGGTAGAATCAATAGGTTTTGCTGATTAGTTGGGTATTGAAGTGTGAGAAAGGATGAAATGAAGGATGATGCTAAGGTATTGGTCCTCATACCCACAGGAGGGACAGAGTTGTTATTTACCAAGATGGGGGTAATCACCATAGGAAGATGTAGGACAGTAGAGTGGGGATGGCGTTGGAATCAGGAATTCAGTGGATGATATGCAGTCTCAGACATCTATTGGGCATACATGTTGGAGATGTTGAGCAGGTAATTGGCTGTTACAGACTGAAGATAAGAGAAGATTCAGGACTGGAAATAAAAATGTATGATTCTTGATTGTATTGATGATATTTAAAACTTTAGGATTATAGGAGATCACCCAGGAAGGGAATGTAGGAATAAAACAGTTCCGAGGAATCACTTTCAGTAATTCCAATCTCTAGGGATGCAGCAAGGAAGGAGAATCCAGGAAAGGAGGCAGAGAGGGAACAGCTTTTGAGGAAAAGGAGACCTGGGAGACGTGGCATCAGGAAGGCAAGAGTATAAAGTATTTGAAGGAGGAAGCAGTAATCAGGTGTTACAAAAGCTATTGGTAGTTTAGATAGGATGGGGACTATGAATTGATCACTAGACAGCAACTGGAAAGTCGTTAGTTACCTTAGCAAGAGTAATTTTAGTGGAAGGTTGGAGAAATAAAACATAATCGGGGTTGGCTGAAGAGAGACTGCATGGAAAGACTATAAACAACCCTTTCAAGGACATCTGTTATAAAGAGGATCCAAGAGCTGGAGCAGTAGCTGTAGAGGTACAAGAATTAGAGGAGAAAAGAGATAAGGCATTCAAGAAAGAGGCAAGAAAGAGGCTGGGGCACCTGGGTGGCTCAGTTGGTTGAGCGTCCGGCTTCGGCTCGGGTCATGATCTCCCGGTTCATGGGTTTGAGCTCCGAGCCAGGCTCTGTGCTCACAGCTCGAGCCTGTCTTCAGATTCTGTGTCTCCCTCTCTCTCTGACCCTCCCTTGCTCACGCTGTCTCCCTCTCTCTCAAAAATAAATAAAACATTAAAAAAAAAAAAGAGGTCAACTGGAGGAACCATGTTCTTGAACTAGCAAATGGAAATGGGATACAGTATCCAAGAGAAGGAGCTGGCCTGAATGGAAGCCCATAAACTTGGAAGCCTGTTGTATAAAAAGATAAAGTTATAGAGGCAGCCAGGCCTTGTCATGATGCCCTTTGAAGAATAGTTGAAAAGTTTTTAGTTTATCATAAAGGACATAGGGAACCATAGTGTATTCTGAACAAGAGAAAGCTATGATTTGAGAAATCCATGGTTCTGACTATGGGCTACTCTTAGGCCAAAAACTACACATGAGTAACTCACACTGTGATTTCCTTCTTCCAAGTGACGCTCCTCCATATTCAGCCCTTCTTTTATTCATTTTACTGTAGCTAAATCATTTCTGATTTGCTTTGCTTTGTTTTTGTATTTTGTCCCAAGTTTATAGTTGTTATCTGCAAAGATCACGTCTGTTCTACTTGGCCATGTTGGAAGCAAAAGCGAAGTTTCTTATAACCTTGACAACACATGCCGATTGTATGAACTATTCCAATGAAGGCATGTTTTCTAGACCCTTTGGCATCTCCTGTGGTTTTCCAGATGCCAGCTGTTGATGGCCTTCCCAGGTTAGAGTGCTTTCATTACAACATATACTGGTGGTATCACACTTTTCAACCAGATGACATTATCAGAAATTTTACTGTAGTTTTATAGGTAGACTGGACATTGAAAGGGAAGACCCAGGTACTGACAATAAACTTGTTTTCTAAGTCATCTGGTCTAAGTAGACCTTCACTCTGATACCTGATTACATTGCTTTTAAATTTCGTAGCACTTGGTGTTTCCTTTGCTTTTGTAGACTTAGGGTCTAAAGTTCTCTCTTGTCTCACAAGAGAGCAGGATGTAGGATGAAAAGCAAGAGATGGCTAATGTCTGGGAAAAGACAAGAGCTCTGAATAAGGGTCCTTGCCCTGTTTTTATTAGGATCAGAAGGCTTACAAACATGGTGAATCATGTGCACAAAGAGACAATGAATCTGTGAACATTAACTTGTGGATGTAAGGAAAAGGGGGTCTTGAAGATATTCCGGATTAGGGGTTTGAGCTAATAAAAAACAAAATCCTGGTGCTAGGCAGTCCGGTGGAAGGTTGTTTACAGCAGACATGAGACACCACCTCTGTTTATCTTAGCTAGCCTAGGGGATGAGACAAGTAGGGCAAACAACTTCAGGGTTAACAAGGCACCTTTTCTTTTGTTAATCATTTCCTCTCTGGGCAGCTACACCCATAGTGCAGTGGTCTATAGCTCTATTTACCTGTTTACCTAACTTGGTCCTTCCTTTCTGTGAAAGCAGCTTTCTGCTATAGTACTTAATTTAGGGGTGCTTTCGCCTTGTATGCCTAATCTTGTTTATTTCATATACCTATGTATTGGGGCTTTTGCCCCTCCCTACTTTATTCTGTCGGCCTCAGCCCCCCCCCCCCCATCCTTCTACACCTAATCTTGTTTACCCAAACTCGGGTGTGAGCATCCTATGGCTTTGTACTTCTTTATGCCTTGTTACCCCATTGGTGTAAGCCCCGGGGATTCCTAAGCTTATTTCCCACACTTTGCTAATTTGACAAGGTCACTTTGTGCACACATGTTAGATGGCCAGTGATTCCCCATTGAGTATAACATTGCTTCAGTTCTGTTTCTTGATTTATCTCTGTAAGGGCTTATAGGTATAAGGCACATATAGAGCTGAATGATCAAAGCATCATCCCTGAAAAAAATCAATTTATATTTACTCAGCTTGCTCAATCAATGTTAAATTAAACCAAATCATGACATAGAAAAATAAAATCATATCAAGCTACTGATTCATTCAAGACAAAGCTATTTGAATCCCTCTTAAATGGGGTGCTAATTTTTGATGTTAGATACTCAAGTGATGGCTTGAAAATCATGTTGGCCAGTATAAAACCTTCTAAGCTTCCTGCATGTTCAGTATGGCATGTGTACAAAGTGTCAAGTCTGTGTGGGTTTTGACAATAGATTGGGCTTTCTAGAATGTCGAGTGAAAATGGAATGATTATTAACTGAGGACTCAAGGGAATGCTAAAAATGATAGGCTCTTTATTAGATAGGACATCAATCGACGATATGGAGAGCTTGAAAGCATTATCTTAATATATTAGGAAGACGGCAATATGGCTGAAACACCAATTTAGACCTCAGCTTCACAGTTCAGGACTAACAGACCCATTGTCAGCTGAGTGCTATAGTGCGCTTCTCATGGTTCATAACAGAGAACAGAATGGGAAGTGTGTTCTTCTGTAGAAACTGATTCATTAATTGAGTCATTAATTCAAAAAAATGTATGTGTCAGGCAATGTGCTGAGATGAGTAAGACATGATTAAGTGACTTGAAATTTAGTTGGATGTGACAACATATTACCAAAATGTACCATCTCCAGTCATAAGTAACTCCACAGCAGAATGCACCAACTAGGGTGGGGGCTATGAGGAAAGAGGTTAATGTATCTGGTGGAGCTGCAGGGCAGGCAGAGGCTCAGGGAGGTTGGGGGTGAGTTACTGTTTATCACGCATCAAAGGCAAAGGGGGGCACTGCAGACACAGAGCTTTTGGAGAGATGCCAGGATGGCTTCTCTGAGGACATGTCAGTAGTTGGGGTGATAGACTATTGGGGGCACTAGTAAGCCTGGAGGCAAGAGTAAGGGTCATATCAGGTGTAATTATTTAAGCAGCAGAGGAGCAGTTGAGATTCAAAGACACCACAGGACAGGCGCTGCTGTAGGTGGAGAGTAGAGACTTTGGAGTAACAGGTGTTCCGACTCCACAGCCTCCAACCATGTGTGAACTTGGTCTGCTTACTTACTTTGTTTAAGCTTCAGTTGCACAATTTAGAAGAGAGGTAATGTGGCCCCTGCATCATCTAACGCCTCCCTTGTTCACTGGGCACTAACTACCCTGCAAGTCTTTTCTGCCTTCCAAGGAGCACACCTCACTCCTGCCTCCAAGGCCTTGTTCTTGGTGTTCCTCAGCTTAAAGGCTCTTCATCCAGCTTTTTGGTGTCTGGTTTCTTTTTTTTTAAGTTTATTTATTTTGAGAGAGACACAGAGAGAGCATGAACGGGTAAGAGAATCCCAAGCAGGCTCCATGCTGTCAGCACAAAGCCCTACATGAGGCTCGAACTCACAAAACCATGAGATCATGACCTGAGCTGAAACTAAGAGTTGGACAGTTAACTAACTGAGCCACCCAGACACCCCTGGGATCTGGCTTCTAACTCATCATTTAGCTTTTGGCTCAAATATCCTCTCCCCAGAAAGGCTTTTCTTGTCTGCCATCCCTAAAGTGGTAACTTCCACTTCCCCTCTCCACTGTTAATCTCTATCTCATGTCTCAACTCCTTCTTACCCTGATCATCATCAGAAATTGTCTTGATTTATGATTGACTTGGGTATTGTTTGTCTCTTGCTACTGGAACACAAAGCTTCAGGATACTGTCTCTATCTCTATACACTAATTTTTCTGAAGGTAGTTTCCACAACTTTTGAATCTTAGGGTGGCCTGTGTTCCCAATAAAATACAGCAATCACTGACTTAAATCCTTTTGTCCAAATAAATTTTTTTCTTTTTTTTTTGTGCTCTTCCCCACAAGTGACCTCCACCAAGACCACCACCCCCCATTACCTTTCCCCCTCCCCTTCCCCCCTCAGTTTGTTTTCAGTATTCAAGAGTCTCTCGTGT
>CM053572.1:6884097-6907373 GCA_028646485.1 Cryptoprocta ferox
TCTTGGATTTCAATGTCCATTTCTTTCCCCATATTCGGGAAGTTTTCAGCTATAATTTGATCGAGTACCCCTTCAGGACCTTTTTCTCTTTCTTCATCTTCGGGAATTCCTATGATACGGATATTGTTCCGTTTGATTGTATCACTCAGTTCTCGAATTCTCTTTTCGTGTTCCTGTATCAATTTCTCTCTCTTTTTCTCGGCTTCCTCTTTTGCTATAAATGTGTCTTCTAATTCACTTATTCTCCTCTCTGCCTCTTCAATCCATGCAGTGGCTGCCTCCATTTTGTTATGCACCTCATTTATAGCCTTTTTTAACTCGTCACAGCTATTTTGAAGGTCCCTAGTCTGTGTAGCAATAGCTTCTTTGATGTTTTTTTCAAGTCCAGCAATTAATTTTCTGACATTTGTTCTAAATTCGTGTTCAGTCATGTTGTTTAAGCCTGTTAGGAGCAGTTCTGTGGATGTGACTTCTTCCTGGAGTTGCTTTAGAGGAGAGTTCTTTCGCTTCGGCATTTTGGCTAGCTTTCTGTCCAAATAAATTTCTAAAGGCTCAAATATTTAGATAAATTAGAAAATGAAAACCATGAAGATTCAAGAATTGCATCGCCCAGGTTGATAGCCACTAGCCACATGTTGCTATTTACATTAAAATTCATTAAACTTAAATACAATGGAAAATTCAATTCCTGACTCTAACTACTCAACAGCCCCTGGGGATAGTGGCTACCATGCTGGATAAAGGCAGGTATAGAATATTTCTGTCACTGAGAAAGTTCTATGAGACAGCCTGGGTGGATTTACTTGCCGTCTTATAGAAAAAGCTTTTCAAAGCAGTTAAGAAACCTAGAAAGGGAAAACTTTGATACATTTCATTATTTGAAACTTAGAAACTTCTGCATAGCCAATCATATCATCAAAAAGGAAGAGAAAATAACAAAGGAGAAAATACCTGCAACTTTTATGGCTGATTAAAAAGTTAGTTTTCTTAGGTCTATAAAAAATTCACATGATTCAAAAGGTAGAAGAAAAATGACATGATTGAATATATTAAAGAATATAAAGTCAAATGTCAAAGACTACGGAAGGATATTTAACCTCATTCATTATTAAAAATACTTAGGTTCAGGGGAGCCTAGGTGGCGCAGTCGATTGAGTGTCCAACTCTTGATTTTGGCTCAGGTCATGATCCCAGGGTCATGGAATCGAGCCCCGTGTTGGGCTCTGGGCTGACCATGGAGCCTGCTTGGGCTTCTCTCTCTCCCTTTTTGTCTCTTCTCCTCCGCCTCCTCTCTCTTTCTCTAAAATAAAAAAATACGTAAGTTCAAACAATAGTGATGTGCTATTTTCAATCGATTAAATTGTCACAAATGATACTAATGAATATATGGGAAGTTGCCCTGTTGAATGGTATGTGTTCCTGAATGAAATGGAGGCTCTAAAGTTAAGAATGAAAAGCAAGGAATTAGAATATATTAACTGTTCTAGTCAACGGCTCAAGCTGCTATCACAAACATACCACAGACAGGGTGGGTTAAATAACAAATACTGATTTCTCGCAGTTCTGGAGGTTGGAGAGTCCAAGTTCAAGGTGGCAGCAGATCCAGTGTATACTTGAGGGCCTGTGGACAGTTGGGCTCCACCCTCATGATCTAATTACCCACTGAAGCCCCCCACCTCCTAATATAATCACACTGAGGTTTAGAATTTCAACATAGGAATTTTGAGGGGATGCAAACATTCAGTCCTTAACACCACCATTGTTTGGTATTATTTAAAGAAATTTGTCCAACAGGTACCATGTTATTTACATGATTCTATAGCTTGTGTTTTATTTCATATTAGATTTTTGAGAAGTTTCCATATTAACCCATGAATATCTAGCTCATGTTTTATAGCTGAATGGTATTTTGTTGTGTGCATGTGCCTTAACTTATTTAACTCTTAGTTGTAGACATTTGTTTCGAGCCCCAAGGGTCGATCATCATTCATGGGGTTCCATTCCTGCATAACCTTCTGCTGCTCTGACTCCCCTTGCCAGGTCCCTAGCATTTGTGTTAGGAGTTGGTATATGATCCTGCCAATGAGACATGAGAGAAAATTAGCAGAAAACTTGTGAAAAATGTTTGCTTCTAGGACTAAAATGGATACCAAATGGAAATGGTCTCTCTACCGCTGGATGTGATAATTCTGTGTGTGTATATATGTATGTATCATGCTCCATGCCCAGTGTGGAGCCCAACACAGGACTTGAACTCACAGCCCTGAGATTAACACCTAAGCTGAGATCAAGATTCAGATGCTTAACCAACTGAGCCACCCAGGTGCCCCAATAATTCTACTTCAATAGCCATCTTGAGGCCAGGATACAAGTTAGCCTAAGGGACCAAGCTCGTGTGCCATTTATGATAGAGGAGTAATATGGAAAATTCCTGGGTCCTTGAGGATGTTGATTAGCACTTAATTATTCCCAGAGCTAATCTATTTCCATACTCTTGTTAAATGAGAGAGTAAGGTATTTCTATTCCTTTAAGCCGATTGAATTGGAATTTTCTACTTGTGGCCAAAAGAATCCTAATCTATATAGTTGGTATATATGTAGATTTAAAAAAAAACCCACTTTATTCTGTAATCTTTATAGGCTCACAAAGGTCACAAAAATAGTATATAAAGTCCTGCATTCCCTTTATCTAACATCCCTTAGTGGTAACATCTTGTTATCTTGTGTACTTGTGGTACACATCAAACCCACAAAATTGACAAGAGTACAATATTACAGATCTTACTTAGTTTATACATATTTCTGTGTGTCTGTGTGTGTGTGTGTGTGTGTGTATAATTCTATGGAGCTTTATCTCATATTTACATTTGTGTAGCTACCACCATAATCAAGATACAGAACTGATCCATCAGCACAGAAGATCTCCCTCATCCTATCCCTTTATACCCCACCCATCCTGACAGCTACTAATATATGTTCTTGGCCTCTCTAGTTTTGTCATTTTGAGGTTGTTATGTAAATGGAATCATATAGTACAATTTTTTAAGACTGATTTCTTTATTTGTCTAAGCATAATGTCTTTGAGAACCATTCAGGTCATTTTATGTATAAATAGTTTGTTCTTTTTATTGCAAATTATATGCTGTTATATGCATATTCAGATATTGAGCCATTCACCCAGGGACATTTGGTTGTTCTCAGTTTTTGCTATTATACATAAAGATTCCATGAACATTCACAGGTAGGGTGTGTGTGTGTGTTAATGTAAGCTTTTATTTCTCTGAGATAAGTCCCCAAGAGTGTGATTTTTGGGTCACTTAGTAAGTACATGTTTCATTGCGTGAAGAAACTGCCGAACAATTTTCCTGAGTGCCTGTACCATTTTACATTTTGTCCTGCGACATACAACAGCTTTGATCTCTGCAGTGACCCGCATTTGGAATTATACTACATCTGTCTTTTGTAAAGTTGTTCTAACAAGTGTGTAGTGATAGCTCATTGAAACATTTTTCATGTTTTCAAAGGATGCATGGAAATTAACATTGGTTACATCGAGGGAAAACAGTTTGAAAATGAGAGAGGGAAGACTAGACATTTTATTCCATTTTGTCGGGATTTTCTTCTGTGAGTGTACACTAGGTCAGCAGGATTGTGAGCCATTGTTTTGGTTTTGTCTTCATATTTCTGCTTTAAAATCCATAATAAATGTTTAAAAATTCTGACTATTATTTCCAACTGTAAGTAAATGTCTGCTTACCTCCCCCGGTTTTGACACTAGAATTAATGTCAGGAAAATGCTGTAGGCTTCTAATAATGTTGGCTGTCCTGGTTTTACATTTCACTGTCTTAACACTCATTTACCCAAACTGAATGTAATTATTCCCTGGTGACTACAAATCTGCCAGATTACATCCTGTTCTAGACATGACTCCATTTGTTGCCTTCTGAAGTCACACAAAGCAGAATATATTTTCTTGTGAAATGCCAGGCTTAATAGCATTTTGGAATTTAATTGCTTGTCTTTTATGCAACCAAAAGGGAATGCAGACCACATTGCATCATGTATTGCTTTCCTTGAAGTCTGTTTGTTTTCCCCCACCGTATCTATCTTTACTCTCAATATGATCATTTTAAGAGGAATGCTTATACTTCATTCGTTTTTATTTTGAGTAAGTTCACCTAAAACTAAATGTGTAAACACTGGTTATCTGCTGTCTGCATAACAAATCTCAGAAAGGCCTGAAACCCTCTGCATTCATTAGAGACATAAAAAAATTTCTAATTGAGCACCACAAAAGGAGCAGAAGGGAATGAAGTAGGACCAGACGTATCTGGCAGGAAGAGTCCATTAATGGCTGGGCAGAATCACTTCAGCCCCACCTTTTGACTGCATGGGCTGGTTGGGTGGTAGACCGTGCTGATTGTTCACATGTGTGTCAGTGTCCTTTGGCCAGGTCCTGGCAGGAGCACACCTGTTATAAAATGAGTTAGTCTCATTGCTCATTGGAACCAGGGAGAACACACACTGTGGAGGACTCTGGGTGTCTTAGTAAAAGGATTTTACAATCTACATCACCCTCAAACAGGAGTTGAGCTTTTACTGGGTGATTTGACAGAAAGACTGAAGAAGCTGGGCTTTTCTCGAAATTGGCCATCAGAAAGCAGAAGCATTTCTACAGTCAGATATCGAAATCTTACCTATCTAGAGATTGGATCTCTAAATCTTGCCTCTAGACTATGATAAGCATAGAGCTCTAACCGGTAAAGAAAGAGCCACTCCACATCTTAGCCAAGAGTGGGGGTGCCTGGTATTTTGTGGGTGGCACTGTGACCTTGATTTTGTCTATGCTTAGAAAAAATTAGGTAGTGGTCTAGTTTTGTCTCATTTAATCCATAGTCTCAGAGTAAGCTTGTCTGAGGTTGGTATGCTGTGGGCTTGTTAATGTTCCCTAAAAGGATAACATGACATAGCTGTGGGTGCCAGACCGGCCTCTGAATGTCAGTGACAGCTCCTATGTTTTCTTTCTCAAAAGGTTGAGACAACCACACAGTAGTTTGCTCTATGGACCATAGCTCGGTGTACGCAATGCTCGTGTGGCTTTTAAATATGTTTCATTTATATGCCATAGCTTTTTGGCCTGGTGTGCAAATATGTTGTCATTATTCCAAGGTTAAATGGAAACATAAAATGCACAACTTTCCCATCATCCTGGAAGTCAGCCTCCAGAGCCTGTCTGATCCAGCCTTCTGCCTGCAGGCTAAGCTGCCCATAATGACTGTGAAAAATTGATGTCTTTTCTGCCTTTAATGATCTAACTGAAAGGGAGAAAATTCCACCGCTGCCCTCAGAAGTCCATTGCCTTCACTCCGACCCTTTGAAAATGTTTTTCTGTTCCATCCTCCATGGAGACGCTCTCTTTCCTATGTAATTGAATTCATTTCCTGGAGCAGGCATTGGAACTAAGGACTCAAAACCAGAAAGCCTTTGCCTTGAATCTGGCCAGCTGGTCTGCTTTATTTTGTATACATTGTGTTTTAAAGAGAGGAGAAATTTCATATAAAATTTATCTTTTCACCTCCCTCGAAGGGTTGGAATATTTGGCCACACTGGCCAACAGTCTGGTTGGAGCTAACAACTGTTCTTTCAGGTTATTCTAGTCCCCACCCCCCACCCCCCAGCCTATGCGACTCATATGCGTTTCCTGCCCAAGTCTCATAACCTTGAGTTTTTAGTCCTGGCATAGACTCCTTTTCTTTGCTGCTTAAGCATATTTCTCAAAACAGGCTGCGGATTAGCATGTGGTCTATGGGGGATATTCAGCGTTACTCAATAACATACATAATAGACCTTGCTAGAATGTTCATTGTGCTTTAAGATTTAGAAAACATATTATTTTTATACTAAACCAAGTGTAGATATATTATGGAATATAATGAAGAATGGATTTAACAATCAATCTAGAAATTAAAAAAAAAATCTTGCTTCACAGACTTGCCTCAGGCTATGTCCCAGATCAGCCCACTCCTCAGGGATGGTCACTGAGGAGAGATGTGTACCCTCGTCTTTGCCATTGGAGTCACTTTGGTAGAAAAGTTACAGAAGCACAGTACTCATGTAATAATCTTGAGTTTATCTTTTACTATTTATGCAGACTTTCAGAACGTCACCGATGTTTTGAAATGGAAGGAAATGTAGATGTTAACTAACTTTTAAGTAACCAGTTAATTAGAAGTAGAAAAGACTTACCAGTACAAAAACCAAACTGGTAAAGACAGAACCCAGACATCCAGATTTCCAGTCTTGTCCTATTAAATATATAATTGCTAAATGTAATAGCAAACAGAGGTCTACATACTATTAGGTAGTGTTACTGTCTCTTTGATTGATGGTTCTACTTGTTAATTATAGAATGGCAGACAGAAAACACGTATGTCTCAAAGAAATTCCAACGTGGAACATATGACAAATCATTTTTGTTGATGTGTAAGATAAATGATTTCAAATAAGACTCAAATGGAAGTCGCTTGGTACTCAAAGGAACTTTGGTTTTATAGGGTGGTACCTTCAGAAGGTTCCAACCATGAATCTGCAGTCATCTGAGGCACAGTAATTTCCGGGCAAAGAGAAGGAGAAAGCAAGAGAGCAAGCAAGCAAGTATTAGAACTCGAAGCTTACTTTTCAAATGTGACTTGTAATATTGTGCCCACCTTTGACAATATAATGAAAATGGCATATTTATAGATCAAACTTCGTGCTTCTGATTTAATGAGTCACACATTTGTTTTTCTCCTTTATTAATAGTCTCTTGCATCCTATTCTTGTGGTGGAGTTGGTGATTGAACTAAATGTGCATACCTACAGCTGAATAGTACTTGGTAAAATCTTGAACAATGTGATATTACAAGAGAAAGAATTGGATAGATTATTTGAGGTTACAGAAGTCAGAGTTTGACTTGGTAGAGGCAGTTAACAGATCTCAGAGGGGCAGCCATGAGCTGCAGTTGAAGCGTTGATTTCTTGGCAAATCTCCAATGGTGAATTGCTTTTCTCCCCCCAATTTCCTTTAGTTATTTATATCAACTGCTATGATGGATCATAATTACTTTGTCTTGAAAGAAAATGATTAATAACTACTGCCAAAAATACCTGATACATTAAGAGTGTTTCATATCATGTACAACTTTGAAACTTCTATATCCTTCATAAATGAAATGGCTCTCTATTATGAAGCATGTTGCTATAATAATTATGCTTGAAGAATATTCAGTGTTGCTTTTTTTTTATATAAAGGCAATAATATCTTTCAGTTGGATAGGAGCTCCAGGAACTTACTAGATTCAAACATATGAGTTCCCTTTTGTAGGTCAAGGTGGTTTGAATATTAGTAATTTTGTATGATTTAATTTTACCTTTTTGGTTGTCATATTTGTGTATGTCAAGGAACCTTATATACAACATATACAAGAACAAAGTCATGATCTTCTCTTGCAAAGCTGGTGTCCCTGCCTTAGGAGATGCTACCACTGTCACTGCAGCTTAGTAACCTGGAAACCTGTACCCCATCTTTCGCACCCGATGCTGTGAAATTTTGTCCCTGTCTATGCCTACCACTGCTTCTGTGCCCAGCCCTGTCGCTAATTGTCATTTCCCTAGATCAGGGTATGCCATATTTCTTGCCATCATTAATCTCATGTGTGTACTGCACTCCCTACTTAGAATACTCTCTGAACACTCCTGTTACTTCCCTCCCTTACCACATAGATTTTTATTTATGTTTTAGGGTGCTTCAGCCTTAATACCTTGGGAACGCCTTTATATTTTCTCTACCATGTGTCAAATTTTAATATTTATCCTGGAGCTTTCCAGTATTTGCCTCAGTTTTTTTTTTTTTTTTTAGGTATTTGGTGGTATTCTTCACGTACAATAAAATTCACCCTTTTCATGTGGATAGTTCCATGAGTTTTGTCATATGTGTAACCATCACTACAGTCAAGATCTATAATACTTTCATCAGCACAAAAAGTGACTTATCATACTCTTTGCAAATCAGTCCTCTCTCCCCATCTTTGAGCCTTTGATAACCATTGGTGTGATTTTCTTCCCTGTGGTTTTGCTTTTTCCAGAATGTCAGATAGATGAAAGACATAGCATATAGCTTTTATTGTCCAGCTTCTTTGACTTGGTGTGTTGGTTTTGAGATTCGCTGATATTTTTGCTTCTATCAGTAGTTCATTCCTTTATTTCTGAGTAATATTTCATTGTATGATTATACCATGGCTTGTTTATCCATTGAGTCTGTTCATTTGTTGATATATATCTGGGTTGTTTCCGGTTTCTGACTTTTAGAACAAAGCTGCTATGAACATTCACCTCCAAGTCTTTGAATAGGCCTATGTTTTCCTATATCTTGGATCAATATGTAGCAGAGGAATGCTGAGTCGTATGATAAATGTAAATGTACCTTCATGTGAAACTAGCCAACTGCTTTCCAAATGGTCGATGATATTATACTATTTTGCATTTCTATCAACAGTACATGAAAGTTCTAGTTGCTCTGCACCCTCACTAGTGGCTGGTACCATAAATCTCTTAAAATGTAGCCATTTTAGCAGTGGAGAGAGAGAGAGAGAGAGAGAGAGAGAGAGAGAGTTTATTTTGAGAACAAGAGAGAGCGAGAGAGAGCGAGCGAGAGGGAGTGAGAGATGTTTAACTGACTGAGCCACCCAGGTGCCCCAATATAGTGAATTTTATTGTGGTTATTAATTTGTGTCTTCCTAATAAGTAATGGTGTTGAGTGGCTTTTCATGTGCTAGATAGTTTTTGTATACCTTTTTTGGTAAAGTATGTATTCAAATCTGCCCTTTTTTTTCTGAGTTGTTTGACTTGTTACTGATGCATTACAAGAGCTTAAAGAGACTATATTCTAGATACAAATTTGTTTTTTATATATATAAGTCAGGTATTTGTTTTGTCTAACATTTTTACAGTATGTTGTACATCCTATCAGAGGTATTTGAGAGTGTTAATTTCTCCACATCCTTGTCAACACTCGGTAAAGCCAATCTTTAATTTTCGCCATTCGGATAAGTGTGTGTGTTTCCAATAGACTTTATTTTTTAAAACAGTTCTTGATTTACAGAAAAATTGAAAGGAGAGTACAAAAAGTTTCCATACACCTTGCTTCCAGTTTCCACTGTTACTAACTTCTTATATCAATATGGTATATTTGTTACAAGTAATGAATCAATATTGATAAAGTCCATACTTTATTTAGATTTCCTTAGTTTTTCCCAGATTCCTTTTTCTGTTCTAGGGTGCTATCTAGAATACCAAATTGCATTAAGTTGTTATGAATCCTTAGGATCCTCTTGCTTGTGAGATTTTTTAAATTGTATTTTAAATTTGCATTTTCCTAAGAACTACTGATGTGGAACATCTTGTCATATGCTATTTGCCATTTGTATATCTTCTCTGGTAAAGTGTCTGTTCAAATCTTTTGCTCATTTTTTATTGTTTTTTTATTGAGTTTTGAGAGTTTTTTTTAATATCCTAGATACAAAATTTTTATCAGATATATTTTTTGCAAAGCTTTTCCCCCAGTGTCTAGTTTGAGCTTGTCATTTCATTTCTTGAACAGTATCTTTTGAAGGATGAAAATATGCAGTTTTGATGAGGTACAATTTATTGGTGTTTTCTTTAAATGGCTTGTGGTTTTTCTGTCTTTTCAAGAAGCCTATGCCTAACCGAAGGTTAAAGCAATTTTCTCTTTTGTTTCTTCTAAAAACTTTAAATTTTTAGTTTTTGTATTTAGGTCTTTGGAAGCATACTAATGACAATCTACATAACAGTTTGAATTTTATATTTTATTTTGTGCAGTTGGACATTTATTTTCAGATCATTTTCACACCCACACAATTGAAAGGTATATATTAAAATTTTGTTTTAACATTTATTCATTTTGAGGAGAGAGAGAGAGAGACAGAGAGAGAGACAGAGAGAGAGACAGAGAGAGAGAGAGAGAGAAAGAGAGAACATGAGCAGGGGTGGGGCAGAGAGAGGGAGATGGAGACACAGAATCTGAAGCAGGCTCCAGGCTCTGAGCTGTCAGCACAAAGCCTGAGGCGGGGATCCAACTCACAAACCGTGAGATCATGACCTGAGCCGAAGTCGGATGCCTAACCAAGTGAGCCACCCAGGTGCCTGGAAAGGTATATATTTTAAATATCAGTGACTCAGTATTTTTACTTTTACCTTCCTCAGTCATGACACTATGACACTAAAAGTTCTTTCCAGGCCAACATTACAATTCCATTTCTTTTTGGAATATATAAATACTATGTTTCAATCACAGTTTTTCACTTGCAAGCAATAGAAACCAACTCTGCTTCTTAAAGTGAACCAGATAATTTATTGGAAGACTGTGAAGGAGCTAAAGAACCGGGCTTTAAATAGAAGGAAATAATTAGCTCCAAAGGGTCTTGCAAATATGAATGGCTCTATTGTCTTGCCCAGTCACTTCCAATGCAGTGAATCATCTGAAACCATCTTGCTGTCTGGAGTAGGGTGGGGGTGGAGGAATATTCTATTTGTTTATCATCTCAAAATTAAAAATGGAGGGTAGGAAAGGGCTGGGAAATGACAGCTATCACCTGGCTTACCTTGGTCATCTGCCTACTCATTGGCTAGGAAATATTGCCTAATCAATGGCTCCATTAGACTTTATTCAGTAGGGAGAAGGGCCCTTTCCTAAAAGGAATTTTGGATGCTAATACTTAAAGGAAGGATGGATATCAGGCAGCCTTGAACAACAAATGTGCTTACTATATAACATGTTGCTTTGAAACTTCCTTTTGGTTCATGCAATGTGTGTGTGTGTGTGTGTGTGTGTTCCATCTTGTACACAGAAACCAAATGATTTGTACATAAGTGTGTCCGTCTAAATGAAAGCATCGATTTGGCCCAAATGTATCCTTGAAAAACCAACTAGAACTTCAGATTTAAGAGAGAAAATATATTCTAGAAAGAGAAAGAACTGGCAGCCAGGACAATTATATATCAGTTCCTTCTCCGAATAGGATAGTACCTAGCTATGGGATCTTGTCAAGTCATTTAATCTATTTGAGTTTCAGTTTCCTTAACTATGGAATAAAATCATTAAACTCCATTGTGTCTAAGTGCTTTCCTGCTCTAAATTCTGTAATTTTTTTTCCTGCAGAATGATTTATTGGGAAAGTAAGAAAGCAGAGGAGGTGGGACTGCTATGCAGAAGACATAAGAGGGTCGTAGAACTACATGAGGGGACTGAGGGAAGCCAGCAGAATGCAGATACAAGTGGAAAATGTCTAGAGTTGGGTTGAGACTGATCAGTGGGTCTGCAATGAGATGCATGGAATGCAGCCGGGAACTGGTCGTCTTTGGGCTGTGACAGTCAATACTCAACAAGGAGCAAAGACCTGGCTGGTCTCTGGAAGCCAGAAGCAGCTCTGGGCTGGGATCTGCAAGAGCAAATACACGTCGTGCCTGGGTATTCCAGAGGACAATGACTATGACCACAGAGGTAGCCATGAAAAGCAGATAGAGGAGGAAGAGCAAGGTGTCCATCATGTGGCTGAACTACCCCCTAGATTGACCAAGTGCTGCTTCTGACTCTCCTCTTCTTTCTGGGCCCTTGTTGACCCAGGACATCCATTTAACTGCCTCTCTGGGACTTGGCATCTTCCCCACTAACTCCACAGGCTCCTTCACACCAGGCAGGTAGGCAGAGGGGAAGCCCAAGATTTTATATCTTTTCTGGGGTGCAGTAGGGCAGCACTTCGTTGGGCTAGTGAAGTAGAGGAGCAGAGAATGGAGCCACCGAGGCATGGGTGGGGGCTGGGCGGTGGCCAGGTGCAGCAGGTAGGTGATGAAGATGGTCTCCAGCAGGCTGATCACCATCAGGGACAGACAGGGCAAAATAGACACTGATGAGGGTGGTGCCATTGATGGGGAGTAAGTCACTCATCATGAGCAAGAAGTTATTGTAGCCCAGCAGAAGGGTTATCTTGAATGGGGCACGATTTCCAGTTTTGGCTGGCAGGTGGAAGCTGAGGGCATCAATGGCAACCAGAAGGCCACTGAGCACAAAAAGGTTTATGATGTAGAGTCTGGGCGTGCTCCTGATGGCCACGTAGAACATTTAATTCTAAGGATATCAGATGTGCAAATGTTATCTGTCCTTGTGTTAAGAACAGTAGATAACAGGAAGACTAAATACATAGAGACGTACATAGACACACTAGGTTGCTGAACAAATTATAGGAAGTCCAGTGAAATTTGAATTTGAGATATCACCAAGTAATTGTAGACCCAGTAAAAGCTATCACACATAATAAATATTGTCATTTATCTCAAATTCAAATTCAACTGAGTGTTTTGTATTTTTACTTGCTGAGTGGGGCTACCATAAGATAGAGAGACTCACACACAGGAAAAGAATCCGTTCGTAGGAAGAACTGGAAGGAGGTTCTTGGATGAGCATTGTTTATGCAATTCCTCCCTTTAAAAAATAAGTTTATATATTTTGAGAGAGAGAAGCAGCACAAGTGGGGGAGGACCAGAGATGAGGAGAGAGAGAAAGACTCCTAAGCAAGCTCCACTCTGTCAGTGCAGAGCCTGATGCAGGGCTCGAACTCACGAGCCATGAGATTGTGACCTAAACTGAAACCAAAAGTCGGACATTTAACCGACTGAGCCACCCGGGTGCCCCTATGGAATTTCTTCTTAATTGAACCTTTAGAAGCTTCAGTATAATTTTCACTTAAACTCAAGGGGTTTTCTAGATGAAATAAAATCCTTTCCCTTTATTGTAAGATATTCCCTATCTTGTTTTCCTCTCTTAAGAAATCGTGATTTTTAGTTCAAGCAAATCTTTCTCATCGACCTTCATGAATGAATTTGCTAATTGTGCTGTCGTATACAAGTGCATGTTAGGTCTTCATCTGGGGCATAGATGTATTTTTCTAAGCAGATTTAGTGGGTTGCTGGCTGAATGAGTATTTTGCCTTGGTGAGAGACGAGGTTGACTCTATCAACAAAACCCATTGGCTTTCTTAATCTCCTTTGTTTTGTGCTCTTGTACCTATTAATCACATAGAAGCTGCTTATCCTTCATCATCTTGGCTTTGATGGATAAGTTACATAATAAGTCCAGACCTTCAGCACTGAGTAATCACTTGGAGTTTCCTGCTTATGAAGGCTCAGTAACTATATAGCAGTGCTCCTGTTGATACATGGGCCCTTTTTCTTTGGTGCTTTCCTTACTACATGTACCAAAGTGACAGAGTATCTTTATTTTGTCTTTGTATTTTACCACTGCTTATTTTAACTTTGACGTATAATGCATGGGAACTGAATCTGAATGTGGGCTTCCCATTTGTAAGTCAGATTCCAGATGTTTTGAGTGCACACATGATTTTACGGACAAAATTCAACTCATCCTCGAAAAGAGTATGTTCTCTTTCGGTATGGCTCTGCTATGGTAAGTACAGATAGTAATCTCTCTTAACAGACTATGGCTTTGCTGTCAGAAAAGTCAGAACTAGAGTATAGAATGAGGAAACAAATCGATTGGCTCCTGAGATACAAGAAGGGAATACACAAGAAAAGTCGCTCGACTATATTGGAATTCAATTGAAAAAGTACATGAACTTGGGACAGTGATGTGGAGATTTTGTGAAACTTCTAAAATAGAATTTTCTAGTGGTTCAGTAAACAAATAGAAAATTCCACAATTCCTTCCCTAAATTTGTTTCTGAAAATCATGGCCCAGAGAAAATGCAGAGTGTAGGTTCATATGTTTCCTAAACATATTAAGTAAAGTAGATTTCTTGCTTCTCTCAACTTGTCGATCTATGAAGCACTTTTAGTATATCTTCTCAAGAGTTCTAATGTTTTTTCTGTTTATGCATCGAATACAGTCTATTTAAGGCTGAACTTTAAGAAGACGTCAGTTTCTGCTCCTACCAAATTAGTTTATATTTTATTTTTCTGCCATCAGTTTGTCTGGACATTCTATGTGGGACATTCTGTGTAGGACATTTCACGTCTGGAAAGAAGGGACACAAGAGCCTTATTTCTCACCCATCATAAAGGTGGGTTGTTTCATGTCTGACAAGATGATCTCAGGCTCTGGATTTCCCTCCGAAGAAAGTCATGCTCGAACAGGATTGCTTCTTGATGTTTCCCCTCTATTATCCCCACTGTTCCTGCATCAAAACTTATTTACTCCCATGAGCCCCATTCAATAAAAGACTTGGTAAGTAGCTGGTTAAAAGTTTGTCATGCTAAGTGAAATAAGTCAGGCAGAGAAGGACAGATACCATATGTTTTCACTCATAGATCTAACAGGAGAAACCTAACAGAGGACGATGGGGAGGGGAAGGAAGAAAAAGAGTTAGGGAGAGGGAGGGAGACAAGGCATGAGAGACTCTTGAATACTGAAAACAAACTGAGGGCGGAAGGGGGACGGGGAAAGGGGAAGGGGAGGGATGGTCATGGTGGAGGACACTTGTAGGGAAGAGCACTGGGTGTTATATGGAAACCAACTTGACAATAAACTATAAATTTAAAAAAAAAGTTTGTTCTCAACTTGATTAGTTTCTTTCTGTCTCCGCAGACCTCTCCCTTCTTCCGCCTGCTTTACCCTCTCACTTGGGCTACTGAAGTAGGCTTTCAGCAGTCTCTCCATGGCCACCATCCCTCCTTCACATTCTCTCTTCAAAAGGCACCCAATGACCACGTTGAGCCCCTGTGTGAACACTGCTTTTCTGTCTCTCCAACTGCAAATGCCTGATTTTCCAACATTTCTTTGACTCATGGGTGAGGAAGCCAGTGAGATAGCAGAGTTGGTTCAAAGAAGGATATGAGACACAGATGTGTTGTTGAAGATCAGTAGAAAAATAAAAGCAAAGAAAACTGAAGTAAATGCTAGGTTAGATACACTATGGGTAAAACACCACAGAAAAATAAAACCATAGCCTTTGGGATTATTTCCTCTCCCTGGCAAAAATCTGTTTTTCAGTTCTCTGCAAAGATGTAATATGCCTGGGTTTTAGTCAGTGGTAAATGGAAAGTGAGTTATGATCCCCGAAAATCGGATGATTTTTTAGGTGAGCATGTTAGATAATGGACTAATTGTACTGCAAAGCTCACAGAGTTATCTTCTAGCTTTACCTCCTTTATTATCAAGACTACTCTCCTAGTGTGCTTGCCTTTGGTCACCAGGGTTCTCACTACACTGGCCTCCTTTCCATGTCTTTAGCTTTTGTTTTCACTGTTCCCTGTGCCTGAAATGTTTGGCACAGAGAATCTCTCAGACCAAATCTCTCAAATGGTTTCAATGTTCTAGGTAAATCCCTCTCCCTCACCTATAACTGATTCACTTTGTAGGTCATCATCCTGTTACTTTTATTCCTCAGCCTATATGTGTATTTGTCTGCATGTATATATGTATGCAGGTTTCTCTTCACTAAAATATAAGCTACCTGAGGCCAGAGACCTCATTTGTCTTGTTCATTACTATATTTCTCTTGCCAGGAACAATGGCTACTCATGAGAGATACTTTATTTAAAAAAAATTTTTAATGTTTATTTTTGACAGAGATAGAGAGACAGAGTATGAGTGGAGGAGGGGCACAGAGAGAGGAAGACAGAATCCAAAGCAGGCACCAGGCTCTGATGCAGGGCTCGAACTCACAAACCGTGAGATCATAACCTGGGCTGAAGTCAGAGGCTTAACCAACTGAGCCACCTAGGTGCCCCCAGAATCTTCATTTTAAGTAGCATCCTGAGATTCTGACGTTGTTGGTCTATGGACCACATGGTGAAAAACATTGGACTAGGAAATCCAAGTAAACAGCTGTCTGCCTGAGTATTTGCGGACTACTTCAAGATTGGCCAAACACAGCCCTGGGAAAGCCTGCTTTGGGAGCCTGGCTCCCAAGTACAAGGTCTTAAAGTAATTAGTCACATGTTCTGAGCAGGATCAATAAAATGTGTGGAATTATTTAGACAAAGATAAAAGGTCTGCATAGTCTGCACAACTTAGCTAAAAGCTGTGCTAGCAATAAAGTGGTAACTAGAAAAATGAAAGAGTTTTAAAGTTTGTAACTGCTTACAGGACTTTGTTCATGTTCTGCAGATTTTTTCTCCATTGACTTTAGTACCCAATTTGAAGATTTCAAGGCATTTTTGTAATACATTTTGATAAAATGTGAGAAGTTTCTTCTGTTTGCAGTTCATATCTTGTTTCACCCCAGTTCATAGGGACAGAGCCCAGAATAATTCACCCAGCTTTAGTGAGAATCTGGATGATCCCTGTGACTTTCTTGCTGGAGGAGCACACAAGGAAATGATACCCCATACTCCCTTCCCTGCTCCCACCCAGGCTGTGTCGTGTCTCAGCTAGCATAATAGGCAAAAATAAAGGAATGCATAACCTTGCTCAAAGGAGGCTTTATTTTCAATCAGTAGTATCTAATATAAAATAAGAAGAAGCAAGAGAAAAAGGATCCATTTTACTTGTCTTATAAATATTGGGTGTAGACCAACCTGGAGTTGGAAAAGGGGACATGGGATGTTCAGAGGAAAGTGAGGAGTCACAAAGGACAGCCCATGAGTGTATCCTACTTCTGTGATACTGGTTTCCTGTTTAGTCAATGAAAGTCCTAGCTTGTCGTTTCTCTTTTTTCTTTTATTTTTTAAAATGTATTATTTATTTTTGAGAGAGAGAGAGCGAGCGAGTGAGCAGGAGAGGGACAGAGCAAGCAGGAGAGGGACAGAGAGAGGGAGACACAGAATATGAAGCAGGTTCCAGGCTTTGAGCCCCGTGTAGAGATCAAACTTAGAGACCATGAGATCATGACCTGAGGTGAAGTTGGATACCTAATGGACTGAGCCACCTAGGCACCCCTCTAGCTTGCCATTTCTGATTCTCTAACTACTACTTTTTTTAAAATGTTTTATTTCATTTTATTTTTGAGAGAGTGCAGGTTGGGGAGGCAAAGAGAGAGAGGGGGACAGAAGATCCAAAGTGGGCTCTGCACTGACAGCAGAGACCCTGATGTGGGGCTCAAACTCAGAAACTACATCATGACCGTAGCTGAAGTTGATGCTCAACCAATTGAGCCACCCAGGTGCCCCTCTAACTACTTCTATAAGCTGATATTGGAGCAACTGTTTTGGTCAGTCAACTAGTCTATTCAAGCAAACAACCACTCTGGCTAATTTTGATTCACTGAATTGCCTCGGTGTTTCACCAAATTTGGATACATCTGATGGCTGTCTTGTGCCTTGAGGACAAACTTTGAAAAAGGAGCAAATTGCATGGCATAGTTGAAATAGGACTAGACTGGGATTTGGGACACATAGATTGTTATCCTCCTTTTGATACTGACTATATCTGTGTTTTCAACTGTCAGCTCATCTCACTGGGCCTGAATTTTTTCATCTGTGCAATTACCACTGAATGGTACTGTACGGTTCACAAACAATTTTCATATGTATTATTTGACAGACATAAAAATTCCAAAAGGAACCATGACACATATAATTATTACTCTCCACGTTGTAGGTAAGAAAGCTGAAGTCCTGATTCTGGTCATGACTGAGCAATTCCTATCAAACCAACTCTTCAAATAAGAATTATACACTCTATTCAAATGTTAAAAAAACAACTACCCAAACTAGACCAGTTCCTCAAATAGGCCAGTTTTGGAAGGAGATCAACACTTGGAAGATAGAAACAGCATCAAAGGATTTTCCCATATTTTTATGACTTTTAGCCTGAAGTCAGACCCCAGACTGAACAGAGAGGAATAGCCAATACTAGCAGAGAAGCTATAGTTTTACTGGCTTGAAAACGGGGGATTAGACTCCAGTGTAACCAAAGGAGTTGGAAAGAGAAAGTGGGAGAAGGAGAGCTCCAAATTCTGTGTAGGGAGTCTGCCCAAATATCAGGCTGGTCCCTGAATTATGCATGTAAGAGGCAGACTTCAAGCACTCCAGCTAAAGCTAAAAGAACTGAACTAAAATTTCAGCTGGTGCCAGTTGTAGAGGAGAGAGAGTTTGCCAACTGAAATCAGCCTAGTTGATTGCCTGGTTAAACAAACAAACAATCAGAAAAAAAGCTGATACTCTTCAGAAGAATATAACAGAAGTCAGTCTTTATCACACATCCTGACAATGTCTAGGACATAATCCTAAATTACTTGACACACAGGAAACAGGCAGTGTTATCTGTGGCAAACAGGGATCTTATAAATAAAGAAAATGGATACTATGGTAATATAATTTCTGGAATGTTTAGAAGCTAGTGAAAGCCAGTGACAAACCTTGAAATTTGATTTCCTAAGTCCCATTTTATTTCCACCTCTGTAAATCTATTCTATCTCTAAAATTCTATGCCAGAGTGATACATTTTATCCAATTTAACAAAAATATCTTTCTTTGATGAAGGTTAGTCAAAAAAGAGTAGTAATCATGGGGTGCCTGGGTGGCTCAGTTGGTTGAGCACCAACTTTGACTCAGGTCATGATCTCACGGTTTGTGAGTTTGATCTCTGTGTCAGGCTCTGTGCTGACAGCTCAGGGCCTGGAGCCTGCTTCGGATTCTGTGTCTCCCTCTCTCTCTGCCTCTCCCCTTCTTGCACTCTGTCTCTCTCAAAAATAAATAAACATTTTAAAAAATTAAAAAAAGAGTAGTAATTATTATTGTATTGTAAAAGAAGTGTTCAAAATACTCATTTCCTCTCGTACCTCCTCTCCAAATTCAATTCTATTAGTTGCCTAGTCATGTGTCCTCCTTTACTTTGCTAACTGAAGTCCAGTTTGGTTCAGGCTGAAATATCAGTCAGCCAAATAGTAAGTTTCCTAGCCTCCCATGCAGCTGTAGGTGCTCTTGTAGCCCACATTCAGCAATGACAACTAGTTGTAGTAAATTGGCTATTTCTGAAACTTTTTTTTTTGGACATAACTCCCTACCTTTACTTTTTGTATTAAAAGTAGACATTATAGGGCACCTGGATGGCTCAGTTGGTTAAGTGTCTGACTCTTGATTTCAGCTCAGGTAATAATCTCACAGTTTGTGGGATCGAGCCCTGATTTGGGCTCTGCACTGACAATGTGGAACCTGCTTGGGATTCTTTCTCCCTCTCTGCCTTTCCTCTGCTTGTTTTCATGCATGCTTTCCTTCTCTGTCAAATAAATATTAAAAAATAGACATTACATCTAGTCTGCAAGGGGAAGAATCATACAACCATGAAGTGAAACACTTGGGTAGAGTCAAACTATAAAAGATTCTGAATTTCTGACTTCATTTCTGAGCATTTGCATTAATACTAGTAATTGTCTTTCTCTAGACTTTTGTATGAGGGAAACAAAACGTTATTCGTTTCATCAACTGTTAATCAAAAATTCTGTTGGGGCGCCTGGGTGGCTCAGTAGGTTAGGCATCCTACTCCCGATTTTGGCTCAGGTCACGACCTCGTGGTTTGTGAGTTCAAGCCCTGCATTGGGCTCTGCACTGTTAGTGCTTGGGCTTCTCTCTATCTCCCTCTCTCTCCGAAAATAAATAAACTTAAAAAAATTCTGTAACTTGCAACCAAATATAATTCCACATTAACAACTTCATGAGAGAGGTGAAACACAATTCTGATGTCCTACTTCAGTCCCTGAAAGTCACATTCCCTTTGCGCTATGCAGATTATAAAGCACCTGTTTTAAGGTGAGCCACAGCATTTCACAGGCAGCACCAGAAACACTACATTAAATATACATAAGGCTTTTATGACCTGTATCGATTTCAGCCAATGTTCAAACGTGTGTGTGTAACGGGAGTGGTGAACACAGAGTATTACTGAAACCAAGATGAGTTACCGCCACATTCTTCTGACAATGGCTAGAATAATAATTTTTAAAAAGCCCCAAACCAGTAATACTTATTGCTGGCAAGGATGAAGAACGACAGAAACTGTCATTCTTTCCTGGTGGGAATGCAAAATGGTGCAGCTACATTGGAACACAGTGTTGCAGATTTGGATAAAGCTAACTGTCGTCTTACCATATAATCTTACAGTTGTACTCCTGTGTTTTGACCCAACTGGTTGAAAACTCTGTCTACCCAAAACCCGCATGTGTTTTGGGAAGTGTTTTTTGTAATCACCAACATAATCACCAGCAGCGTTACTCGTAATCACCAAAAACCGGAAGCAGATGGTATATCCTTCAATAGGTGAAGAGGTAACCTGTGATACATCCATACAATGGGATCCTATCCAGTGATAAAAAAGAATAAGCTATTATCCCACATAAAAGCATGGATGAATGGTAAATGCATATTGCTAAGCAAAAGGAGCCAATCTGAAAAGGCTACGTACATTTATAGAACTTTATGTCACAAAGCAAACTTTAGTATCTATAACTTGAAAACAAAGTTAGAAGTTGACCGATCCCAGGATGGTATGCACAACGTGACAGAAGAAGTGTGTGAGATAATCTGACTCATGAAGATGGTGGGCGAGGGGAGGGAGAAGGTGCTGACCTAAGTAGCTTTGGAAATGAGTGGAGACTAAAGGCAAAACTTGCCAAACTTATTTTCTGTGGGTGTACGGATGGGTAAGTCTGAAACCAGATGCATACATATGGGCTTGAACAGATAAGTAAATGGATGGCAGAGACTGGGAGCCAGGTTTCAGATAAACAGAAGTTAGGCTAGAACAATCCGGGTGGGAATGGATCAGAATTGGAAACACCAGTATGCACTTACATTTAGCTTAACATAAATATATATGTGGATACAGATAGATGTGGATATGTGTATATACTTGGGTTAGTGTACTTACATCGAATTTCTTACTCTGTTATCTGACAGAGTCTAGAAGCAGCAATGCCCCAGTGACAAAGAGCAAATACAACATCCAGCTTTGGGTTTGAATACCACCCTCCTACAAAGGGAAACAGGGCTCCTTGGAGAGATGGCTGATTCCAGGGTTGGGACAGGGAATATAAAAGATGAGCCTGGAGTGTCTTGTAGTGCCAGAAAGGAAATCTTCAAGAAAAAAATTTAATTGGTGGCGGTATATCAAAGGGCCAGAGGAGCCAGCTGAAGGAGCTCTCAGTGGCCAAAGCTGGAATAATTTGAGAAACAAAATAAATGGTTTAATGTTCAATTATAATCCTAAAGTAAGTATTCATGAGTCCATAGCGACGTAAGTTAATTACTGAGTGGATACATAAAATACGTATATGGTCTGCATAGAACTAAAAATAATATATGTAGATGATCCCCTCCCCCAGAGGATGGAGCAAAACTTCCCACCTCTTACATATAGGTTGTACATAGTGACTTTCTTCGAAATAGCGCAGTATGGAAAGACCAAAATGGAGTAACCTTACAGTGGAGAAACCTGCCAGACACTCCTCAGCCAGGCGACCAAGGTTAACATCATAACATAAGTTAACATAAGTTAACAACATAAGTTAACAACATAAGTTAACAACATAAGTTAACATAAGTTAACATAAGTTAACAACATAACGTAAGTCATGTTGACAGCACATACCTTTGATACAGTGTGATGAGAGTGGTATCTAACCTCTGTGATCTTGCTCCCCAAGAGCCCATAACTCCATTTTAATCATGAGAGAAATCTCAGACAGACGCAAATTGAGGGACGTTCTGCATAGTGGCTGACCAGTACTACTCAAAATCGTCAAGGGAATTCACAACACTGGAAGTCTGAGACGCTGTCACAGTCTAGACGAGACAAAGGAAACCTGTCAACTAAATGGAATATTGTGTCCTGTATAGGATCCTACCACAGAAACACGCATTCAGTAAAAACTATGGAAATCTGAATAAAGTATAGATGTTAGGTAGAGAAAGTATCAATTTTGGTTCATTAGTCATGACAAGGGTGCCATGCTATTGTCAGCTGTTGTCATTAGGAGAAAGTATGCAGTATACAGGAACATTTGTAAATATTTACAACTCCTTTGTAAACCTATAAAATGATTCTCAAGGGGCTCCTGGCTGGCTCAGTCAGCAGAGCGTGTGACTCTTGATTTGGGGGTCATGAGTTTGAGCCCCACGTTGGGTGTAGAGATAAGTTAAACAAACAAACTTAAGATTCTCAAAATATTTAAATAATTTTAAATAATTAAACAAATATGTAATTAATAAATTAATAATAATAAATAATCACTAAATAAAAAATAAATAATTAAATGATATTTCACCATTTCTTAAAGTCTAGGGAATACAGCATTTGGGTTTCCGTTTGACTCTTGGTTCGCCAAAGACATCTAGTTGGTTCTGAACTTACTAAATGATCTTAAGTCAGCACTTTAATAAGTTATATCTTCCCAGCGGACTGTTTTGGTATTTTATTCCAATCTGTCACTAATTCCAGGAGCAGGATTAACCTGCTTTGTGCTCAGGGAGACAGAATTAGACACATGATCAATGTGGTGGTTATGGAGGAAACATTTCCCTCAAGAAATAAAAGAGCTTTTTTTGTATGTCATAAGATCCCAAGTATTGAAATAAAAATGTTTAATTATGCTAATGAAAAATTAAGTATTAGACACAATTCACCACATGAACATGTTTGTAGCAAAATTGGTGAAAGCAAATATAAAAACTGAAAGCTTGTTGGGACACCAGTTGGCTCAGTCGGTTAAGTGTCTGACTTTGGCTCAGGTTGTGATCTCATGGTTCGGGAGTTCAGGCCCCACATTGGGCTCTGTGCTGACAGCTCAGAGCCTGGAGCCTGCTTCAGATTCTGTGTCTCCCTCTCTCTCTACCCTTCATCAGCTCATGCTCTTTCTCTCTCTCAAAAATAAATAAACATTAAAAAATTTTTTTAGAAAGATTGTCAGAAAAACAGGGAGATGTAAATACCATAGTACCTCATTGAAAAAATATTTCCAGATGGGGAATATGCTTAGTTCAGACAATGAATAGTGAACAAGCAATTTCTTTTGGTCAGGCCTAATGCATTACATCATAAAGCAATCAAATTTGAAGTCTTTTTTTTATTTTTTTTATTTTTTTTAAATTTTATTTATTTTTTTATTTATTATTATTATTTTTTTAAACTTTATAGTTTATTGTCAGGTTGGTTTCCATATAACACCCAGTGCTCTTCCCCACAAGTGACCTCCACCAAGACCATCACCCCCCTTTACCTTTTCCCCTTCCCCTTCCCCCCTCAGTTTGTTTTCAGGATTCAAGAGTCTCT
>CM053572.1:6907873-6965751 GCA_028646485.1 Cryptoprocta ferox
GCGCGCTCTCCCTGTGTTGGGCTCGGGGGCTCCTTTCCCCTTTACCACCGGGACCCGCCCGTCCCCTAATTTCCCAGATCACAGTCACTCACTCAGGCATCTTTGAGGTCGTCTTCTTTCTGACGTCTGTTTCTTCTTTCCCCCACTTGCAAATCCAAGTTTTATCCCTTCAGTCCTTCTCAGTTCAATCCATACGGGCGTGCGCGGATTACAGAGCTCCCTGCTCTTCCGCCATCTTGTCCTCCTCCCCCCTCAAATTTGAAGTCTTGAACACCTTAGCTTTTAGTAGCTGATGGCAAAGTGTGAGGGAAAGGAATAGTATACAAAAATTAGCTGTTTTACTTTGTGTTCATGCTTTTGGTTAGGAACATCACGGTGAAACCAGAAAGATAGTGAAATTTTCAGCTGTCTCCTATATAGCTGCTGTCCAAAAAGGTGTGTGTACACAAGTACACACACACACACCCTTACACACATAGTATACTGCAAACACACAGACCATACATGCAAGTTCTCAGCATGCTGGGGGCTCAAGAGGGGATGGACAGTACTGCCTAATTCAGAGAGTCAGCTAAGTGGAGATAGGTTAAGAAACTGTGTGGTGTGAAAAGAAGCTGATTATCATTCATCATCAGGGATCTACAAATCAAAACCACAATGAGATATCACCTCACGCCAATCAGAATGGCTAAAATTAACCACACAGGTAACAACAGATTTGGCGAGGATGTGGAGAAAGGGGAGCCCTTTTACACTGTTGGTGGGAAGGCAAACTGGTGCAGCCACTCTGGAATGGAAGTTCCTCAAAATATTAAAAATAGAACTTCCCTATGACCCAGCAATTCACTACTAGGTATTTATCCAAAGGATACAAAAATACTGATTCAAAGAGATCCATGCACCCTGATGCTTATAGTAGCATTATCAACAATAGCCAAATGATGGGAAGAACCCAAATGTTCATTGTCCATTGACTGATGAATGAATGAAGAGGAGGATATATATGCATATAGTGGACTACTACTCAGCCATCAAAAAGAATGAAGTCTTACTATTTGCAACAGTGTGGATGGAGCTAGAGAGTATCATGTTAAATGAGTATTATTTGTCAGAGAAAGACAAATACCATATGATGTCACTCACATGGAATTTAAGAAACAAAACAAATGAGTAAAGGAAAAGAAGGAAGAAAAAGAGAGAGAAACCAAGAGAGTAACTATAGAGAACAAACTGATGGATAGTGGAGGGGAGGTGGGTGGGGGGATGGGTTAAATAGGTGATGAGGATTAAGGAGCGTACTTGTGATGAGCACTGGGTGTTGTATGTAAGTTGTGAATCACTAAATTCTACACCAGAAACCAAGATTACACTGCATGTTAACTAATTGGGATTTAAATAAAAATAAAACAGGGGAAAAAACCCTGTGGTGTACATAGATTAAGTTCATCAGATCTTTCAGCCAAATGTTTTCTGAGACTTTGAGACAATAGGGGTCAGGACAAGTAAGTTCAGCCTAAGAGAGCATGATTGTGACCAGGGTTGGTGACTATGGGGAGCTGCCTAAGAGGGAAATCTAGAACAGAAGTTAGCAGGAAGACCCCTGAACAATCAGGGTGGTGGTACAGGTCTTTATAACAAACCTCTATAGGGAGGAATAAGATGCCACTTCCCAATTTTGACCTAAGAGACCCTCTGTAGGGAAACTCCTGTATAGCCTTGTAACTAGAAAAATTGGTTTGGAGACTTAACAGCTAGGATAGTTCACTGTTCCTTGTCACATACACAGAGAGAAATGTCACTGCACAAGGAGTCAGGACGTGCTTCTGGTTTCAGCTCTACCTCTAATTCAACTTGTAACCTTGGGGAAAGCATCTTAAACTATGATCTTACTTTTTTTTTTTTTTTTTTTTTTTTTTTTAAGGGGAAGCTATTAGATTAGAAACTCTCTATGTCCCTTCCAAGCCTGAGGTTTTCCAAGATGCTGAGGAGGGTGATACAACTAGCTGATTGAATTTCTCAGATAGCTTCCCCAGAAAACTGGCACATTAGGAAAATAGCTTTAGGGATGCCTGGATGGCTCAGTCGGTTGAGTGTCTGACTCTTGGTTTCAGCTCAGGTCATGATCTCACAGTTCCTGAGTTCAAGTTCCGCATTGGGCTCTGTGCTGACAGCACAGACCCTACTTGGGATTCTCTCTCTCCCTCTCTCCCTGACTCTCCCCTGCTTGCTCATGCTCTCTCTCTTTCTCTCTCAAAATAAATACATTAGTTAAAAAATAGCTTTACAACTTAAGTGTCCATGGATAGATAAATGGATAAAGAAGGTGTAGTATATATACACAACAGAATACTACTCAGCGATAAAAAAGAATAAAATCTTGCCATTTACAACAACATGGTTGGACCTGGATGGTATAACTCTAAAGTGAAACAAGTCAGACATAGAAAGACAGATACTGTATGATTTCACTTAATGTGGTTTCTAAAAACAAATGAACATACAGAACGGAAACAGCCTGATAAATACAGAGAACAATCTGGTGGTTGCTAGAAGGGACAGGGAATGGAGGGGATGGGTGAGATAGATAAAGAGGTACAAATTTTCCAGTTATAAATAAGTCCCAGGGATGAAAAGGACAGCCTAGGGAATATAGTCGATAATATTGTAGATAATATTGTAATAACTTCTTAATGTCACAGATGGTAACTACACTTAACTGTGGTGAGCATTTTGTAATGGATAGAATGGTCAAATTGCTATGTTGTACACTTGAAACTAACATAACATTTTATGTCAACTAGACTTCAATTTAAAAAAAGGAAAAAAAAAAAAGAAAATGGCCTCAGATGAAGTACACAGATTTCATTCCACACCAACTACAGGAATTTTAGCATTTTGTAATTACCATACCCACTTTCCTTTTTTCAAGTGTGAGTACAAAAATTATTTTAGGGGCACCGGGGTGGCTCAGTTGGCTGAGTATCTGACTATTGATTTCAACTCAGGTCATGATCTCACAGTTCGTGGGATTGAGCCCCACGTTGGGCTCCTCGCCAAATGTAGAGCCTGCTTGGGATATTCTCTCTCTCTCTCTCTCTCTCTCTCTCTCTCTCTCCCCTCCACCCCATTGGCGCACTACCTCTGATTCTCAAATTAAAAAAAATTATTTTTTATTCAACCAAACTGCTTGTCTGTCCCTCCATTGTTTGCCTGTGTCTTCCTCTTCCCTTCATACATTGCTCATAATACTTGGAAACAAAGTTGAAGCAAATTCAAGTATTTGTAGGCATGAATCCAGACTCTGGGGCTTAAGGACCCCCAAGCAGCGGGGACATTCCAGTGTCTAGAGGCGATAGACTCATTCTGCTTCCTATGCATCACCCACATGTTACCTTCAGAAGATCATGGGAAGATCCCTTATTGTTCTTGTCACTTGACCCCTTGGAAATACTTTAGATCATACGTGCTGACTTTCTAGATGTGATTTTATGTCTAAATTGTACTTTTGACTCTGTGGCATTTTGAATTCAGTAAGAATAGTCAAAAATGTCAGTTCCACATGGGACCTGTTCCCATTCTACCTGCCCTGGCACGGGTCCCTGACCATGGTGGCAGTCATACCCATCCCGTCACTGCATTGGGCTGTCCAAGGACACAGAGCAGGATGGCCAGCTGTTGGTCTCTCTCTGCCTGTTGTCCATCAGCCTTGTCACTGGAGCATGGACAAGAATACTGCTTTTTACAGAAAAGCAGCTATTTGAAAGGGAGGGAGAGGATTTTAACACAGCAGCCATTTCTGGGATTTTCAGGTGACAGTTTGTTGAGTAGGATGTACTGTATGAAGCTCCTAACCACTGAGTTTTCAACTGACAAATTAACTAGGGGATTTGCTCAGTCATTAACTGCTTGACTGGCTATCTGAGAGCACAAACTGCTTTGGACTGATTCTTGCTGACAATCTTGTTAAGCTGTGACACATTATGTCTCTAATGTCTTCATTCTAGTGTATAAAATGCCCATATAGAGTCCATACAAAGGAAATACCTTTATATGAGGACATAGTAATATTTCAGCAGTCAACTTAAAAACTACCTTTTGGTGTTACCCACAGAATGATGCTGAATGCAAGAGAAAGGGAAATATACTCATCACATAAAATAGACCCCACATTACCTGAAACGGGAAAACATAAAACTTGCAACAGTAAAATGCGTAAGAGGCCAAAATCTGGGGGTTCCTTTACACCCCCACATCTGACCACGGTGATAAGAAAAGGCAGGCACACGTTGAGTTAGTTGTGTTCGTGCTTTTAAGTTTTGTAAAGACAACACAATCCTTGGTGCCTGCATCCAAGGGACACCCTCCATTTCAAACACCAGTGGTCACGGAAGAGGCATAATTCTAAGAACTAGAATAATTTAAGCACGCTTTTCTTCTGTAGGATGGTTCTTAATGTGCTATTTTATTTATTTATTTATATTTATTTATTTATTTATGTTTTTAAAGTTTATTTACTTAGAGAGAATACCAAGCAGGCTCTGCACTGTCAGCACAAAGCCCACTGGGAGGCTTGAACCCACAAACTGTGAAATCATGACCTGAGCCAAAGTTGAACGCTTAACCGACTGAGCCACTCAGGTGCCCCAATGTGTTATTTAAATTAAAAAACCCCTCATTCCTTACAAAGAATAGTTGAGCTACGTCCCTTATTTTGGAGGGTCTTATAAAGAAACTGGTCTGTGTCAAATGAAGCTGGATTTATATTCATTTCCAACGAAGTCTAATCACGTATTGCTATTACACCTTATTGAGTATTTGCTGCGTGCCAGTCACCATGTTAGATATTCATGTATATTGTTCTACTTAACCAGGATAAATTTCATGCCCAGAACTAGACACACCCACATATGAGCCTGACTGCATCATCAGGAAATAAGGGACAAGTAAGCTCACATGTTGTGTATTTCTGGAAAAAAAAATGTGTTCTTTCTGTTTGAATTTGTTTCACAAAGGTCCTTGCTGTGTTGGCTTTTTCTGTTTCTTCAGTGACTCTGGCTAGATCTGGCTTGCTACCCGGTGAAAAAGAAGACTGTCAGCCAAGTTATTTGAATACCAAATGCAGGTTCTCCTACTTCGGTCTGTACTAATTGGTCTTTTCTACCTTAGAATCTAGCCTGGTGTTTCCTGGTTTTTTTTTTTTTTTTTTTTTTTTTTTTTGAGGGATGGGATGGGCAGAGAGGGGGACAGAGAGAATCCCAAGCATGCTCACTGCTGTCAGCACAGAGCCCAAAACAGGGCTCAGTCTCACAAACTGTGAGATCATGACCTGTGCTGAAATCCACAGTCGGATGCTTAACTGACTGAGCCACCCAGGATCTCCTCCTGGTACATTTAAATACAACTTGCTGACCCGGTACTCTCAGGACATCCTACAACCCTATAACTGTAAGAAAGTATTTACACATTTTTAAATGATGAATTTGGGGCTACAGGGAGTAACTAGGAGCCTCGTGGCAATAGCAAATCCTTTTCAGGAGCTGAATCTCACTGTTTTCCTTTACCGAAAAAGCATCAGACAGAGGCACAGAAAACAATGACATTACGTTCTAAAACTCTGAGAAATCAAACATGTATTGAACATGTTAACCGTGGATTTCTTTGAAAAGCAATTTACTTTACAAATAGAGTTAAAATCCCAACTGTCAGGTGCACTTCTTCATGCAGAAAATGCTTTGCATTATTCTAGGTTTTGCCCAAAAAAGTCATTTTTTTAAAACCTGGCAAGTGAATAGTTTAAAATCTTTCAGGTCCAAGTGGGCTGGTCTTAAATTATGGATGGACTTTACCAGGCATGGCTCATTTACATTGCAGTTGCTTTTACTGGAGAGCTGAACAGTGGGGAGCCTATCGAAATGCTTAATCAGAGAGTGGTCCCCCACACTAAAAGTTACTGGAGTCTAAAGGCACAGTAAAATCTCACACAGGACTGTGCAGGGCTGACACCCATGCAGCTCATTCCAGCTCTCTTCATTGCTACACAGTCCATTTATGGGCAAGCCATTCTTGTGGCTCTGGGGAGATCAGCACACAGCCCAGTGAATCTCAGAGCTGGCGATTCTTCTGGAATCCATCTAAGTTTCCAAATGGATTTAAATTCTGGCTCTCCCAGTTAACCAGTTCTCTGACCACAGGCAGGTCAAATAGCCTCTTTAATTTTGTCTCTTCCCCAGTTAAATGGGATAGCAGTGTGTACAGGGTTATGACAAAGATGTACCCAGTGCTGGAGAAGCAGCAAATGCTTAATAATTGGTAGCTGTGATTACTGTCCATGGGCAGAATTTTTATTTACTCTATCCTGGTTGTGATATCACGCCATTATTAAATATCACTTGAGACCAAGAGTCTGCTCATTTCTAGGTGGCTCATTTAACTGAGGGTTAAATTTGTTTTCTCTGGCCATGTTAAAAAATTAAGATGAATTATCATCACCCTGTGAGGGAGTCTCAAAGTGAATTCCTTATTACAGGTAAAATGTTAGGTCATGCCCTGTAAACATTTTTCAGGCGGTTTTGAAATGCCTGCAAACAGTTCCTTGAGAGTTAGACCCACAGAGTTCTAAAGGTCTGGAATGGCACACTCCTGGGGCTGAGGTATGTTGGAAATAAACATAGTGGATGAAACACTGACTTTGAGCCAGTCTGTGTGCTCAATAATGTGGATAAAAAATAAGCTGGGCACGGTTCTTGACTGCTGTTGGGCTAGCTGGGGAGTGTGTTATTTTGGTCATCACAAATTTATTGTGAATGATGAATGCTCTCTTTGAGTGTCTGACTCCCCCTTCTTTCCACCTTTGATTGGTGGCTCCTGTATTTCCACTCAGACACCCATCAGTCTCTTGTTCCCAAGCTATCCAAGGCCTGGAGAAACTGTGGACTTTCCCTTTCGGTCCACCATCTTACCCCCTACCTTTCCCATCCCTTTTTGTGTATCCCAGAGAGCTTGAAGCCGGGCTAGAAGACTTCCTCAAAGCTGACTGGCAAATGCCATAGGTCTAAAACACTTGATTGAATTTCCAGTGGTGAATTTCTACCTCCACACACAGGCAACCTGGCAGACAGCCATTCGACACTGATCCTAAGGAAAGTGTGTTTCTCTGTATGGGCCCCCTAGATCTGGTACCCCAAAAACTGCTTCTCCCTAGATTCTTTTTTTTTTTTAATGTTTGTTTATTTTTGAGAGAGAGAGAAAGACCATGAGTGCAGGAGGGGCAGAGAGAGAGGGAGACACAGAACCTGAAGCAGGCTCCAGGCTCTGAGCTGTCAGCACAGAACCTGACACGTCACTCAAACCCACGAACTGGGAGATCATGACCTGAGACAAAGTTGGACCACTTAGCCCACTGAGCCACCCAGGTACCCTTTCCTCTCCCTAGAGTGTAATGAAGGTAAAGATGAATAAAATGGACAAAGTATTTAGGACCTCTTTGTGTTGAAAGCCAATTCTCTGAAATGTTTGTGAAATGAAAGATTGATCGCTTTAGTAAAAATGCTTTGAAATTTGATTATTCTAGTTCTTTCTAGCTATAAGCTATTTGCCTCTTTATAGTAAAGACTAAAGAAGAGCAAGACTTGTCATTCTGGAGCTGGAATTGGAATTTGAAGGATTGGGAGCCCAGTGCTTGGAACCCAAAGTATAGTTTTAAAAAATTATTACTTCCAGGGTGCCTGGGTGGCTCAGTCGATTAAGCATCCGGCTTCAGCTCAGGTCATGATCTCACGGTTTGTGGGTTCGAGCCCTGCGTCGGGTTCTATGCTGACAGCTAGCTCAGAGTCTGGAGCCTGCTTCGGATTCTGTGTCTCCCTCTCTCTCTGACCCTCCCCTGCTCGCGCTGTCTCTCTCTGTCTCTCAAAAATAAATAAAAAACATTAAAAAAATTAAAAAAATAAAAAGTTAAAAAAATTAAAAAAAATAAAAAAATTATTACTCCTTTTTGTGTGAGCGTGAGCTTGTGATTTTCCATTCTGTTCTTAGAGTGGTATAGTTGAGTGAAGAACTGGTTGGAGTAATGGACCCAGAGTTCTCTGCCTGGATAATTGGAAGCTTCTCAGTTGGCAAACTTCTGCTCTGTCTAGGTCCCTACAGAGATCATGCGTTCTCAAAACAAAACCAAAAACCCAAAAGCCCCACATAACACTTGTTCTATCTTATAAAGCCTTAAAGCTGGCAGGTAGAAAAGGGGGAAAGCAAGATTCAGAAATACTCCAATTCAGTGGCCTTCAAACTTTTATGCTCATAAACCCCTAAAAGAATTCTGAAAAACATTCACCCAGTTTTAGATTGGCATAAAATTTTTTTAAATCATAAGTTTATGTAAATGTTAAAAATATGATTTCTGATGTTGCAAATATTGATGTTTAAAATTAAAGCATTGTTCTTTTCATGTATCCAGTAGAATATAAACACAACAGACATTTGATAGCCCCCAATATCCTTTAAAATATACACAAAAAAGCCTCTAACATAAGTCATTTTGCATTACCCATGTTTCTGCTTGAAATTGCATTTCTATTTTAACTTCCTCACAGAATTTTATCCTAATGTAGTATAACTTTATTTCTGAAAGTCTTTTATTGATGTCGGTCATCCTCTTACACACTTCTGTAACTGTGTGTGTGTGTGTGTGTGTGTGTGTGTGTGTAATTTTTCAAAACATTTGTTTTTACCATAGGTTCTAAGAATTAATTTTTAAAATTTTTTATTAAAAACTTTTTAATGTTTATTCATTTTTGAGAGAGAGAGAGAGAGAGAGCATAAGCAGAGGAGAAACAGAGAGAGAGGGAGACACAGAATCTGAAGCAGGCTCCAGGCTCTGACCTGTCATGTCAGCACAGAGCCCAATGGGGGCTCGAACTCACAAACCACGAGATCGTGACCTGAGCTGAAGTCAGATGCTCAACCAACTAATCCACCCAGGCACCCCCACGAATTAATATTTTTTAAGTGAGTTATTACAATTATTATTAACACATGATCAAAATAATACTAATAATACACAGTGATAATTATTAAGCAGCATATTTTATTGAAAATATGTTTAATGAAGTGAATGGAGTATCCTGATTGAGGTTGCTGATGGTTGAGCCCTGGGTTTGGTGCCCTGGAGGTGTGCCTCAGAGAAGGCATATCTAATATTCCAGGCTGGTTGAGGGTATACCTTTTTCTTATAGACTGGAAATAGAGCTGTAGTAAAAGGTGGGTGGGGCAGGGGAAGGAAGGTAACTTCTCCAGCAGCTGAGCATTTCATAAATTACTCCGGTTTCCATTTGCTTGTACCTTTTTCATTCGCTTATGCATGTATTTATTTGATACATACTTTGAAATGGGCTCTTTGTTTCATCTGGGCTTTATCTGATAAAGTCAAAAAGGTAGTTAAAGTGACTGAACATTAACTTAGTTATGCTCAGAAGTCTTTTTTAAAAATATTTTTTAAAAATTTAAATCGTCTCTACACCCAACGTGGGGCTCAAACTCACAAACTCAAGGATCTCATGTTCTACCAACTGAGCCAACCATGCACCCCTGTTCAGAAGTCTTAATAGGAAGGGGTTTTGATCTGAATTAAGCATTGGAGGCATTTGTCCTGGAAGAGTAACTTCAGGCTGCAGGAATGAGTGACCAAGTTCTGTGCAGTGGCTGATAATGGCTTTATTTAAGGTTGTTATTTATCACAGAAGAGAGTTTTGCCAAGCCTCTTAGTGAATTAGCATTCTAAAGACTATTTCTTTCTTTCCTGAAATGTCCTTTGGTTTTTTGTTTTTTGTTTCTTTTTAAGGTTTTATTTTATTTATTTTGGGGGAGGGAGGGACGGAGAGTGAGCGAGCGAGGGAGCGAGCACAAGTAGGGGACGGGCAGATAGAGAGGGAGAGAGAGAATCCTAAGCAGGCTCCACACCTCCAGTGCAGAGCCCAATGTGGGGCTCGAATTCACGAAACACGAATTCATGACCTGAACCAAAATCAAAAGTCTGGATGCTTAACTGACTAAGCCACCCAGGCACCCCTGAAATGTCCTTCTTTGGACACATTAACTTGTATTCATTCAAAACAGCTGCAGTACAGTATCCCTTCTGATACTTAGCTACTCACTAGAGCAAGAGTAGTACCATTCTTGCAAACACAGGTCTTTTTCTTCCAAGAACAGCACAGTTCTCTCCTATCTGCAAAACTCCCCAGAGCGAGGTCAGTGAGGAGATTTCCTATGACTCAGTCTTTTGTGATGCCTTGTACTGGCCACCAAGTGTCACTCTTGCGCTTTTTGCTACCGGAAAAAAAAAATGTTTTTCCTGACAAAGGGCCACTTATTCTTTGTCCCAATTCTGATTCACAGACTCCAGCTCTAATTGCTGGTGGTTGCATCTTAACCAGCTTTCTTGTTTGACATCACTTTAGCAACTTAGCTTCTGTGATTTGGGTCCTGCTGTTTGGGTCAATGGCATGAAGATGAAAGGGCAACGGTGTACTCATATGATGAATGTGGGCTTTGTGGCCCATTCACCTGTGCGAGCTGGGTTGCCCTGCATATTTCTCTTTTGGGAGAAATCACTCTGACAATCCTCTATGCAGGTGACCATTCAGAGTCAATTCACCTGTAGATTCCTGCTGATAGAAATGGAATGCTGGTTATTTATAGCAGCAGAGCCATATAATTTCAAAGGGGTAAAAAAATGATTGTGAACTCAATTTTCTTACCCATGTAAGACCAATTACCAAAGAAAAATATAGAGCACGCTATTGAGAAATGAATGTATTTTGACAAGAAAACACACTGTCCCAGAATCTCAATGACAAGGTCCTGTGGTGTGGGACATTTTAGTTCATTCTTTTAGTTTTTTTTCTTTTAATCTTTATTTATTTTTGAAGGGAGGGGGAAGGGACAGAGAAAGAGGGAGACAGAGGTTCTGAAGTGCTCAGTGCTGTCAGTGCAGAGCCTGATGCTGGGCTCAAACTCATGAACCATGTGACCATGACCTGAGCTGAAGTCAGAAGCTTAACGACTGAGCCACTCTGGTGCCCCAGTCCACTCTTTTAGGTTTTACACCTATAGATATGAGGGCTGGGGAGGAGTAAATAAAGGTGAAATTAGTAAAATAGAGTTTCATAGTTGTCCATGTTAATACCAAGTTGATGTCCATCTGAGCTCATAGATGGGCATATACTTTTGATAAATATATATGCCAATGTTTCTAGAATGTATGTTTCTAGTTCCTTGGTCAATAGATAGAAAGTCATATTTTGAGCCCCCTGTCAATGGGTTAATCACATTGCAGTTTCTTTATATCTGTTCTCTGACCTGTGATACATTAAGCAGGTCAGGAAGCCTCCGTATTGAATCCAACTTGAATTAATATGATCCAGGCTATGACTGAGAGATTCGACTCTGAGAGATCACAGCATCTCTTTGGTTCCTTGGAAGTTTCTCTTTACTGGGGCAAGCTGAGGTGAGTAAATTGAAATGAAGGGCCAGGATAAAATGTGGAACTGTGCTCACTGACACCCTCTCCTTCCAGATCCTATTCAGTAGGTATGATTTTTTATATTACATCTACATCTCTCAGTTGCTATACTAACTACACTAAAAGAAAATCAGCATCTTCCAGCTAAGGGGCTTGGAGTAAAATGTCACTCGGTCTGTGGAAGCCACATGTGGCATGAAATGAGCAAGGACTTTGGATTCCTACAGTTCTAGGATTTAGCCTTTGGGTTCTGGTGAATATTAAGTCTATGACCTTAAGCAAGTATCTTAACCACTCTAAGACTAGTTTGTGTAGTTTTATTTCTTTATTTTTAAGAGAGAGCAAGTGTAAGCAGGGAGGCAGGGGCAGAGGGCGAGAGAATCTTAAGCAGGCTTCACACTCAGCATGGAGCGCAATGTGGAGCTCAATTCTCACAACTGTAAGAGGATAACCTGAACTGAAATCAAGAGTCCAACGCTTAACTGACTGAGCAACCCGGGGGCCTCTAGTTTGTATAGTTTAAATTTTTTTAATGCTCATTTATTTTTGAGAGAGAAAGAGAGAGAGAGACAGACAGAACATGAGAGGGGGAGGGCAGAGAGAGAGGGAGACACAGAATCGGAAGGAAGTTTCCAACATGGGGCTTGAACTCATGAGGTGTGAGATCATGACCTGAGCTGAAGTCAGACGCTCAACCAACTGAGCCAGCCAGGCTCCCCAAGTTTTAAAATAAAGAGTAATAGCAGTAATTTTTGAGGGTAATGATTTCCACGGTTCTAATTAAAACGTGGGTTCATATTTTTATTTTTTATTTTTGAGAGAGAGACAGAGAGAGAGCTCGTTGTATAATAAGTGCACAATAAACAGTTTAAACAGCTGGACGACAACAAATACTTTTTAGTCCCTTTTAGAATTTGTCAAGAGCCATATCCCCCACCAAATAAAAAGAAATATAAGAAACACTTAAAGTACCCTGTTAGGTAACTATATTCCAGCCATTCAGTGAAATGAAGGCGGAGGCTGCCCTGAGATAATAATTATTAGTTAATATATTCATTTTCTATTGATGCTGTAACAGAATGCCACAAATTTAGTGGCTTAAAACAACAAAATTCTATAGTAAGTCAAAGAGGATTTAAATTAAGTGGCTTCAAGGAACAGGTCCTCAAAGTGGTATTCCTGGATGACATTTCTCTTTATTTTGAAGGAGTAGAATCTCTTTGAAGGTGGTGGGTGAGTGAGGAACAGGGTAATCCACAGCACGTGGTGGAGCCCTCATCACTCAGGTTATTGTTGGTAGGATAGACTCAAGTGGGAATGTGAAGTTTGGTCACTATAGCAACAAGGCAATGCTAAAGATGGTGGAATCTTCAGGCTTCTTAATATGGTCCTAGGAGCATACATAGGGAAGATGAAAGGCCATGGGCACTCAGTAAAGCACACACATGGGAAATCTGAAGGTCTCTATGAAAGCTCTGAAGGAATGCTTTGACTCCTAATGTTTCAGGGTAACTGTGACTACAGGCTGATCCCAGGACAGATCATAAGAATTGTGGAGTGGAAGACCTCACGGTCCCTTACACTAAAGTAAGGGCAGTGGAGGGGAAAAAGTGGGACCTTGAAAAATGGGATCAAGGCATTTGGGCTGATCTGGGCAAGACCAAAATGTCTTGCACCTCCCCTAAGTTCCCTTTGCTTATGGAGGGATTTCCATAAAAACCTGCCTTTCTTTCTTCCTTTCTTTCTCTTTGTTTCTTTCTTTCTTTCTTTCTTTCTTTCTCTTTTTCTTTCTTTCTTTCTTTCTTTCTTCCTTCCTTCCTTCCTTCCTTCCTTCCTTCCTTCCTTCCTTCCTTTTTTAAATGTTTAGTTTTGAGAGAGAGGGAGAGAGTGTGAGCAGGGGAAGGGCAGAGAGAGGGAGACACACAATCTGAAGCAGGCTCCAGGCTCTGCTCTGTCAGGACAGAGCTCAACTTGGGGCACAAACTCACAGACCGTGAGATCATGACCTGAGCCAAAGTGGGACACCACCCAGACATCCCCATAAAAGCCTTTCAGTGACCGCATTTGAGGCACCTGTCTCCCAAACCTATGCCAGTTCCCTTCAGCACCCATCCCTACCACCTCCAGGGCAGTTACAAGATTTAGACATCAGCATAGCCAGGAAGCTTAAATAGAAGAGCTGCTCAGAGCAGAGATAGCCTATAGACCAAAACTGTCTATGACTCAGCAGTCTATATCAAGAGGAAGAGCCTGGGGAGAAAGTGGGAGTGAATGCTAAGGGTTTTTGAGCAGGGGGATGAAATACAAGGATCAAATGGGCGAAATACCCATTGCTCTGGGTATACCACCAAGGAGCTAGGATTTGATGTGCTGGTTCAAGCACTTAGAAGCGATAATTATCATCTGTCACATAGGCACCTCTAAGCGTAAACCCACTGATGGCCTAGATTTTTAAAAGTTGAGACAGGACATTTTCCCCAGAATACCGTAGGGAGGTGAGTCTGAAGACATGGGGAAATGGATATGTTGAAATGATCTATTATTTGCAACTCCTAAGCCACTCTGGAGCTGTATGCCGTAGGAGAGCCTAGAGCATGTTCTCTTCACCAAGAGCTTAATACATGCATTGCTCTTTGACAATTAAAGGACATTTTTAGTTTTTGAATGTAATCTTTGATAACGATAAAACTTCCTTCCTGAGTCCTCTTGTAAAATTTTCAAATAGCTTTGTTAGAACATTTGTCAAAACAAACTGTGCTCGTAATATTATAATGCATGGGAATTATTTAAAACACCAGACAGAACAGGATTTAAAATTGACGGTCATAAATTACGATAGAAGCCAATGGTCTTATGTAAAAATGTCATGATTGTAATGCTCTCCTCGAAAATAGATCCTCAGTAACTTTTTTTGATGGGTTGAACTTAAACAGTACACATTACAAAAGCTGCCTTTATTTCGACTTGGCACTATCTATCAAAACGCTATGATCACTCTATTCTTTATTTTTTATTTATTATAATAATGCTTGACAATTGCATATCAATTTACTTTCCAAATATTTTAACATATTACTATTATGATATATTATTATATATTAACATATTAAAATTATTTTTATGTTACATCACACTTTTTCAAATGCATAGGCATATTGTGATAATTTAATGAATACTCATAAAGGAAGTTCTTAAGCAACCATCACTGGTCAAGAAATAGTACATCGCCAGCTTTCCAAGGCTCCTCATGTGCACCTAACTGGTTCAAACTGTGGCCTCCTACCCCACCATCAACCACTGTGTCCTACATTGACTTGCTTTTCTTTGAAGTTTGGCTACTTATGTAAGCAATTTTAGGCAGTCTAATTGAATTTTCCCAGATTTTACACATTTTTCCCAAAATTTTCGTTTCAAAAGTGTCAAGCCAAGACAAAAGTTGTAAGTGCCATAGGTTAAAAAAATTTTTTTTAATGTTTATTTACCTTTGATAGAGAGGGACAGACAGAGCACGAGCAGGGGAGGGGCAGAGAGAGAGGGAGACACAGAATCTGAAGCAGGCTCCAGGCTCTGAGCTGTAGCTCAGAGCCTGACACGAGGCTCAAACCCACGAACTCTGAGATCATGACCTGAACTGAAGTCAGATGCTTAACCGACTGAGTCACCCAGGTGCCCCTTCAAGTGTCAGAGGTCAAATGAAAGGAACATTTCTTCCACAACTAAGGAAATTTTAATATGGACCGAATATGAAATGATATTAAGGAATTCTAATTTTGTTAAGGACAAATGATGTTCATTTGGCTAAGTAGGAAATATTTTCAATTTTAGAGATGCAGACTAAGATATTTAGCATGTGATATCAAGATGGCATTAATTTACTTTAAAATATTTAAGCATAAAAAATAAAATGAGTTTTAAAAATACGTACTGCACAAACTGAAGTAGGAGAAGAGAAGGTTTTAGAGTAAGATCTGTTGTCCTTTACCAACCAACAGCTATTATGTACTTTAAAAAAAAAAACCTAGCTCCTGGCTCGTTACTGGATCCTGGTGGAGTTGAATGAATGGCTATGAGTCACTAAGTTGAGTATGTGAACTCAGCTGCCAATCATGAACTGTGTTATCTAATCCACTGAGCCATAAAATTGGACATGCACAGCCATGCTCTATTATAAAATGGAAACAGAACATGGGGACTGGGTCTGAGCAGGTCCAAAAGGCAAAAGAAAATGAACTGCAAGACCAGGTGGCTCAGATCCCCGTGGTACCTGCTTCTCCTGCTTCACTGCCTTTCCCTCAACCCACACCTATGACTTCATAACTGGTTCCCTCTGGCTGGTTAAAAGAAGAGGGAAAAGCATGATCCTGGTTACAGATGTATCTGCCCCATATGCTAAGGAAACACAGCTTCTATACTGCACTCTCGCTGGGTGTCCTGGGAGTGGGGCCGGCACTGGTGAAGGGAAATCCTCCCTGTGGGCAGAACTTAAGATGGTGCATCTATTGTCCACTTGGCATTAAGGGAAAGATGATGTATGGTACACATGTACCTGGTTCATGGACAGGAGTTAGCACATTGACCTGCTACTCAGGGATTAGGAACATATTGGAAAATGATGGAGAAAGGCTTCTGGGAACAAGAGATGTGAATATTCCTCTCAGAATGGCATGAGTATAAAGATATGCATGTCTTAAGTAAATGTGTTCCATAGGGCAACCACTGTGAAGGAGACCCTCAGAAATCAGGTGGACACTGTCACTCATTCTCTAGATGTCAGCTTCTTTTTCCAGCTATCTTGGAGCCAACTTAATGGATCCTTATATCATGTGGCCCATAGCAGCTGGGATAGAGGCTATTCATAGGCTTTCCTTGCCTAGGCTAATCTGGCCACTGCTATGCTGAATGCCCAACCTTCTAAAACCTGAGGTTGGTGCTGAAGCCCCATCTGGTACCATTTACCCAGTTGGGCTGACTACCTCATAGTAGATTAATTCTAATTCACCACTCCCATTATTCAGAGTGCATCACTTTGTCCTTGTGGGGAAGATACATCCTTCACAAGGGATTTACCTTCTCTGCTTGCAAGGTTTCCGATAGCACTACCATTTGTGGAGTAGCAGAATGCCTGCTTAATTCATTGCCAATGCATCCCATGCAATATCACCTCTGACCAGATGGCACATTTTCTGGCAAAGAAAGTGAGGCTCGTCCTCTTGAAATGGTCTTACCCCATGGTGGCACAATAGAACTGAGGGGTGCCCAGTAAAGACTCAGTCATGGTGCCAGTCAGAGTGGAGTTTCCCCAAGGATTGGGGTGCCGTCCTGAAGGATGAGATTCTTGCCTTAAACTAACAACCTGTATATGGTGCTGTCCCCATAGTCAGAATGCATCAGGGCAAGGGAGGAAGTGGGAGTTGCCTCTCGCTATTGTCCCTAATAACTCACTTGTATTGCTTTTTTTTCCCTTTTACTTCCAGTCCCCATGGCTGATGAGTTTGGGGGCCCTAGAGCCCAAGGAATATAGAATATAGTCATGGTTCTGATGAACTGAAAAATGAGACTAACCCATGGCCATTTTTGGGCTTTGCATGCTAATGAACTGACAGGCAAAGAAATGGGTCACTGTACGGACTGGGGTAAGTGATCTCTTAAGTAGGCTTCATGGCTAGCGCAGAGCCCAACACAGGGCCTTAACTCAGGACCATGAGATCAAGCCCTGAGCTGAGATCAAGAGTTGGTGGGGCGCCTGGGTGGCTCAGTCAGTTAAGCATCCGACTTCAGCTCAGGTCATGATCTCATGGTTCTGTGAGTTTGAGCCTCGCATTGGGCTCTGTGCAGACAGCTCAGAGCCTAGACCCTGCTTCAGATTCTGTATCTCCCTCTCTCTTTGCCCCTCTCCCACTCATGCTTGGTCTCTCTCTCTCGCTCTCAAAAGTAAATAAACAAAAAAAATGAGTTGGACACTCAATAGACTGAGCCAAGCAGGTGCCCCTGGGGTAAGTTCATCTTAATTTTCAAGGAGAATTGTGTTTCTGCTATAGAATAGGGGCAGAGAAGATTGTATTTGGAACCCAAGAGAATTACTGAAGTACCTCTTCCTCGCCCAGTAGTATGGGTCAATGGAAAACTTTGGCAGCCCATTGATATGACTATTAAGTATACTGATTTTGCAGGAACAAAGTTTTTAGTCACTCCTCTATATAAAGAACTAACTTCATCCAGCCAAGATGCTAATGGAATTTGAGGGAAACATGGAGTGAGTGATAGAAATAGGGCAGGGATATTACAAACTTAGGTGTCAGCACCAGCTGCAGAGGAAGGGGCCAGAATCACTCAATTATTTTTCTACCCCCATTCTCTTATCTTCTATAAAGAACAGTGATGACACTAGCATTTTAGATTTCATATGGGAGGAGGAGCACATTGACATCATTTTGTGCTACTATGGGAGCTGAAGGAAATGTGTGTCCCTTGTATTGGGGACATACACTTTTCCACCCATTTGAAAAATAAGAATGAACTTGGAGGGGGTGAAGGCATGGATTCTGATGTCTACCTGCCATTTGACATTTCAGAGCCATCTCTATCCTTCTTTACCCTTCTCTACGCCACAGGAAGCTGACCTATGTGGATTATATAAGAAGCCATCTTAACCTCTGGCTTCTAATTGCATTTGGCCACTGGGGAGCCCTAGTCCAAGATTGGAGGAAGAGAGGAAAGTAAGTTTATGATATTTGTCCCTCAGCCCTGTTCCTGCAGGAGGAAACCTCTGGCAAGCTGGTTCCCTTTTTACATCCTCTCTCAATGTCGTTTTTTGCATGACTGACTCTTTTTGAGTGCCCATTGGCTCTTCCTTCACTAGGGACCTAGTCTTGGTAATGACATCACTGTAAAGAACCACATGGTGCTCCATATCATCCATGTTTCTCTACAGCTTACCCTTGCCTTCGTAAATGCTCTCTATAAGAATCCTCCTCAAATTATCCTAATTCAGTGCTATCCATTTCCTGCTAGCACCCTGATAGATATGATGGGTGATATTAAAGCATGTGTGCACGCTCATGGGGATGATCTAGTAGAGAGGGGAAACTTGATGCAGAAGAGGTAGAAGATTTTTGCAAGACAAGTTTTCAATGGACGAGAAGGGATGGCAAGCAGGAGCAGGTCTGATCTTAGTAAGGAGCAGGGAAAATTCATCTATTGGAGTAGGATGGAAGGCAGAGTATATGAGATAAAGAGCTGGTAGCTTGATGGATGTGTTGTTATGCAGGGTATAACAGCTATTTGGGGGCTGCTTCTATTTTCACAGTGAATTAATAGATGTAGGCTCGTTAGCAAAGTCTTCTCAAACAGGACATGAAAAGCACTAATCATAACAGAAAAAATGATCACTTGGACATCCTTAAAATTAAGAATATCTGTTCATCAAAAACCACCAATTAGAGAGCAAAAAGATATAGTCTGTATTGGGAGAAGACATTTAAAAATACATAAACATCAAATGATACTTATCCAGGATATATGAAGAACTGCAAATTGATATGAAAAAGACAAATGACCCAATGAAAAAAAAATGACAGGATACCTGGATTGGTACTTAACATAAAATGATATCTAAGTGGCTCAACACATATGGGTAGATGGTCAATATCATTATTTACCAGTGAAGTGCAAATTAAAATCACAATGGAGTACAACTACCCTTAAATAATAAAGGTTAAGATGTAAAACACTGACAATAACAAGTGTTGATGAAGAGTGGGACTCAGCTTGGTGGATTTTACTGAGTTGAGTGTCACTGGGAGACAGAGGGAGACAAGGGACTGAGGTTATGGACCAAGAAGTGATTGGAGCAATGGCATAGAACCTAATCAAGGGAGGGGGGAGGTGTGCACATGAGGAGGGTGATGGATGGTGAAAAGTTCAGTGATGGGACCTCTAGTGCCCAGATAATTTTTATTTTTTTAAGTAATCTTTACACTTCCAGTCCTGGGTGGCTTGAGCATCTGACTTTTGATTCTGGCTCAGGTCATGATCTCACAGTTGTGAGATCAAGCTTGGCATTGGGCTCTGTGTTGGGCATGGAGTCTGCTTAAGATTCTCTCTCTCTCTCTCTCTCTCTCTCTCTCTCTCTCCCTCCCTCCCTCCCTCCCCCCTTCTCTTTTTCCCTTTGTTCCCCCCATCCAGCTATCATGTATACACACGTGTGTGTAGATGCTCTGTCTCTCTCTCTCTGTCAAAATAAATAAATAAATAAAATATTTTTTAAAACACTTAATTCACTGGGAAATTAGCTAGTTTACTACTACACATAAAATAAAAAACAAAAAGAAATATAGCCTGATACATCAATATTTTGTTCTTTACCTCCTCATTCACCAAATCAGGTGCAGAGGCATCTGCAGATTCACTCATCCATCCATCCATCCATCCAACCTTCATCCCACTTTCCACTCAACTATTAAATAAAGACACTTAGTGCAAGGCAGTGTGATATACACAGTGAAGGAAATACTATAGTCTCCCCCTTATTTGTGGAAGATGGATTCCAAGACACCCAATGGATGCCTGAAATCATGGATAGTACAGAACCCAGTGTATACACCATGCTTTCTGCTATACGTACATACCTACAATAAGGTTTCATTTCTAAATTAGGCATAGTAAGAGATTAACAATAATAAATAATAAAATAGAATAATTATACTATAAAAAGTTATATAAATGTGCTCTCTCTGTCTTAAAATGTATTGTGTACTGTATTCACTCTTCTTGATGTGAGATGATAAAATGCCTATATGATGAGATGACGTGAGGTGAATGATGCAGATTTTATGACCTAGTGTTAGGCTGCTACTGGTCTTCTGACAATATGTCTGCTTCCGAACCGCCATTGATCTTGGGTCACTGGAACAGTGGGTAAGGGGAGACTATGTACCAAGAGAATGCCCTGATCCTCAATCATCACAATGTGATTGGGGAATCAAATGTTATAAATTTGAAACCTAGAGGGACACCTGGGTGGCTTAGTCGGTTAAGTGTCCAACTTTGGCTCAGGCCATGATCTCATGGTTTGTGACTTTGAGCCTCATGTTGGGCTCTGTGCTGACAACTCAGAGCCTGGAGCCTTGTTTGGATTCTGTGTCTCTCTCTCGGTCCCTTCCCCCTACTTGCGCTCTCTGTCTCTCTCTCAAAAATAAATAAATAAGCATTAAAAAAAGGTATTAAAAATTTGAAACCTAGAAATAAAACAAGTGTACAAGTGTAGATTAATTCTCAGTCCTAATAAATTAATAAGAGAGATAAGCATAAGAAATTAAGCATATTAATTATTCCATGAATAGTATGGAATCTGTGTAAGCAGTCCTTATAGAAAATGGACTTAACTACACTGCTAAAGAATTAAAAACACATTTTTTTTTTTTAGAGAGAGAGCCAAAGAATTCAAGAAAGTGGGAAAGAAGCAAAACACTGCAGCCAAGGTGCCTACCCTCCCCAGGTGACACCTGATGAAAATGCCATTCGCACCTGCTCTGCAGGTCACCAGGACATAAAGGCATAAAGCCTTCCCAAATAGTGAGACTCTTCATATGTTGCCTTCAGTTCACAACAATGGCACCTTACTGAGCAGAAAATTAACGAGGGGCTAGGTTATGGTTGATTTACTCTTTGAGGTGATACCAGACTCATCTCTTCTAGTCACTGGTCATTATGTATTCATGAGCCAGGCTGGCTATCTTTCATCCTTTATTGTATTAGGGGAAGGAAAAAAAAAACCACGTAAAACCATTTTCCTGGCTGAATGGGTGAAATAATTTAAGAGCCAATATGTTAGCCTGGCAGCTTGTCTAACAACCCAGAGACTCTCTGCAGAACAATAATTAAAGTAGCTCTTTCTTTATTATATAAATTATTCATTCACTTTTTAACACAAGGTGAATGTTTACGTTTATACGGAATGAGTACTGAAGACAGCTCTGCCATTCCAAAAGTCATCCCCCTCAGCTTGTCACATTTTCATCATGAAGTTACTGCTCAGCTGTGTTCCCGGGGACCGAATACCTTCACCTTACATAATCATAAGATCGCAGAATAAGATTAATGCCGTGTTTATACTAAATAATAGACATTGGAAAGACATGCATCTATTCATTGGGAACAAAATTCTTCCTTAGGGCAAGAATGAATTTTGTGGATCTCTCCTCCTATACATCGTGAAAATATGAGATTTAATGTCTCCATCTCCCTGAGATACAATTCATGGAGACAATCTGGGAAGATGAGATTTCTTAATACTTAATAGGTACAAGCAGTGAGATAAGACTCCAAAAATTTTCGGGGGGGTGGGGTGGGGAAAGGAGGGGCACCTGGGTGGCTCAGTTGGTAGAACAGGTGACTCTTGATCTCTGGGTTGTGAGTTTGAGCCCCACGTTGGGTGTAGAGATTATTTTTTTTTTAATTTTTTTTTTAATTGGGAGGAACAGAGAGAGGGAGAGAATCCCAAGCAGGCTCCATGCTGTCAGCATAGGGCCTGATGCGGGGCTCCATCTAACAACTGTGAGGTCATGACCTGGGCCAAAATCAAGAGTCAGAAGCTTAACTGACTGAGCTACTCAGGTGCCCCAAAGTATTTTGAATCCACCTAATAAGACCTGTGTATCTGGAAAGGCTATATTAACCAAACAGTAAATATTTTAATAACCAAAACAAGCAGCTATTTATGTATTTCCAAATGCTTTGATCCTTAGAGTTTCCAAATACGTTGATCTTTTTGATTTTCCAATCAAAACAATCAACTCAGAAGCTCTCATAGCATAGAATAGCAATCTCACAAAAAACAAGGCTCTCAGGAGCCTCACATTATTCCATACAGTTCAGGAGAAATCAGGTCAGTAGCAACTGTAATATTTTATAAAAGATTACTTCTTATTATCAAAGAAATTTATTCTCATGAAATAAATTTTAGACAATATAAAAATGTAAAGGAAGTAGTGATGATCTGTAACTCCAACACTAAATGATAATTACCATAAATATATGGTTGACTCTTGAACAACATAGGTTTTTAAAAAAATTTTTTTAAATGATTGTTTTAGAGAGAGAGAGAGAGAGAGAGAGAGAGGGAGGGAGGGAGGGAGCAGCAGAGAGAGAGGGAGACACAGAATCTGAAACAGGTTCCAGGCTCTGAGCTGTCAGTACAGAGCCCGATGTGGGGCTCGAACTCGTGAACCGCAAGATCATGACCTGAGTCAAAGTCTGACGCTTAACTGACTGAGCCACCCAGGCGCCCCTGAACAACACAGGTTTGAACTGCCTGGGTCCATTTATATGCAGATTTTTTACAGAACACCACTGTAAACGTATTTTCTTTTATGATTTTCTTAATGACAATTTTTCCCTTGCTTTATTGTAAAAATACGATATATAATACATGTACAAAATATGTGGTAATTGCCTGTTTATGTTGTTGGTAAGGCTTCTTAGTAGCTATTAGTAGTTAAGCTTTGGGGGAGTCAAAGTTATATTCAGATTTTGACTACATGAGGCCGGGGGGTTGGTGCCTTAACCCCTGTGTTGTTCAAGGGTACACTGTATTGTCCCATATCTGAAAAAATTTGCTCTCTTGCTGTGTGTGTGTGTGTGTGTGTGTGTGTGTGTGTGTACATGCTAGTTCCAAGTATAGGTTGGGTGTGGGGACTCAGCTGTTACCATGAGCAGAAGAAGGGATTGGACACTGGGGAGAAGCTTGCCCTTCTTGATGTCTTCAGCAAAGACCCTTGGATGGTCATTTACTGTCATCTGTCTGCTGTTTTTTCCTTAGGGAGTCTTAAAACTTGTGTTTGCACCTCAAAATTATTGGTGGGGCAAACTTTTCCCTTTACTGCTGATCTTTGCCTCTTCCCAGAGCCCAGAAGACCACAGCCTCATCTGAAGTCTCTTTCCTAAATCTGCAGCACAAAGTCAAGAGCAGGAAGGTTTCAGGCTCAGGCACCTGGGCAGCCATCTTCCCAGAAATCTTTCTTGGGTGTCTTGATGGAATGTTTTATCTGTTTACTATCAGCTAGGCTAAAAAAAATAGTCAGTAATGAATTTATTAAAATATTTCCACCTGATTGTGCTCCTTTGAGCTAAAACGTCAAACCTGTGCCAGATCCCAGTATGGTTTCTTCTGGGAACTCTCCTCTTAGACTGGGCTCAACTTGGGACAAAGACGATAGTGTAGACAGTGCCCTGAGGGGTCAGAGGCAGAGAAATCCTGTTGCTTTTCAATGAGAGGAGCTACCTCAGGGAGGTCCTTGAAACCCTGGGGGAGCTTGGGGGCAGGCTGCCTTCACAGGTAAACTGCTCCCCTTTACTATATAGTTTGCAGACAACTACTCTCTGTGAGGTGTGGAGAATGGAAACAGCCTCTCAGTACCTCAAAAAAAAAAAAAGGTAAGAGGTTTTCATTTTACATACCTGGCTTTACAAGTGTGGAAAATGCTATGCCTGCAAATTTGCTGCTGTGAAGAGACCCCAACTGCTTGACCTGTGCAAGTGTGGTTGCAAGGCAGGACCATGAGCAGGTGAAGGGAATTTATAAGCCGTTCAAGGGGACTGTGCAACATGAAAGAGCAGGACCTGGCTGATGAGAACAGATGGTTCCAAGGAACTAGAGCTAATGGAAGGGAATTCAAATAAAAAACCCCTGGGAACTCTCAAGGAGATAAAACTAGAGCATTAAAAGTACTTAGGGAGCCTGATACCATCCTTTCTGCCTTTGAAAATTGGATAGATGAACTTAAAAAGAAGATGATTTCTCCAGAGCACAGAATTAGTACTTTGAAAAAAGAAATATCTCACAACAGAGAGCTAAAACACAGAGGCAGATTATCACATAGGAAACACTAAGGGGTTTGGAGGATAGCTCCAGGAGAATTCTGCCAAGTATCCTGAATTCGAAGGATTGAGAGAAATTCTTAATAGATTCCAGCAGGAGGTAAAAAAGGTGCTATATATATATATATATAAAAGTATGCCAATAGCTTAGCTTAGGATATCTTATGGCATCACTAGAAAGTAGAAGACAATGGAATAAATCGTGTGGGTCATTGAGAGTGAAGAACTGTGATCCAAGAATTCAATTTCTGGTTGATGTAGCATTTATCATTCATCATTAGGCAAGACTGTATGAGTCCCTAACAGAACACCCTCCCCGTTGGTCAAATACTAATCTAGATACCAATGCGAAAGGATTTTGCAGATGTAACCAAAGACCCAAGTTACTTGACCTTAAGTTATGGAGATTATCCATATGGGTCTGACCCAATCAGGTGAGCTTTGTAGAAGCAGAATTTTCTCTGACTGGTAACAGAAGATGAAGTCGGAGACTCACACCATTGCTGGCCTTGAAGATAAGGGGGACCATATGCTAAGGCCTGAGGGGCCCCTGGCTGATGGCCAGCAGGAAAATGAAGAGTCCCGTTCTACAACCACAAGAAACAGAATTCAGCCACTGATCTAAATGAATTTAGAAATGGATTCATATCCAGAATTTCCAGATGTGAACCAATCCTGACCTTGAGTTCAGCCTTGTGAAAGCGTAAGCAGCGATTCCAGCCAAGTTTGCCTGAATTTCTGACCATAATGATATTATGGGATAAAAAATGAGTGTCATTTTATATTGTAATGTTTTTTCCCTAGTGTTATTGAGAAATGATTGGTATACGTCACTGTATAACTATGAGGCATACAGCGTGATGGTTCCATTTACATATATTGTGAGACGATTATCACAGTAGGTTCAGCTAACATTTGTCATCTCATATACGATAGATAACAGTAAAATGAAAAGAAGCAAAAACATGTTTCCTTGTGATGAGAACTCTTAGGATTTACTCCCTTAACAAGTTTCCTGTATATCATACAGCAGTGTTAGCTGTAGTCAGCATGTTATACATTATATCCCCACTACTTATTTTTCTTGTAACTGGAAGTCTGTACCTTTTGACCACCTTCCTCCAATCCCTCCTACCCCATCCTCTGCCTTTGGTAACCACAAGTATGACTTCTCTCTCTCTCTCAAAAAAAAAATCCACGTATAAAGTGAGACCACACAATTATTTGTCTTTTTCTGTCTGACTTATTCTGTCCATCCATGTTGTCACAAATGGTATGACATCCTCATTTTTTATGGCTGAAGTATATTCCATTGTGTATATCCATTTTCTTCATCCATCCGCTGATGGACGCCTAGGTTGTTTCCATATCTTGGCTGTTGTCAATAATGCTGCAGTGAACATGGGGGTGCAGATATCTGTCCAAGTTAGTATTTTAATTTCCTTTGAATATATACCCAGAAGTAGAATTGCTGGATTCTATGGTATTTCTGTTTTTAATTCTTTGGCAATCCTCCATACTGTTTTCCAAAGTGGCTGTACCCGTTGATGTTCCCACCAACAGTGCACGAGGGTCCCTTTTCTCCACGTCCTGGTCGGCATTTATCTCTTGTCTTTTTGAGGATGGCCTTTCTAACAGGTGTGATGTGATATCTTATTTATAAATTGTAAGATTTGTGCTGATTTGCTTTGTAGCAATAGGAAATTAATGCAAAGGTATTTTGAAACATAGATGTTTTCAGAGAACATTTTATCCCATGTCTTATTTTTTTTTTAGGTTTTATTTATTTATTTTTAAGTAATCGTTACACCCAAACTAAGGCTCAAACTTAGGACCCCAAGATTAAGAGTGGCATGCTCTTGGGGCGCCCTGGGTGCCTTAGTCAGTTAAGCGGCTGACTCTGGGTCTCAGCTCAGGTCGTGATGTCATGGTTCGTGAGTCTGAGCCCTGCTTTGGGCTCTGCACTGAGAGCGCAGAGCCTGCTTGGGATTCTCTCTCTCCCTCTCTCTGCCCCCTCCTCTCAAAGTAAATAAATTAACAATAAAAAACGTGGCATACACTTCTGACTGAGCCAGTCAGGCACCCTCTGCCCTTGCCGTATTTTGAAGCAAATGCTCTCATTCAATCTAACCAGCAATCTGACAATAGAGAGGAGACAGATCAGCAAGGAGCCCTTCATTATTCGTGGTTAAATGTACATGAAAAGAATTTTAATCTGTTAGATGAAGGTTAATGTATTTGTTAATGAATTAGCCTGGTACTTACAGTTCTAAACTATTTCAGCAAAACCCAGGGTATGAAAGGTAAAACGTAAGTACCTCTTTCTAAATATTTTATCTGGTCAGTGAAGACCAGGATCACTGGTAAATGTCAAGCAAGACTTCTATTGAGGACAGAGGTAGAATGAAGAGAGTATTCACTATTCAATAAATGTGAGAAGAGAAAGAAGAGACCACCATTTATTAAATAGTAAAAATCAAATCACATGGAAGAAATAAAGCCATGTCTATTATTTGTGGCAATACATGGGAAGTGCTGAGTTCTCCTGTTTGAATTCCCCTCTCAAAAGACAGAGACTGTCAGATTGGGCTAAAACCCAGTACTTAACGTTATTTGTAAGAAATATATTTGAAATGAGAAAGAAATGTCAAAAGTGAAAGATGAAGCAAAGATAAGGCAAAGTCAAACTAGAAAACCCTAGGAATGTATCTGATGTGATAAAAGAACATTCAAAGGCAAAAGCATTTAATGAGATGAAGAGGGATGTTAAGTAGTGATAAAAGTTACAACCCACCAAGAAGATAAAACAACCATAAACTTTAATCACCAAATAAAAACCGCTAAGCGCACGAAGCAGAAAGTCCTCAAAATACAAAGAGATCAAAATGAAAACAAAATGATGCCTCTTAATATATGTCCTTCTGAATTTAATGAATTAAAGAGAGAGTTTAAATAATGCAACCAATAGGGACGCCAGGGTGGCTCAGTTAGTTAAGTGTCCAACTTCAGGTCATGATATCATGGTTCGTGAGTTTGAACCCTGCATCAGGCTGTGTGCTGACAGCTCGGAGCCTGGAGCCTTCTTCAGATTCTGTGTCTCCCTCTCTCTCTGACCCTCCCCTGCTTACACTCTGTCTGTCTGTCTCTCTCTCGAAAATAAATAAACATTTTAAAAAAGTAAAAAAAAAAATAAGGCAACCAATATAAATACATATCTACAGTTTTATAGCGATTTGGAGAGATGAGACTATGGTAGAGATACAAAACTTTGTACAGCATGATAAAGTACTTTGCTTTTTCATGCTCATGGAACTGTTTTTTTCCTTCTCAAACCAATCATGTACCTGGACAAATAAAATGTGATAAATTCTAAAATGTAGAAATTTTACAGGCTATATTCTCCAATCATAATCCTGTAAAGCTAATGATCAGAATCTTAACTATATGAAATGTAAGAATGCATTGCTAAAAAATGTCTGTATTGAAGAGAAAATCAAAATGGAAATTGAATATTTTATACACGTTTTCAAAAATGACAAGACATTTTCAACCGGAAGTAGCTTCACACAAAGGAAATTTTATGTCCTTCAGACGTTTATATTAATGAGAAAGAAATATAATTGTGTCAGTTATAAAAATAAAAGTATAAAAACAGTTCTATTTATTATTGTACTACTAATAAACTAAGGATTATCTAGTAACTAAATACCTTTCCACTTCTGGGCTGGTGCAATTTCATCGTATCTTTTTTATATTGCTTCTTTGGCTTACTAATATTTTGTTTAGAATATTTGTGTATGTTTTGTTATTGAAAACAGCCAATAGTCTTTTTAATGTTTATTTATTTTTGATAGAGAGAAAGAGGGAGAGAGAGTGGAAGTGGGGATGGGGAAGAAAGAGAGGGAGACAGAGATTTCAAAGCAATGCACTGCCCTGACAGTGCAGAGCCCAACGCAGAACTTGAACTCACAAACTGTGAGATCATGACCTGAGCCAAAGTGGGATGCTCAACTGACCGAGTGACCTAGGTGCCCCCCCCCCAAAAGCCAAGAATTTGTATTTGTATAGTACCTGTTATGTTTTCATATTAGATTCATCCTTGTCTCATAAAATGAGTTGGGTTGTTGTTTTTCATTTTTCCCCCTTGGTTTGTTTAAGTTTGTAATTATTATTACTGTTATTACCACTACTATTATAACTATGTCTATTAAGTACAATATTCAGTAGCACTTGCCTAAAAAATCTGTCTAGTCTTCATTCTGTCCTTGTGGGAGAGAATATGAACTATTTGGGCACCTGGGTGGCTCAGTTGGTTAAATAGCATCTGACTTCCGTTCAGGTCATGATCTCAAAGTTCAAGGGTTCAAGCCCCACGTCAGCCTCTGTGCTGATAGCTCAGAGCCTGGATCCTGCTTCAGATTCTGTGTCTCCCTCTTTCTCTGCCCCTCCCCTGCTTGTACTCTGTTTCTCTGTCTCCCCAAAATAAATAAACATTAGAAAAAAAATTTTTAATGTGAATTAGTGATTGAATGTTTCAAACACTTAACAATATTTTATTTCTTCTTGAGTCAGTTTGGTAATTTTTATTATTTTAGGAGTATGTGCAGTTCTTCTAAGTTTTCAAATGTATTGATATGAAGTTCATAATATGCTCTTTCTAATCTTTGTCCCAACTATAGTTCAGTTTCCCTTTGCATTACCAATATTGTTTATTTATGACTGCTTTTTTTCTCCTGGATTAGTCTTGGCGGAAATTTTTTTAAGCTAGGGTTTTCCAAAGTACCAGCATGGATTTTGTTGATCTTTTCCATTATATGTTTGTATTTTATTTATTTCTGATCTTAGTTTATTATTTCATTACTTTTACTTCATTTGGACTTTTTCTGATTTTCTTTGTTTAATGTTTGTCACTTATTTTCCTTTTAATATAAGCAATTACGGGTATGATATTCTCTCTCAGCATCATATTGGCTATGGCTGCAGCTACAGAGCATAGTATTTTTTTAAACATTTGCCATATTTGCACTCCCTCCCTCCCTCCTGCTCTCTCTCTCACACATGCGCTCACGCGCGCACACACACACACAGACACACACACTACACGTACAACCAGCAATTCCTTTTGGTTCAGTCATAAAATGTACAAATATACTATATTATCACAGAAAAATTTCTTAAGTTGTGTTGACATTGGTCAGATTGTTGAGTGTGTCCAAAAGCCTATTTAAGTTGGGTGTTAGGGCATATATCCTTCATATAAGCTGATATGAAGCTTTTTAAAGCTGATAAATATCTTAGTGGGCTGATTTATTTTATTTATTTAATTAATTAATTTTATTTTATTTTATTATTATTTTATAGTTTAGTTTAGTTTAGTAATTTCTACTCAATGGAGGGCTCGAACTCATGACCCTACTATCAAGAGTTGCATGCTCCACTGACTGAGCCAGCCAGGTGCCCCGAGCTCATCCATTTTCTTTTTCCTTTTCTTTTTTTTTAATTTTTAGAAAATTAAAAGAAAATTTAAATTTATATACAAGTTTGTTAGCATATAGTGCAGTATTGATTTCAGGAGTAGAATCCAGTGATTCATCCCCTACATATAACACCCAGTGCTCATCCCAACAAGTGTTGTCCCTAATGCCCTTTGCCCATTTAGTCCTACCCCCACCCACAACTCCTCCAGCAACCTCCAGTTTGTTCTCTATATTTAAGAGTCTTTTATGTTTTGTCCCTCTCCCTGTGTTTATATTCTTTTTGCTTCCTTTCCCTTCTGTTCATCTGTTTTGTATCTTAAATTCCACATATGAGTCAAGTCATATGACATTTGTCTTTCTCTGACTAATTTTGCTTTGCATGATACCCTCCAGTTCCAACCACGTTGTTGCAAGTGGCAAGATTTCATTCTTTTTGATTGCCGAGTAATACTCCATTGTATATACATACCAGATCTTCTTTATCCATTCCTCTGTCGATGGACATTTGAAGCCCATCCTTTTATAATGATTTTATAGTGATAAAAATATTTGTCTGCTTGCTCTGGTTTTAGTTTTGCTGTTGAAATCGACACGTTGTTTTACTAATTTGGATTTTAGATCAGTTTCTGATTTTATGAAAGACTATTCCACTATAACATTCAACGTTTACATCACCTTGCTTTGTGTTTCCTCTATAGGTAGCCCATTAGTGAAGATTCAAACAGTAGAAAAACCAGCAACTATTATGGGGTAGTATCAAAAAAAGAGTAAAATTCCACTCCCCTAGCAAGATGGACAGTGCTTCACAGAATCATGCATCAGCATTGCCAATATAAGGATTTATTTCACTACCAAACCTTGTTATTTTTTAGAATGCCACTCAGAGGAGTTTTATGGAGTGTATTATGCATATAAATGTCTTAACCTTGATTTTATTTGCAGGACTGACTTGTTCTTGACAGCAGATAGGGCACACTTACAATATGGTGGCAGTTGCCAGCAAGACCGTCTCTCCTCCACCTTCTAGGCACCTGCTAGTGTTTCCTGTTTCCTTGGTTTCTATTCCATGTTGGTGGATTCCTTTGAACTGGTAATATTACTGTATTGATTAAACGTTAAACCTCACAGCAGAATTATGCTTTTCTCAATTTTCTTGGTGTCTCACCTCATTTTCCCGCGATTTGAGATTTGAAAAACATGCACATCTCCCTGGAAACGCTGTAGAGTAATTCCCACAAGGACACATTACCTTTATGTTTACGCTTCTGTGCATTCTCTCTCTTCTATACCTTTGACCTTCCTCCTGGGATCAGCAGGTTTTGGTCCTGGGGCAAATTTTACAGGTTTCTCCAGTGATAAACTATAGGTAATGAAAATGGCTTTATTTATCCTCCTTCTTGAAAGATAACGTTGGTGAGTATTCCTTTCTATTTGATGGCTACATTTTAAGGCCATTACTGGTCTTTGAAACTGCACTATTCTTGTTGGGAAATCAGTTCCTCTTTGTGTTGACGTTTCTGGGCAGAGAGTAGGGGAGTGCAGAGCAATGCAGCTATAGCTGAATTGCCATTGACCTTGGTTCGGGTCCCAGGAAGATGAGGAAAAAATCCCATGTGTCCCTAACTTTTTATCTCCTTGTAAGGTGCTAATTGTAGAAGCCCAAAAATTTGAACTCACTATTATGTGCAAAATTAAAGACTTGTTATTTAAAGAAATGGAAGTACTAACTTATATTCAGATGCTTATAAGAAATTCTATTATTATATTACTGTTTTCTAATGACTATAGGTACTCTTTTACCTATGTTAGAGGAGGGTTTTTATTTATCTTCATTTCCAACTCTTATGTTCTTTATTTCGTCTCTCAGACTGCATAAAAGAGAAACTAGAAGAAGTTTTCTCTCAAAATCAGAGAAAATACATACAGAAAAATAATTTTATATAAGTTATGGTATTGTATAAAATGTGGATTCCAAGTCTCCTTGGTTCACTATGATTCTGTGGCATAATAGATCTCAAAATAGCTCCAACGCTTGAATTCAATTATTAAAATACAAGTTGACCAACAAGCTAATAAAACTTAACCTTGTCAAAGCGATTTCCCTAAGTATAAATTAAATACCTACCATCTCACTACTTTAATTAATTAGCAAAGACTACATTACAGATAAAGCATTCATGAAATTATACATTAATAACATTTCCTGCCTTGGTCTTACAGTAAGCCCACCACATTTCAAAATAAATCACTGCTTTCCAGTGAGTACATTTTCTATGTGTTAACTTTTGATATTCTGCAAAATATCCATTTATATTCTCCCCTATTTTTCACAATTGCTAGGGAAGAATATTTGTCCCTCTCAGTAAGGGTGAAAAATTTTGTTTTCTTTCAATGTCTATTCATTTTTGAGGAGGAAAATTAACTTGTGTATGTATGGCAAGTTTAGTATTTATTTGTAGGATTGGCCCAGTATCAAAAATGAAAAATCCTGATGTTAAAAAGTGCTTTCTCTTCTGAAGACATGGATGAGATGATCTACATAAGTAGTCCTACTAATCTTTAATCGTTATTCTAAGACTGTGGAAACAGAATCAAGTTATTGCTCTGAGATGATGAAATGGAGTATAAGAGCAGTAATTTGTTATGCTCAGGTACATACTTATTTATTTAAAAAATAAGTATTAAGAACCTATCTTATTGTAGGTAGTGTACTAGGTACTGGGGAGATAGAACAGCAAGGAAGATAGAGAATTCTTACCCTCATGAAACCTATGGTCTGTCAAGGAGGCAGGTGATGAACAAGTATTAACCATTGAACTCAGTACAAGTCTGTCTTCTAGAGCTGGTTTTGAGTTTCTAAGTATAGTCAGACCTTGGCTTGTGAGCATAATTGGTTCCAGAAACATGCTTGTAATCCAAAGCACCTGTATATCAAAGTGAATTTCCCCATAGGAAATAATGGAAACTCAGAAGATTCGTTCCACAACACCCAAATATTCATATAAAAATGATTCCTATATTGTGATATAATACAAAATAATAAAGAAAATACAAACTATAAAAAAAAACCTAATTAACCTGTACCTACTTTTGAAAACCTTCATGCTGGTGCGAGGGAGACAAGAGAAGAGGGTTATTGTGTAGAAGGACTTTCACTATCACTCACGGAATCACTGTCTATTGGCTCAATGGAATCTTTTTCCTTTTGTGCAACTTTAACAAGGAACCTATCCAATGACATTTGCTTTTGCCTCCTTTTGAGGATTTCACGGAAATGTGACATTGCCTCAATGATCACCCACAATCCTGCAGTGAGAGAGAGAAGAACCATCGGCTCAGCTTTGATCATGTGACATTCAGTGTCATACTACTCGTATTGCAAGGCATCGCTTGTTTATCAAGGTAAAATCTATTAGAAATGTTTGCTTATCTTGAATAACACTCGCAGAGCAAGTTACTCACAATCCAAGGTTTTACTGTAATCTCATATTCTACAAAATCACTTAATACAACAGGACAGTATTGGAATAAGCTAAAACTTAAATCACTTAAACAACAGGACAGTATTGGAATAAGCTAAAACTTAAATCATTTAAACAACAGGACTGTATTGAAATAAGCTAAGTGCTGATGGGTTAATAAGAACAACAAATGCTTCTTTGTGACTTTGTTTTTTTATTTTTTTAAGTTTATTTATTTATTTTGAGAGAGACAGAAACAGCATGAGGTGGGGAGGGGTAGAGAGAGAGATGGAGAGAGAAATCCCAAGTAGGCTCCACGCTGTCAGCACAGAGTCCAATGCAGGGCTTGAACCCAAGAGCCATGAGATCATGATCTGAGCTGAAACCAAGAGTCGGACGCTTAAGTGACTGAGCCACCCAGGTGCCCCATTTCTTAGTGACTTTAAAAGACAAATTTGAATTTGTCACTGAAGCTAGATATTCAAAGTTGGTTGGCAAAAGGCATCTGTTCCTCATAGTCTGATGGAGGCAGCACCATCTTCTAATGCTGCCATTTCAACTGGGGTTATTTAGGGTCTAACTTAATAGAGGAGCAGAGAGCCAGAAATTCTTGAAATGGAATTAAATACTTCTGCCCCAAAGGGACATATGTCATTTTCACTCATATTTCACATAGCTGTCCTAATTTCAGCGGGCTGGAAAAGTGCAGTCATCTGGGTCGCCACAAGTCAAAGAGAATGGAATATTGGCAACCACTCAGGAGCATTTCCCACAGACTGCAAATCTGATCACCAAATTTTCAGTTCATTCTTCCTCCCACCATGTTAGATACTCAACCCTTGACAAGGCAGATGATCTCAAATGCTCATTTATATCAAAGCATAATGTGCTGTGGTTATAAGATTCAGATGTGGTTGCTGTTGGTCCAAAGATCTCTGAAATTAAAACACAGTTGATCTCCCTCTACTCCATGCCACACACCCAATAAATAAGGGTGGAGCAAAGATAGGGTAATCACAATAAACAACCCCATTTGCAGTGAGAAAAAAATGGAAGGTGCACAGGAGTCTTGGGCCATATACTATTTCTGAAATCCCACTGGCAGACAGAGTGAGGGCTGAATACTCTGGGAGTGAGGACTATTCCTTAATTAGGTCCTGAAAATACTGGTAAGTGGACATTTTTTGCTCACTGTTCTCCATGCCTCTTAGCTCTGCCCTCTTGGAGGGTCTTCCTTTTCTTTTTTTAAACTTGAGGGAGGGAGGGAGGGAGGGAGGGAGAGAGAGAGAGACAGAGAGAGAGAGAGCAAGCGCACAAGAGGAGGAAAGGGGCAGAGGGACAGACAGAGACAGACAGAGAGAATCCTAAGCAGGCTCCACTCTCAGCATGGAACCCAGCATGGGGCTTGATCCCACGACCCTGGGATCATGACCTGAGCCGAAATCAAGAATCAGGTGCTCAAACCGACTGAGCCACCCAGTCTGGTGTTACTTTTATCAGATCACTTTCTGTGTGTGGGCATCTGGGTGACCAAGAGTCATTTTAGGTCTGAAATAGTTGTGAGCTTCTGGTTCTTTTATTAGTACAACTCTCTCAAAAGTTTAAGAGGAATTTTATCTATTTGATTCTAGCAATCTCTATCAGCCAGAAGCTGATAAAACCCCACTACATTCAAAAGAATGAAGAATCACTGTTCATTCTTTTTAATTTGTTTTAATGTTTATTTATTTTTGAGAGAGACAGAGTGTGAGTGGGGGAGGAGCAGAGAGAGACACACACACAGAATCCAAAGCAGGCTCCAGGCTCCAGGCTCCAAGCTGTCAGCACAGAGCCCGACGTGGGGCTCAAACTCACAAACTGTGAGATCGTGACCTGAGCTGAAGTCAGACGGTCAACCGACTGAGCCACCCAGGCACCCCACCCTTTGTTCTTTTTAGGTCAAGGCTCCCCAAATTGCTACGTGGACAAAATTGGTCAAGCATATCTGCTCTTTTGCTTAATGGAAGGCCCCTCAAGTCAGTTGGCATTGGTGCAAGAGTCACATCTCACACTCTTTACCTTGAGTCATTTCTTTTTTTTTAATTAAAAACATTTTTAAGTTTAATTTTCCATTTTGAGAGAGACAGAGGCAACAAGAATGGGGGAGGGGAGGGGGGGAGAGAATCTCAAGCAGGCTTCTCACAGTCTGTGCAGAGCCCAACGTGGGGCTTGAACTCACGAACTGTGACATCATGACCTAAGCCAAAACCGAGAGTGGGACACTTAACCAACTGAGCCATCCAGGTGCCCCACTGAGTCATTTATTTCTAGTTGAAAAGTTGCAAGTCAGGATTTCCACCTCTGACCATGATGGAGAAACATAGGCCAGATTTAACTTCCTGCCTTTACACAACTAGAAAGCTGGGAAATACTGGTTTCTGACATTGGGTTGAAGCAGCACAAGGTTGTGATCACTAACGAAAAGGAAACAAATGAGTTGAGCTTTAGGATGGCTTAGGTTTTTTTTTTTTTTTAATGTTTATTTATTTTTGAGAGAGAGCGAGGCGGGGGGCAGAGAGAGAGGGAGACAGTTTCTGAAGTAGGCTCTGAGCTAACAACAGAGAGCCCATGCGGGGCTTGAACATATGAATGGTGAGATCATGACTTGAGCTGAAGTCAGATGCTCAACTGACTGAGCCACCCAGTCGACCAGGTAGATGGCCTAGCTTTCTACCTGGAGGCACATTTGGAACCATGAGGCAGGAAGAGGATGTCCAAAAGAACTGGAGTTGCCTCTATGACTTGAGACGGCAGAGGTGTCCAGGTTGCTAAAACTTGGGGAAACGAGATCCAGAGAGGAAAAGTGCCACAGAAAAAAGCCCCAGAAATCTGACTTTGAATTCCCTTAGGCTGTTTAGCCAAACAGCACTCTGCTTGTGCATGGGATGAAATTCTGAAAGTTGAGGCAAGAAGAGAGTAACTGGGGAGCCATGAACTGAACAATTCCCAGAACCCACCAGGGCCACAGTGAAGAGTTCCCCATTAACCACTCAGTGGAAACCAAGAAGGGCTGCACCTCAGTTGTGGGGCTACCGTAAACAAAGCTTAAAAACAAAGCTTTAGAGGATTAAGCTCAACAACAAGTAACTTAATTGTCTACACTCCTTAAAGGAAGACAACAAAATCAAGAATCTCAACAGTGTAAACTTCACGATATCCAGGATTCCAAAGAATTACTAGATATAAAGCATCAGGAAAATAAGACTCATAACTGGAAGAAAACTCAGTCAACAGAAACAGACCCAGTAGTTAATAAAAATCTACAGAGAAAATGCAGTCTTTTCACTTGAAATGCACCATTCACATAATCATGAATGCTGAAGTTTATAAATCTTCTGGAAGAATATATAGGTACAAAGTATTATGACCTTGGGATAGGCAAAATGTTTTTTTGATAAACACCAAAAGTACTTTACTTTTTTAATTTTTAAAAAATGTTTATTTATTTTTGAGAGACAGAGAGACAGCATGAGCAGGGGAAGGGCAGAGAGATATGGAGACACAGAATCTGAATCAGAGCAGACTCCAGGCTTTGAGCTGTCAGCACAGAGTCCGATGAGGGGCTTGAACCCACAAGCCGTGAGATCATGACCTGAGCCGAAGTCAGACACTTAACCAACTGAGCCATCTAGGCCCCCCAAAGTACTTTATTATTATTAAAACATGAACCATTTAAAGGACTCCATCAAGAGGCTGAAAATAGGAACCACAGATTGAATGAAAATATCCAATACATACATAAAATACATATAAGAGTTCTTTATATATATTTTAAATATATATATTTGTATATATATTATTTTATTATTGTTTAGAGAGAGAGCGAGAGAGAGAGAGCACACATAAGTGGGGAAAGGGCAAAGAGAGAGGGAGAGACAGAATCCCAAGCAGGCTCCTCACCACCAGTGCAGAGCCTGATGTGGGGCTCAAACTTATAGGCCCTGAGATCATGACCTGAGTCGAAGTCCAACACTTAACTGACTGAGCCACCCAGATGCCCCTGTACATATATGTTAAATATATATATTTTAAATATATTTAAAATATAAATATTATTATATATAAAGAACTCTTACAACTCATAATGAAAAGACAAATAGCCCAGTATAACATGAACCAAAGATTTGAACAGACACTTCACAAAAGAGCATATATGAATGGTTAGTAAGCACAGGAAACAATGCTCAACATCATTAGGCGTCAGAAACATGCAAATTAAAGTCACAATGAGATCCCACCATACACAGATTTAATGGCTACAATGGAAAGACTGAGAACCCCAAGAGTTGATGAGTATGTAGAGCAACAGAGACTGTCATCTATCAGCCATATTGGAAGACTTTTCAGCATTTTCTTATCAAGATAAACACATACATATCTTAAGACCCAGCAATTCTATGGGGTCCCTGGGTGGCTCATTCAGTTGAGTGTCTGATTTCAGCTCAGGTCATGATCTCACAGTTCGTGGGTTTGAGCCCCACGTCGGGCTCTGTGTTGACAGTTCAGAGCCTGGAACCTGCTTCGGATTCTGTGTCTCCCTCTCTCTCTGTCCCTCCCCGACTCACTCTCTGTCTCTCTCTCTCTTTCTCTCTCAAAAATAAAAATTGAAAAAAAAAAAAAGACCCAGCAATTCTGATCTAGATAATTACCCAAAGGAAATAAGAACATGTATCTACACAGAGGCTTGTATATGATACAAATTTTCATCAGTACGAATGGATAAAGAATGGATAAACAAATTGTAGTTGTCCCCACAACAGTATACAACTTAGCAAAAAACATAATGATTTTCTGCTACATGTAGCAACATGGATAAATTTTTAAAATACTTATGCTGGGTTAAAGAAGCCAGAACCACAGGAATACATACTGTGTGAACTTATTCTATGAAATTCTAAGGAAGCCACATTTAATCTATAGTGATCTATAGAAAGCAGATCAGTTCCTGATTGGGGCTAGGGTAGAGAGAGTTTGGGAAGGGATGTGAAAATCTGTATTTTGATTGGCTACATATAATTGCCCAAAGTCCCCAAACTGTGTACTTAAAATCTGTGAACTTCAGTGTTTGTAAATACAGTTGACTTTTAAAAATCTGGTCATTTGTCTCTTAAAGGCATTCTTGAGCTTAGCTTTTACTCTTTAAAGTCATGGAAAAGTTGCCTTTTAACTTTGCAAGGACCTGAATATTTTGTGTTCTCTTTACTCTGTTCCACTTTTATTTGGAAACCAACCAGTTCTTTTAGGAGCTCAACTTCTTTTTAAAAAAATTTTTTAATGTTTATTTTTGGAGAGAGAGAGAGAGAGAGAGAGCGCAGGGAAGGGGCAGAGAGAGAGGGAGACACAGAATCTGAAGCAGGCTCCAGATCCCCTGATGTGGGGCTCGAACTCATGAACTGTGAGATCATGACCTGAGCTGAAGCCAGACACTTAACCAACTGAGCCATCCAGGCACCCTAGGAGCTCAACTTTAAAAAATTTTTACCTTGTCACGTACAACCTGTGTTAGTCCTCTGGGCCACTGGGCAGCTTGAACTACAGAAATTTTTTTTTTTCACAGTTCCAGAAGCAGGGAGCTCAAGATCAAGGTGCTGGCAGCACTGATTTCTCCTGAGGCCCCAGCCCTTGGCTTACAGATAGGTGTGTCCTCACCTGGTTTTTTCTCTGTGCATTGGTGCTTGGTGTCTGTCTCCTCTCTCTCTTCTTGTAAGGACAGAAGTCATATTGGATTAGGGTCCAACCTTATGACCTCATTTAACCTTAATTACATCCCAAAAGGTCCTATATCTAAATATAGTTACACTAGGCATTAGGGCTTTGACAGAGGAATTTTGGAGGCACACATTTCAGTCCATAACATTCTGTTCTCTGCCTGCCCCCACCCAAATTCAGGTCCTTTTCGCATGCAAAAAAATTCACTTCCTCCTAGCAGTCCCCCAATTTTTTTTAAGTTTATTTATTTATTTTGAGAGAGATGACATGAACAGGGGACAGACAGAGAGAGAAGGAGAGAGTGAGAATCCCAAGCAGGCTCTGCACTGTCAGAGCAGAGCCCGACAGGGGGCTCGAACTCACAGACTGTGAAATCATGATCTGAGCAGAAATGAAGAGTTGGATGCTTAACCAACTGAGTCACTCAGGTGCCCCCCTTTTTTCTTCAGTCCCCCAATTTTTTAAAGTTTGCATTCTTATATTTTCATTTGTTTGTTTAAATTTACATCCAAGTTATTTAGCATATAGTGCAATAATGATTTCAGGAGTAGAATCCAGTGATTCATCCCCTACATATAATACCCAGTGCTCATCCCAACAAGTGCCCTCCTTAATGTCCCTCATCCATTTAGCCCACTCCTCCAGCCACAACCCCTCCAGCAACATCAGTTTGTTCTCTTTATTTAAGAGTCTCTTATGCTTTGTCCCCCTCCTTGTTTTTATATTATTTTTGCTTCCCTTCCCTTCTGTTCATCTGTTTTTATCTTAAATTCCACATAGGAGTGAAGTAATTTGATATTTGTCTTTCTCTGACTAATTTCACTTTGCATAATACACTCTAGTTTCATCCACATTGTTGCAAATGGCAAGATTTCATTCTTTTTGATGGCTGAGTAATACTCCATTGTATATAGACACCACATCTTCTTTATCCATTCATCTGTCGATAGACACTTGAAGCCTATCCTTTTCAAATGATTTTCTAGTGATATTTGTCTGCTTGCCCTGGTTTTAGTTTTGCTGAAGTGGTTCAATGTAATCAACCTGCCACCAGGTAGCTGGCTGATCACCCTGGGTGATGTCGCCATATTGGGGCCTTAGTTTTGTTCTTGCTTCTGCAGATTGGGCACTCAGCAGTGGCCATACCCTGTTCAGCCTTGGTGAGTGGAAACCCATGTTGATGAATCCATGCATAACTACCACTACATCACGGCTGCTTTGTTCCTGAGGCCATTGGATGATGACGGGGTGGGTGGGAAGAGTGGCTAACTAGTATCCATAGAACAGGTCATCTTATTCAGTTAGTTATTAAAATCTCCTCTGCTGAGGTCACCCTTTGTTTAATACCTCACATTTTTTGCCCATTCAGAGAGTTCTGGTCTCACAACTCTTCCCCAGACCCGTTGCCAATTTTCTACTGTTGCGTGTTCATTGGTACATAACGTGCCCCCAGGTTTTTGCAGGTAACAGTGCTGCCAAATATCTTCCCACTGTTTCTATAATTTCTATGATGAGTTTTCTGAGCATGCGCAGAACAACTACTTAAGCCAGCACCACATCGTTTAAGATTTTGTTACCCTATCTACCACGCATAGGGAGCCCTCACATGTGGCTTCAGGATGAGAGAGTTGGGAAACTCCATGTTGGTAAGGTCGTGAAGAAGTATCATCCTCTGTGTCCTCAAAATCAGAGGAAATCTGGATGTTGGTGTACTTTAGTATCATCCACCTTAAGAACATGTGGTTAGACATTAAAACTTGTTGCTTCCTTTTTTAAAAATGTTTATTTATTTTTGAGAGAGAGAGACAGAGCACAAGCAGGAGAGGAGTAGAGAGAGAAGGAGACACAGAATCTGAAGCAGGCTCCAGGGTCTGAGCTGTCAGCACAGAGTCCGACATGCGGCTTGAACCCATGAACTTCGAGATCATGACCTGAGCTAAAGCCAAATGCTTAACTGACTGAGCCACCCAGGTGCCCCTTTTGCTTCCTCCTGATCACTCTAAACTTAGGCAACTCTGTAACCAGAGCACCAACAAAATCAATCACAATCCTAATATACTTGATCCTTGAACAACACGGGCTTGAAATACTGTGGGTGTGAGTGAAACTGTTCATGTTCTGTGTTGGTATTATGTATACTATGGATACTGGGGTAAATGACTAACTTTCAAAGACAAGAGGGGCATTTTCATGGTTAATTTTCTGTGTGTCTAGGCTATAGTCCAAAGACATTGAATCTGTTGCTGTGAAGGTATTTTGTATATGTGACCGAAGTCTCTAATCATTTAAGGAAGATTATCCTTGATCAACTCGATGGGTCTGACTTAATCAATTGAAAGGTAGGACTCAAACTTCCCAGATGAAGAAATTCCACCTTTGGACTGAAGTTTCAGCTCACGCCTGAGAGGTCCAGCCCGCCCTGTCCTTCCCGATGGCCTGTAGCTTTTGGACTCACCTTGTCAGCTTTCAGTATAAGCTCCTTTCTTGCAAGAATTCTCTTAGTATATATCTCCTATGGGTTCTGTCTCCCTGGTGGGGCCCTGACTGATAACAGACACAAAGTGAGAGAGAACACGGATATCCGGGAACCCACCGGGACAAAGAGGGACCTGCACTAAGTGTTAACCACCTCCAAATGTCCAATCCTGGTGATGCTGGTGAGCTGTAGGAAAAGTTGGCTCTGTCAGTGCAGCTAGCATGCACTTTGGGAGCTGGAGAAGCAGCAGGATCCAGCAGGAGTAGCTGCAGACCTGGTTGCTTCGTCATGCTAACACTGTGAGCCAGCTGATCCCTCACAAGGTGCGTGAGCTCCGACATCACTTGACTTTACACTGACCTTCCTAGTATAAATGTGGCTGCTGCTACCCTTCCACCTTCCAAACCTTGCGCACGTTTATCCTGGGCCCCAGCCCAGAACCATACAGAGAAGTGGATTCTGGGAAACATAGTTTCATCTTCCTTAGGTTGACACAATACACAACTACCACCACCACCACCACCAGGTATCATGGGGGAGGGTTTCTTGGAAGCTTCCGTATGACTTTTTTTTTTCTAGCTCATTGGCCAGAATCTGCCGGCCCCATCTGACTGCATGTCTAAAAATCCAGGGTTCTCTTCTAAAGAAATGCAAAATGGGGGTGCTTGGGTTAAGCGTCCGATTTCGGCTCAGGTCATGATCTTGTGGTTGGTGGGTTCGAGCCCCGCATTGGGCTCTGTGCTGACAGCTCAGAGCCTGGAGCCTGCCTTGCATTTTGTGTCTCCATCTCTCTCTCTTCCCCTCCCACACTCATGCTTTGTCTCTCTCTCTCTCTCTCAAAAATAAATAAAAACATTTAAAAAAAAAACGACAGGAAGGATGCATACTGGGTAAATGATGAACTGCCTCTGTTAGAGAACTACTGTTTATAGGACCTAGTTCCCACCTTCTAGAGCCTAATTTTTAGGAGGGGAAATAAGACACTGTACAAAACTCTTTTGAGCTTAGAATCTCCACCCAAATCGAAATACTTCCCCTACACAGTCCCTTGGAAAACTTCACAGAGTGTTTTTATGTCTAAAGAACTTTTCATAGATCAAAGTATTATCCTCAGGATAGCAGTGAACCACTATAAGCGGGCAATTCTTTACCCTGGATGTCAGAGTGTGATATAGATCGGCAGCAGGACTTTTTAAAAGCCTTTTGGGGGTAGGTTTTCTTCCCCTGGAAGAAGAAAAGGCAGGGTCCATGACCAGGGGCCTCCTATATGTATGGAATGCCTTGGGTATATCTGCTCTAGTACAATGAAAAGGAAAACCACTTAGATGGTGGATTTAAAGAGATAAAAATAGATTTTATTTAAATGCCACTTTGTACAAATTCAATCAAGTCAAGTCCCGTTCACATGTGTGCCGTGATAATAATATATTTAATGTTTTTTGAGCTTTATCACAGGCCAGGTACTGGTCTAAGCAACTTACCTAGATTATCTCATTTGATCTCATAAAAGTCACACGAGGAAGCTGCTATTACTCTTTTTCACATTTTACAGATAAAGAACTGAAGCACAAATGGCAAAAATAAGTTCAGCAAGATCATATAAACAGCCAGGATGAACTCAAGACATGGGGCTCCTGACCCTTTTTCTTGCATTTGCCTGATGCATTTCTAGATCCTGATTCAGCCCAGAAACAGTACATCCAGGACCTTTTCTTGACTAGGGCAGGAAAGTGAATACAGGGAAAAGGCATTTCAACCACAAGGACTTAAACCCAAAGGGGTTTCTGCTTAGCCGGTAGATAAGTGGAGAGAGAGAGTTCAATTATTAGAAGCCCCATTCTCAGATCATTCTCATTAAATACAGTTAAATAAATAAGAACTCACTATACTGGGATCAGCTCGTTTAAAAATTTTTTTTAAATGTTTGTTTATTTTTTGAGAGAACGCCCTTGCATGAGTGGGGGAGGGGAGACAGATGACCCAAAGCAGGTTCTTCTCTATGAGCAGAGCCAGACGCAGGGCTCAACCCACCAACTGTGAGACCATAACCCGAGCGGGAATCAAGAGTTGGCCAATTAATTGACTGAGCCACCCAGGTACCCCTGGGATCAGCTCTTAAAAAGAAAACAACAAACCTGGAAACTGGAAGGGGTAGGATGCGGAAGAAGGGGTAGAGGTTGGGGAACTTAGCACCCCTACCGCAGACCTGCAGGAATGCTCTTTGGGGGTCTTTAGGCTTCCTTTCCACACATACTGGACAGAGGCTTCTTCCCTAAGTTCTGGGAGGGCAGATCCTGCTTGGTATTCTTCCCAAGCTCCCAGGGGGCCCTGGGACTCTGCAGAACACAGGGGCTCCATGACTAGTTCTGGAAGGAGTGCTGGAAAGGAGGGGCTTGGAAGCATGTTATTAGCTTTAGGACCTTCTAGACCGGTGCAATATGCTCCCATGTTATGCTCAAGGTACGGCTGGGAACAGATGTTGTTTTCTCCTGTTACCAGGAGATCCACTGGGACCAGGAACCCCCACGCTGCATGATTAACTAGCCTGTTTCCTCTGGGGCGGGGTGGGGGGGTTGGTGTAGGATTTGACACAGAGCCCACTCAGCTGTGTGTATATGCTGACAGCCCTGAGACCCCCAGTAAGAAGGCATTTAGAGGGCAGAGGATGTGACTTTTCATTGCTCTTCAAATGGCTTCATATATCTTTTTTTGGCCATGCGCCTGACAGGCAAAAACCCAAACAGGTTGAATGTTGCAGAAAATATGCAATGAGCCTGAAGCCAGTAAACCCGTGGAGAATTCTGTTTCCATTTCCAGACATCTGATCACCAAAGGTCCCCAGCCTGACAAACTGTCGGCCTGCAATTCACCTGTCTCAAAATCCTCTCGCCTCTTTTTTTTTTTTTTCCTAACGTGGACATGGAATATATGAAAGACAGACTGAACAGTAGCAATACAAATCCAGAGGGCCAGAGACGTTGGCGCCATTCACAGAATTTATGAAAATTCCCCGTCTCTGGAAGGCTCTCCCAGCTCGGAAGGCTCAGCGCGGCTGGTGAGCTCCCGGCAGCAGCTGGAGGCCGAGCTATAAATAGCGCGGGGCCGGAAGCGCCCAGCGGAGGGGGAGCGCGCGGGAGATTCCCGGCTCCCCACCCCGCCCGCCGCGGCGCGCGCTCGGCCGGGGAAGCCGGCGCAGCGCGCGGCGTTAACCCTCGCGGCGCCGGGCCGCTCTGAGCGCCCGCCGCCGGCGCGAGACGGCGAGCCCTCCGGCAGTGGACACACAGACGCCTTTCTAACCACGCACCGGGAGAACCCCAACCTGTGTCCTCCCTCCCTCCTTCCCTCTTTTTCCTCGGAAGCTCCGGGTAACACCCGAAATTCGGCCCCGAAACACACGCGCGCGCTCACACACACACACACACACACACACACGCTCTCGGGTATTTGTGCCGTGTCTTCCCCCCCGCCCCTTTCTTTCTTTGAGCGGTTTAAATCCAAATCTTAAAATGAAAAGCATCCCCAAATTTGGTCTTGGAGATCATGCTGGCTTTCGTATTTCGGCGCAGGGGTCCCTCCCCCGCGCTGCTGGTGCTGCTCAAGGAAGGTTACTTTCCTCGGGAGGGAACGATCGGGGAGGGGAAACTGTGTGTGTGTGTGTGTGTGTGTGTGTGTGTGTGTGTGTGTGTGTGTGTGTGTGTGTGTGTGCGCGCGCGCGCGCGCCGCTGCTGGTGCTGCTCAAGGAAGGTTACTTTGCTCGGGAACGATCGGGGAGGGGAAACTGTGTGTGTGTGTGTGTGTGTGTGTGTGTGTGTGTGTGTGTGTGTGGTTCATTTGGGGCGCATGCACACCCGTCGGTGGCCTCAAGGTCGGCAACAGCCCGAGCACTCCGGGTCCCAGCCGATCGGGCTCGTCCCTGCCAGACAAGGACTCGACGAGGAGGGAGTCCCCAGTCCCGGCAGGGCAGCCTGCTAGCGGGGTCGGTGTTGAGCACGCTCGGGGCGGAAGAGGCACGCGTCAGGAGCTGGGTTCTCCGAAGGTGGAGCCCGAGCGGCAGCCCCCGCCGCGTCCCCCGCCCGGCCCCCGAGCCCCTCGGCTCCCCAGCGGGTGCTCTGCGCCCCGGACCCCGGGAGGAGGGAGGGGCGCGGCGCCCTCCCGGGCCGAGAGCTGTCACAGAATCTGACACCCGGAGAGGCAGCTGGTGCCCGGCCAGGACTCGCGATCCTTTTCAAATGGAAACAGTTTCTCCCAGGGAACCTGCCGGAATTCTCCGTGGAATCTCACTTGGGCTTTGCCTCCTGGCGCATTTCACCGAGGCCGCATTTACCCCTTTGAGGCAAGGAAGGCTCCAGATGCAGCGAGGCTTCTGGTGGCAGAAAGAGGTAAGCTCTCGACTAAGGTGACATTGACTGGGGGGGCCCGCAGATTTAATGGGGACCATCCTCCCCCGCCCAGGCGAGATGGTGAAATGAAGTTTGCCTTGGGCTTCCACTCCTCCCCTCGCCCCCCTCCCCAGGCCTCTGTCTGCTTTACCTTTGCCCCGCCCCCACTCATGCCTTAAAAAGAAAAATACCCTTGGGTGGGTGGTGGTGGTGGTGGAGGGGCTCCTTTATGTTTTTATTTTAGGCATTTTAATGTTCTAGAGGCCAGGGCCTCAGTGCGACCTGAAATCTCCCATCTCCGCTCCATCTCTATCCCCTCCCATCCTTTTTCCCTTGCCTTGCGTCTCTGCTCCCCACTTTCCTTATCCAGTCTACTTTTATTTCTTTGCCCTCCCCCTTACTAACCTGTCTTTCTCCTCTTTGAAGATAAGCTCTGAAATAAAGGGGGAGAGGGAGAGTGTTGTGATTTTGTGTGTAATGCAGTGCTGGGGTTAGAGGGTATACAGATTGATGGCTTGTGAATCATTCATTCATAAGACATTGCTGAGCCCTTACTCTGTGCTGTTATTCAGCTTCTTCACGTGTGGGGCTGTCCAGACCATGTTTTGGAAAATAAACAGCCCCCCAAACTTTTCCCCAAGTACTCTCTACTTTCCTCCCCACTGTGGGAAGGGGCATCTGCAAGACCATGGGGAGAGACAAGAACCTGTGGGCGAAGAGGAAGCTCATTAGGTCCAGGAGGGTTTGGTGCCTTGTGCTGGACAGCCGTGGAGTAGTGATGACAGCAATCACACATTAATAATTGTAATCGACATTCATGGAGCACTTGCTATGCTTGTTAGCATTGTTCTAAGAACTTTGCAAGTATTAACTCATTGATACCTCTCGATAACCCTTTGAGGTGAGGACTACTATTATCTCTTTTGTAGATGGAGCCACTCACAGACAGATGAGTTAAGTGACGTGTTCATGATCACATAGCTAGTGATGGGGGAGCTGACATAGCAAGTCCAGAGCGTCTGACTGTAGGACACAACTCTGAATCCTGTACATATCTGTCTTCACATATGAATCCATCCACTCTGTGCTTGTCACTGTTCTAGGCCCTGGAGATGGAGGAGTGAGTGAAACAAGCAAGATCCTTGGAGCCTTGTATTTTAGTTGAGGGAGGCAGATAATCTACTGGTTAACAAAGTAGATAATTTCAGGAAGTAGTAGGTACCACAAAGAAAAGAGGGCAGAGTGATGTACTGGAGAGGGGTAGCCTCACATATGGTCAGGAAAGTTCTCCTTACATGGAGTTTGGACATCCAGGCATTCAAAAGAGGAAATAAAATAGCCACGGAAGGGGCACCTGGGTGGTGCAGTGGGTTAAGTATCTGACTCTTTTTTTTTTAAATTTTTGAATGTTTTATTTATTTTTGAGAGAGAGACAGAGCAAATGGGAGAAGGGCAGAGAGAGAGAGGGAGATGCAGAATCTGAAGCAGGCTCCAGGCTCTGAGCTGTCAGCACAGATCCTGACACGGGGCTCGAATTCAGAAATTGAGATTATGACCTGAGCCAAAATCAGACACTCAACTGAGCCACCCAGGCGCCCCTGTCTGACTCGATGTCAGCTCTGGTCTTGATCCCTGGGTCAGTGAGTTCAAGCCCCATGTTGGGCCTACTTAAAAAAATATATAGGGGCACCTGGGTGGCTCAGTCGGTTAAGCCTCTGACTTCGGCTCAGGTCATGATCTCATGGTCCATGAATTCGAGCCCTGCATCAGGCTCTGTGCTGCCAGCTCAGAGCCGGGAGCCCGCTTCAGATTCTGTGTCTCCCTCTCTCACTGCCCCTCCCCCACTCATGCTCTGTCTCTCAAAAATAAATAAACATTAAAAAAATTAAAATTTTATATATATATATATATATAGTCACAGAACATATGAAGTGACAGATATTACCTTTAGTGATCAGGGAAATGCAAATCAGGGCCACCTTGGGATTTCCATGTATACCCATTTGGTTGGCCCCAAATGACAGTTTGACCTTATTAAGTGATTGAATGGGATGTGGCTTTGCAGAACCTTCCAACATCACTGGTGGCAGTATGAATTGGTACAAAAACGTTGGAAAATAGTTTACTATTATATCCTAATTTGAATATTCATATACCTGTGATAGAGCAGTTAACTTGCTTCTAGGCTTGTATTTATGAGAACCTGTTGCACTTGTTCAACAGAAGACATGTATTCAAATATACATAGCAGTCTGGTTCCCGACAATGAAAACCTGGAATGAACTCCAGAGTCCATACCTGAAGAATGGATGAATGTTCTGATATTGTCATGCAGAGGAATATTATACAGCAGTCAAAAATGAAATAAGCCAAATGACATAATAGTATTATTAGATTTTAGCAACATATTATTAAGTGAAAATTAAGTCTAAAAGATTATATATAGCATGATGATCTTTTGTGACATTAAAAACTACTGAAATAAAAAACCCTAACTGTTTAGGAATATGTATACACTTGACCCTTGAACAACATCGGGGGGTTGGGCACTGACCCCTTGCGCAGTCAGAAATCTATGAATAACTTTGACTTCACCAGAACTTAACTACTAATCTTGTCCTGTTGACTGGAAGCCTGATTGATAACATGAGTCGTTGGTTAATCCATATGTTGTGTGTTATATGTATTATATACTATATTTTTATAATAATACCTAACTTTTTCTTAATTTTTTTCAATATTCCTAAGCTTCGTGGTTCATCTGTGAGTTTTTTCAAATTGTCGCAAATCTCCAAAGAGTTTTTCCAATATATTTATTGAAAAAAATCCATATATAAGTGGATCCACACAGTTCAAACCCCTGTTGGTCAAAGGCCAAGTGTATTTATAGATATAAATAGGAAAGCAAGACAATGGTGAACGTGTGATCTGTGCTTATGCCTACCTCCAATGGGGAGAAGCCAGGAGACCATATGGTTTATTAAACCCAAGTCAGTGGCAAGGTCCCAGCTGTGTTTTGGCTTAGGGTGAGGTACACATGCTTATTACGTTTTTAAAAATAACTAGTAAATAATGAAATGTGGCAGGGAATACATGAGCTAATGATGACAGTAGATGCTAAGGCAAATATTAAGACTAGTCTTGTTCTATGTACTGTGGTCCAAAGTTAGCGGGTAGAAAAGAACACAAGTAGATGCCTCTGTCAGAGGGCAGGAAGCTTGACGTTTTTAAGGATGAGAACAGTGGCCCAGTAAGGGCGGGTCAGGAGATCGTGCAGGGCTTTGGAGGTCAAGGGAGAAAATGAAGGGTTTTGAGCAGGGGGTGAAATGATTGGGTTCAAGATTTTAAAAGGCCACTCTGGATGTTGTGTGGAGAATAGACCATGGGACCATCACTTGCAGTGGTAGAGAGAAAAGAGTGGCACTGGGGGGCCAGCCTGAGGGTCAAGTGGAAGGGTTGCAATCAAGCCTGTGCCCCACTTCCTGGTGAACATTCTTGTGCTGAGTGGTGAGGGCCTGGAGGAAGGGCACCTTCTCATCTGTGCTCTAAGGGCTCTGCTGGCCAGCAGTAGCCCAGTGGCAGATCAGGCTTGTGAGAATGAACTTGAAGTGAGTGCATTCAGGACATATTTTGAAGGCAGAATGGACTGGACCATGGGTGGAGTAGATGTATAGGTTTGAAAGGGAAGGAGAGGAGTCAAAAATAACCCCAGGATGTTTATTTGACTGTGAGGAGACTGATGCTGTTCACAGAGAAGAGGAAGAGCAGGGAAGGCAAGAAAATCATATTTTAGCTATATTAATTTTGAAATGCTGTTAGAAGGCCAAGTAAAAATCCCAGGTAGGGAGCTGGGTATGAGTCTGACGCTGGAGAGAGAATTTGGGGCGACAGACATAAACGTGGGAACTATAAGCCTGCAGTTGGTGGAGTTCGAGTTCCTCCACTTGGTTGTCATTGTCAGATTGTGAATTCCTTTGGGGAAGAGACATTTTGTCTTTCTTATCCACAGAGAGTGTAAAGTAAACTAGGTTATCAATAAGTGCGGGTTGACCAGATGACTGAGGATATAAACAATATACATGGGAAGGAATAGAGAGGAAGTGGGGAAGTGTCCGAGGGGTCTGGACCCTGCCAGTGTCTAAAAGTGGAGGCTGCATGGTTTTCAATCCTTCCTGAGGGTGAAGCAAGTCCGGTGGTGGTGCCAGCCCATTAGGAGGATATGACCCAGGGTCTTGGGGCCAGTGTCACATGTGGGTACCCAGAGTTATTCAGAGCAGCCAGAAATGGTGAGGAGTAGGGAGTGAAGACACAGAGTGGCCAGGAGAGCCCTGAGGGTCAGAGAAGGGCAACGAGGGGGCATTGAGCTAGACATGGGGACTCTGCCCAGCATGCAGTAGGCCCATGGGCACAGGGATGGAGTGAAATCAGGAAGAGGGGAGAGGACCTTCTGGTGCCAGGCCTGAGGGGCTGGCCCTGCCCTATTGCATTAGGGCCTGACAAGGTTCTCCCATGTCACCATGTCCCATCACCCTGCTGACATTGAGCCCCAGCACCACCATGTCCTTGTAGTTTACCTCTCTTTGCTTGTCAGCCCCCTCCCCTCAAATGGCCACCCCTTATCCCTACTCATTGTCCTATCTGTAGCTCCAGCACAGTGGCTGGCTCATGGTATGTGCAGGATTGCAGAACGAAGAGATGGAGGAGGGGGAGAAACTCTCTCTCGCTTGGCCAGTCAAGATGAGAGCATCCCATTCTCATTCATGGTGAAGGCACAGGACCTTTCCTTCTTCAGACAGTCAAGTCCACTATTGCTTAAGATGACAGGCTTTGGAGGAAGAATGGAGCAAGAGTTCAATTCTGGCTCTACCCCGTTTAACTTGGGGAGGCCGCTGAACCTCTCAGAGATCCTCCATTTCCTCATCTATAAAATGTGACTAGGAACAAAAACTCCTTTCTATTGCCATTGTGAGTTTTCAATGAGATAACGAGGTGAACCTTCTTAGTGCAGTGCCTGGCATGGAATAAGGCTCCGAAGTTTAGCTATTATGATCTTCCAGGGCATTTCATTATCACTGCCTCTTGTGGTGACTGACTTTAAGGCATGCTTCTCATTTTGAGAATTTAGGCTCTTTGTCCCGAGGAGCCAATGCTCTGGCAGTGAGGTGGTAGCCATTTTTGGCAGATGGGAACTATCCCTGGGCACACAGGCATCTGCGGTTTCCTTTCTCACATTACGCCACATGGTTTTCCACGGCACATAATTCATGGCCAGCCAGGAGTCTGAATAACAGTGAGGATTCAGAATTTATTCATTCAACATTCCATCAACAGTGATTGAATGTCTTCCTATGTAAATGGAGAAACGCCGTGATGACTAACACACTGTCCCTGCTTTCAAGGAAATCACAGTCTAGTTAGGGAGGCAGATAAATAGACAACTAGAATGTACACATTGATGGGATCACTTTTGGCGCAGGCCCCTGACCCCAAGACCTCCGCCGCACCCCCTCCCCCAGTGCTGGGAAGAATGATGTGAACTTAGTACTCATGAGGGTCCCTTGTGTCTACACATATCCTTACAATGTACAAATCATGTTTGCTTTGAGTTATTTCATGTGATTTTCCTACCAGCTTTGTGAACTAGGTAGAGCCTACTGCTCTCAGTTTATGAATGAAATCTAAGACTCCATCGAGTAGCTGCTGTGAAGTAAGGCAGACTGCTTTATGTGGGACACTGCCATGCCCTGTCTTCCGGCCACTACCATTGCCCTTCCATTGTTCTTATTCAGGGGTCTGTCTAGCTCACCACCCTTGGGGCCTGGGGGTTTAGTTTTGGTCCAGAGTTCACACCCTTGGATTGGATGGCCAAGTTTAGCTCATCTGTTGGGACCTTTGTTCTCTGGAGACTCAAGCTGACAACTCCTCTCACACCGGTGGCTTTGTGCAACTCTCCCAATCTCCCGGCCACCATCTTGGTACTTACTGGCCAGGAGGCAAAGCCCACATGAGGGTTCATGATGGTCCCCTTGAGGGAAGGGATCAGTGATAGATGCTAGGTTGCTGAGCTAGGTTTGGGTGGCTGGGAAGCATGGGGAGCAGCGGAGAAGTCTTTATTTCTCAGTAGTAGTGCTGGGTGGTCTCTTGGCTAGGGCAAGAGTAGACAAGTCATGTTAGCCTCCTTACAAATGGAATGACTTATATTTTACCAGAAGGGCTTTCATGACAATGGGTCACTTACAAAATAGGTAGGAGTCTTCTATAGAGACTACGCCAGTGCTTACAAATATGCTTATGGTTATTTACATAAGGAATATGTCTTCTTAAAAATTTAGTCAGGGAAAGGATTTGTTGCGTGATCATCACAGGGGAAAGTCAGTCTGCTGAGAACATGTGTTGTTCCAGTCTGCATCTGTATGTTTTATTCTTGTGGATGGTAACATCGTAGGTATTTTTGCTGCCCACAGAATATGTGGGTGGGACAGCTGGGATACTATATTGTAGCAGGTCAGGAACGTGGAGAGAGTGACCTCTGTCCCTGTACCTTTAACCTTACCACTGTAGCTTTTGATTATATTCTCTCATGCAGGAGGAAAATCCCTTAGCTGGTCATCATCTTTTTTTTTTTTTTTAAGTTTGTTTATTTATTTTGAGAGAGAGAGAGAGCGCATGTGCGCGCGCGCACACACACACAGGAGAGCACGAGCCTGGGAGGGGCAGACAGAGAATCCCAAGCAGGCTCTGCACTGCCAGCTCAGAGCTCGATGCGGGGCTCGAACTCATGAACCATGAGATCACGACCTGAGCCAAAGTCAGCCGCTTAACCGACTGAGCCACCCAGGTGCCTCAACTGGTCATCATCAAATTTAAATATGAAGTTTGTGAAATAGGGAGAAATAAAAGCCATCATTTATCAAAGAGGAGTTCTGAGAAGGGCTTTTTGAATTCCATTTGCCTCACTGAGTTAGGGATCAAGTTATATGTTAATTGACTGGTAAGGCAACCTTACTGAAAATTTCTGTTCTGTATGTAGGAAGTCTGTGTGTGAGGTTTTGAAGAAATACCTTTGCTTTAACCTCAATTTATGCAGTAATAGGATCAACAATGTGACTTGCATTCGAATCTTTTCCTTACGGATTAACATCACTTGAATATAAACCGGTAAGTCCTTAAAACATTTATTTTTCTTTTAACGTGGTTAAAATTTGAGGGAATCAATTTGCTTGGGAGAGCTTTTCATTGTACTGAGGTGCACTTAGGTACTAGGGTAAACTGGTTCAGAAGGCTTAATTTTGAAATGACTGAAACCTAGATCATTCTTTAAAAAAAATTTTTTTTAATGTTTATCTATTTTTGAAAGGCAGAGGCAGACAGAGCACGAGCAAGGGGAGGGACAGAGAGAGAGAGACAGAGTTTGAAGCAGGCTCCAGGCTCTGAGCTGTCAGCACATAGCTGGACGTGGGGCTTGAACTTGTGAACTGCGAGATCATGACCTGAGCTGAAGTCGGATGCTTAGCCAACTGAGCCAGCCATTCAGGCTCCCCAAACCTACATCATTCTTACTGTGTATTCAATTGAAAACCAAGCATCCAGTCATGGGTAGAGCTTGATTCTTCTGCCTAACTTAAAGGGAAAGATCTTTTTTCCTCCCAGTTTGGAGAAAACGTTACCACCTGAACTGTATTGATGGGTATGGTGTGTTCTGGAAGACACAGGCCTTGCCAACTGCAGACAGCTGTGCTCGGCACACCCTTCACACTCTGGCCACCATTGTGGGTGTAAAAATTGTTTTATGCAGCCCCTCCAATAAATGACTGAGAAAAAGTAAGCCCCAACCGATGATGATCATGTGAGTACCTGAAGATGTTGGCTGCTCTGGGTCAAGACGTACCTGGCCAGTTGGCATTGATTGAATCCTCCTGCTAAGCTTTCTATACCCCTTCCTGCAAACCAGAAGTCTCATTTTGCCTTGTGTGGGATGGTAGAGATGGGGGAAGGTGCACGCATCTTACCACAGGCAGGCCAGACGAAGTGTTTCTCAGATTCATGCTTTCAAAACACAGATTCCTGGGCCCCGAGATTGTGACTCAGTGTGAGAATTCCCCCAAAATGTCCATCTCTAGCAAGGGCCCACCTGATACTGATGTTGCAGGGCATTGGAAAGTACAAAGCAGCACTGGCCTAGGTCATGAATTTGGAAGGAACTCAGTTGGCAATAGTGGAAATGCAGTTCAGAAACAGAACTCACCAGAACATGACCAGTAGAGCCGAGGCGGATGAGGCAATGTTGAGGGTGACCCACTGTCCACTTTGCCTGGACAGTCCTGGTTTTAGCACTAAAAAGCTATGTGTTCTGGGGAAACCACCCTGTACTAGGCACATGGGAAAGTTGGTCACCCCAAAAACATGCTAGGCTGGCTTATCATAGATGCTTTACTGTGCTTTGAAGTGATTGTGTTTCAGTTAAATTTTATTTGAATTTAATTTTTTTAACCTTTATTTATTTTTGAGAGAGACAGAGCATGAGTGGGGGAGGGGCAGAGAGCGAGGGAGACACAGAACCTGAAGCAGGCTCCAGCCTCTGAGCTGTCAGCATAGAGCCCTATAGGGGACTCAAACCCACGAACTTCGAGATCATGTCCTGAGCCAAAGTCAGACCCTTAACGCCACCCCATGCGCCCCGGTGTTTTACTTAAATTTTAAACCCAAGACAAGCCACTGAGCATGCTGTGAAATGACATGTAACCACGTACAACTGCGGTCTGCCAGGTTGAACCTTCAGCTCTTCTGAATCTCTTTTCTCAAAATCTGTGGTAGATCAAGAGTAACCAAACTTGCCGTTGCTTTGGATTCACCTGGGGAGCTTAAAACAACAACAAAAGCCTGTGGTCTATACCTACCCAGTTGTGAATTAATTGGTTTAGGGTGTGACCTAAATTGGCTTTAGGTGTGGCTCTTAGAGTTTTTCAAGGGCCTGGATGATTTCTACCCTGCTGTCAGATGTGGGGATCCTTGTAGTCTGTGGTCATCAAAGACGGGGGCCTTGCATACCTCCCTCTTTCCGGACGTGTGCTGTTATCACGTCAAGGTATAGATTCTCTTTCCTGTTCCTTGAGTCACGCTGCCTTTGTGACTTGTTTTGAACAGTACGAGTCTATGAGAAGTGAATTTTGGGGCTTGAGAGGCCAGGCCATAAGAGAACTGGTAGCTTTTGTTTCGTCTTGGAAGCCAGCCTCTCTGTGAGAGATCAGACTACCCTGAGCATGCACTGCTGTGAGGAGGCTGCCGCTACTCTGGGGGAGGTGAGCCACTTGCGAGGCCCAGAGAGGTGAGTGACACTTTCTTGGAACTTCTAGTGTTGCAGGATTTTTTTTTTACCACAATCCCCGGGATTTGTTGTCTCGAGGCTTGGAGGAATGAAGAGGTGGACACAAAATGAGCAGCAGGCAAAGTTATTAGAGTATAAGATCAGAAAGGAAGAGTAATATGAAAGCTCTCCTTACAGGGAGGGGACATTCAAAAGTGAATACCCGCGACTACAGGCAAGGGTCCTTGTTTTATAAGGTTCTGGTCAGCACCCCTCCCCCCCTTTCCTTCCCCCTCAGGTTCCTTCTAAGGTTCTACCCATATTGGCTTGATAGTTTTAGGTGCTGGGTTGTCCATTCCTGATCGGCTCAATTCCATTGTGTGTGTGTGTGTGTGTGTGTGTGTGTGTGTGTGTGTGTGTGTGGAGGAGGGGGTGTCTATGGCCATACTTAGGTTTTTTGTCAAATTCTTGAGGGGACCCTCAGGGAAGGAGGTGGTGTCTGTTACATTTTTAAGAGGGACCTTATGCCTAAGGGGGTTTGCTATGGTCAGGTACTCTCAGCACTGTTACAAAATAGGTGTTTTTCCCCACCCAGGGATCTCAGGTCCTAACCTTTCCCTCTCTGCCTACTGAATCCTATCTTCTCCTCTCATACTAACCCGCCCAATGAGTGAATTTGGCCACGTGAGTGACCCCAGATGGTGCCGCCAGCCCCTCCCCCCATCTTTGCCTTAAGTCATTTCTTTTTGGGTGATTTGCCATGGAACACTTGCTCAAGCACAAGTGTATTCCCTGCACTTACTGGTAATAAAAATAGAAAGGGGGCATTTCAGAAGGCCCTTTGTAAATGGGGACTAGCTTATTTGCTGTCTCCAGGTGAAAGTGCAAAGCCAGCCTATATTGTTGGATTTTAGAAGGGAAATTGTTAATTATATATTTTTTTATTTTTTTAATGTTTATTCATTTTTGAGACAGAGAGACAGAGCATGAGTAGAGGAGGGGCAGAGAGAGAGGGAGATACAGAATTCGAAGTAGGCTCCAGGCTCCAAGCTGTCAGCACAGAGCCTCACATGGGGCTTGAACTCACAGACCACGAGATCATGACCTAAGCTGAAGTCGGACGCTTAACCAACTGAGCCACCCAGGCACCCCGAAATTATTAATTATATTAATAAGATTATTGACGGCAGTGTGCAGGGAGATTTCACTGTTGCCAACATGGTAGCTTCAACAATGCCCCACTCTTGCAGCCTCCAGAAAGCAGAGCTGAAGGCAGTGTTCAGAGTGCTGTCCGTGTGTCCGGGATGTGGGCCATCTGGAAGTGTGGGGGTGAACAAGGCAAGAGAAAAGGCGACGTGATGCTGTTGAATGCCACGTATCCACACGCTAGCTGCTGTTTAACGGTGAGCTGGCATGAGGCACACTGTCACTCCATGTGCATGATTACTTGGCACACGGGGCTTCTCAAAAGGAGGAGCCATTCCTTGGGGTGGTTCATGGAAAGAAAGAGTACGAGGACCATAGCTTCCCAGCTTCCTCTTATTTTTTCATGGAGGACATTTTACCTCACGGGGTTGCTGATGCTGTGTACTCCTGGCTCTCAGTGGCTGCTCGGGAATCCAGGCACATTACCACACAATATGTTGCTTTTTTCCAAGTCTGAAAGTGGAGGGACGCCTGTGTGTGGATGAGGTGCTCACCAAGAGAGACCCAGGAGGAAGACGTTGAGGGAATCCGGGAAGGTGCAGAATATTTTTGTGTGGTTTTTGTTGGTTCGGTTTTTACCAACATAGATCCTCTGGGTTATCTTACTTGGTTACTGCTCTTGTTTACTATATGCTGAAGCTGAGATTAACCATTGGTATAGATGCCCATTCTGCTGTTAGCCGTGTGCTCAGGATGAATTTCAGCACAAATGCAGTATTAGTCTTGACTGGTCTTTTCCCACCCAGTTATCCCACGGAACACAACATTGTCCCTGGATGTTTGCAACATGGTCGCATCAGGTCCACTTTCATTTTCAACTCCAAGGGTTTGGTGCTGGTTTGGTGCTGATTTTACTGTTTTGCAGTCTTTTTGGGTAGAGAAGGCAGCGTGTGCATGCTTTATAGCCTTGTGAGAAGTGGACGCCAGTGAGCTGTCACTTCTGAATGTCCGTCTTTCTTGATGAGCTTTCTTTTCTAAGTCAGGTCTTTTTTTTTATTTTTTATTTTTTTATTTTATTGCAGTGGGGAAAGAGAGTTTTAAGTGCAAACATGATGCCATATTTAGTTATTTCATGAGGCTGGATGGTTCCTAAAAATGGCCTTATATGATGGGTACTGTTATATTTTGCAACCTAGTCCCACCCTGACTGTGGGAGCCTTTATGTAAACAAATCAAATATCCATTTAACACATTGAATCATTTATTTGGTGCATCATTTTTCTGGAAAAAATGGTTTTCGCTGGTTTCTCTGCAATATGCTGATAAAATTTTTTCCTTTTAATTGCTTCATGTATATAAGCGGCAAAGATCACCTAACTTGAAAAGGGCGGACAGAAAGAATTTGGCTGCAGTTAAAGTCTGTGAAGTTAATCTGACCATTGCTTTTCCTGTGGATGAGTAACCCCCCCCTTCTGTTTCCCATAATTGAGGTGATCGAT
>CM053572.1:6966251-7016066 GCA_028646485.1 Cryptoprocta ferox
GCTAAGTTTCTCCTGTTAAATTTATGAGTGAAAACCTATGGTATCTGTCCTTCTCTGCCTAATTTCACTTAGCATGACACCCTCAAGTTCCATCCGCGTTGCTACGAATGGCCAGATTTCATTCTTTCTCATTGCCATGTAGTATTCCATTGTATAGATAAACCACATCTTCTCGATCCATTCATCAGTTGATGGACATTTAGGCTCTTTCCATGATTTGGCTATTGTTGAAAGTGCCGCTACGAACATTGGGGTACATGTGCCCCTATGCATCAGCACTTCTGTATCCCTTGAGTAAATCTCTAGCAGTGCTATTGCTGGGTCATAGGGGAGTTCTATTGTTAATTTTTTGAGGAAACTCCACACTGTTTTCCAGAGAGGCTGCACCAGTAGTAGAAATATTTCTAAGTCATAAGCATGAAACACCTATGGCACAGAGCAAGATAGAAAGGTTTGTAGAACACCTCATGCTTCAGTTCCCTCCCCATGTTGCAGCATATCCGGGGTCTTTGGTAAAGAAAAGTCCTAAGTCTGTGGTATTGTTTTCTAGTGACCCTTCCCATGTTCACATTATTCTCAAATGGAGGAGATGTGGCATGCCCTTAATGTCCAGGTAGTAGCCCATGCTTCCTAGGAGGCTGGATTTTCTCAGTGTTCCCTAAGCAAGTGATAGATCTTTGGATCCAATTGTTGCTGTCGAATGGAAGGTAAACTCTGTGACGATAACAGAGGTGTTGTCTTATTTGACTCTTTGCTTTAGTGAGTGAAAGAGGTCCAGTTGAAGCAGACTCAAAAAAGGGAATTGGTTGACTCAGAGATGACAAAGGCTGTGTGTAGGACCACCTGGTATCCAGGATTCAAGCAATGATAGAAAGAACTCTCTCCCTTTTTCTTGCTGTTATTTTATCTTTCACTCTTGGTTCTTATTTGGACCATGGCCTCATTCTCATGCATGATACTCTGAGTTCCATGATATGCACCAGTAGATCTACATTTTACCCCTAGTGCTTAGTTTTGCTTTAACAAATTCTAGGCCCTATTCAGATTTGGGGGGAATCTGAGAGTAGAAAAGGATTGATTTCCTCAGGAAAAATTCAGGATGCTCTACAGAAAAATGGAAAAGGATGTCAGGCTGGCAAAAATAAAAACAAAACAACAACAAAAAACAAAAATAAAAATCTCCCAAAACACAAAACAAAAACAAACACAACGCCCCCCCCCCAAAGCCCAAATACCCACCACTATGGGAGAGTAGCTAAAAGACTGCAGCTTTGAGAACTCCCATAACCTAGTTTTGACAGTTACCTGACATTGAACCCAAGTTTCAGGGGTAGACTCACATTGACTGAGCCATGAGAGACTGATGTATAACCAAGTGCAGATTTATTACTTTTTGATGAGAACGGCATTCAAGTAACCTCAAATGCCAATGTTGACAGAGCAGTCTATTTTTTTTTTTCCTAGACATACCACAAGAAAAGCCAATCATAAGAAATCTGTTAAACAATGATGGGTTGGAACAAGGTTCACAGTAGATTTTGCCTCAGGATCCCAAGAACTGGGATTCCTAGGGACAGAACAGCATTGTTCCTGGATGCCACAGAGAGTCTGTGTGAGAATTGGGGCTTCTTTTTTGGCCAATCTTTAGCAAAGCTTGGCCCCCAACCCACTGTATTAGAATCACTAGAAGCTTGACAAAATGCAGATTTCTGGTTTCACCCAGACTTCCTGAATTGAAAGCGATGGAAGGAACCTACATTTTCAATCACCCTTTCCCCCGGTTTCCCCCTCTGTCATATGAGAGTTCCTCCTCTAAAGCTAATCAAATCCTTCTGTTCACACAATCTTTATTCTAGCAGGATGTAGATGATTAGATTTCTACCTAATGAATTATTAAACATCTTGGTTTTGACTACCTTTCATGGCTCTCCACTTAAAGTGTTTTTAGATTCATTTTAATTCTAAATTTCTGACAGCAAAATTTGGGAAAGAATGAAAATACAGAAGGGTTTTAGTAAAATCCTCTGAAAGTTCATTGCCACTGTTCTTTCTCTTCCGTGTGTTAGTCTATCCACCACTCCTCCCACACAGGGGTCTGGGAATATTGTATGTAGCATTCAGTTCCTGCTTTATTTGCTCTAATTTAATTGGACAGCATCTCCCCATGCTGCTCACTCACACGGTATTAGCGTCTTTCTCAAAATTTCCACTCACAAATTTATGGGCAGAATTTTATTCCCACAAATAATTCGTCCTATGTGTGTAGTTTTCACAGGTGTGGAAGAATGAGATTTTGTCTTTTGCTTTGCTTATTTTTATTTTTTAAAAATATTTATTTTAGAGAAAGAGAATGCATACGCAGGAGAGGGGTGCAGAGAGAGAGAGAGAGAGAGAGGGAGACAGAAGATCTGAAGCAGGCTCTGTGTTATCAGGACAGAGCCCAATGCAGGGCTCGAACTCAGGAACCTCGAGATCATGACCTGAGCTGAAGTGGGATGCTTACCCAACTGAGCCACCCAGGTGGCTCTTGTGTTTTACATTAAAATGAAACCTATAGAAGTGCATTTATTTTACAAATAAAAGTTGAAAAAAATGAACTTTTTTTCCAGGAGTGAAATGTTTTTATTTTATTTTTATTTTTAGGTAAGTTCTTAATAAGGGAATATTATAGCAAAGTCACAGACATCCGGGTTGATACTTTATTGTCACAGGGTTGTCTAGTACATTTAAGCTCCTGTTACTGAAATTGTTCACAAGCAGAAGAACTGTTTTTGCTATGAAATATTCTAGCGAATATATTTTCCATAACCAGTGTACTTATTAGCCTCAAGATCAGCCATTCTTAAAACTGAGGGGCACGTGGGTGGCTCAGTCGGTTAAGTCTCTGGCTTCAGCTCAGGTCATGATCTTGCGGTCTACGACTTTGAGCCCCGCATTGGGCTCTGTGCTGACAGCTCAGAGCCTGGAGCCTGGCTTCAGATTCTGTGTCTCCCTCTCTGTGCTCCTCCGCCATTCATGCGCTGTCTCTCTCCCCAAAATAAATACAAACGTTTTTAAAAAATAAAAAAAAAACTTAAATAAAACTGAGGGGCTCCTGGGTGGCTCAGTCAGTGAAGTGTGTGACTTCGGCTCAGGTCATGATCTCACATTTGTGAGTTTGAGCCCCACGTGGAGCTCTGTGCTGCCAGTCTGCTTGAGATCCTCTGTCTCCTCTCTCTCTCCCTGTCCCCTGCTCTCTTTCTCTCTCAAAAATAAACAAACATTAAACGTGAAGATAACTATTAAATAAATTTCTGAATATTACATGAAGGATTTTGCCCTTTCTAGAAGACAGACTTGGACGGAAACTCAACTTCGAGCTTATATGATAGAGAAGAAATCGGGATTTTTACAGAAAATTTATGGCCACATAAAAATTTATGGTTACATATGGTCTCCAGTCCTATTGGTGGACTATTCCAGGTCAGCTTAGCCCTGTCTACATCGTGGACCTCAGATTTGCAGCCGGAGCTGCCCGAGTGTCCGTTGACGCTGTTTGCGGGGATGAAAGCCCAGGCTGCCGTTGCTTCTGATGCATACATTTCTGGGTCCCCGGCACGCAGCTCCCACTGACAAGAGCGACATCAGAGGCTCTGCCTTCCAGGAGCTGCTGGAAGGGCCAAGTAACGGTTCAGAGCGTGAGGCATTTAACTCATAGCGGAGTGGACAACCACCAAAGAGGGATCGGAGAGGAAGAGCCAGCAGATGAACAGCTTGCCTTTTTGCTCCTACCTGCACACTGTTCCAGGATGCAGTGGGTTTGTGCAGCCTGTCTGAGAACGGCATGGAAGACCCCATGGCCTGCTTTGTCTGTGGCGACGCCCTTGCCAGCTCGTATTTGCTCTCCTTTGGTTTCTGCCTCGCTCTCGCTTCTCCAACCACTGATAACACCCCGAGTAAAAAGAGTTGGTATGCAGCCTCTTCACCTTGTGATGGTAGTGGATAAACTAGTGACTTGCCTCTCAAAACTACTTAGGCCAACATCTTTCCAATTCTTATTTTTATTTTATTTATTTTAATGTTTGTTTATTTTGAGAGAGAGCGTGCGCAGGAGGAGGGGAGGGGCAGAGAGAGAGAAGGAGAGAGAGAATCCCAAGCAGGCTGCATGGTGTCAGTGCAGAGCCCCACGCGAGGCTTGAACTCGTGAACTGTAAGATCATGACCTGAGCCGTAACCAAGAGTTGGAAGCTTAACTGATGGAGGTGCTCAGGCGCTGCTAAGTTTAGTACACAGCAATCTGGTGATGCTCTACTTCCTTAATGTTGTGTGTATATCTACTCCTTTTTCTCGATGCCCCTGTTGCCCCTATAGTGCAGGCTGTCAGGATCTCAACCCCAGATTGTCTCCTCACTAGGCTTCCTGCTGGTCTCACCTGCTTCCCATCTCTGGGGCATCATGTCCTTGCAGCCATCTTTTTTTTTTTTTTAAGTTTGTTTATTTACTTTTGACAGAGAGTGAGAGAGAGAGGGAGGGAGGGAGAGAGAGAGAGAGAAAGAGAATCAATCCCAAGCAGGCTTTGTGGTGTCAGCACATAATCCAACTCAGGACTCAAACTCCCAGACCATGAGATCATGACCTGAACTGACATCAAGAATCAGAGGCTTAACCTTCTGAGCCACCCAGGCACCCCAAAGCCTTCTTTTGCAACAGAGAGCTGGTCATGCACACTGATGAAACCCTTCATATACTCCCTGCATGGGGTCTGTGCCAGCATGGGCTCCGAGGCCCTCGTAGATTCACTTCCATTACTTGCCAGACTTCTCTTGTGTTGTTCAACTAGCCTGTTTCATGTTTCAGCTATGCTTTGCTATTTAAAATTTTCTCTTTTACTCTTTATTTAAACATTAAATAAATGTTTAGAGAAGAGAGAGAGAGAGAGGGAGACACAGAATCCAAAGCAGGCTCTGGGCTCTGAGCTGTCAGCACAGAGCCCGAAGTGGGGCTTGAACCCATGAACAGTGAGATCATGACCTGAGCTGAAGTCGGACGTTTAACTGACTGAGCCACCCAGGCGCCCCATTCTTCACTATTTAATATTTTTCCCAGTGAGCTATGCCTTTACCTGTGTGATTCTTGATCTTTCTTGTTTTCTTCCATTCTGGGAAGGTTTGCTATTCCTTCAAGAGCTAGTGTAAGCATCTTCTGAGAAAGGCTTAGAGATTTTCCTAGGCTGTCTACTGTTGCTGAAGGAACACTTGTATTCAAAATGGTATTTTAGGGGAAACTGAAGGTAACTAAGAGGCATTCCGTCTCCCCTCATGGTTAGTAAATAGAGGTCACAGATGGTGGTCAGCACCTAGCTCCCTCTTTTGGAGGCCAGTTAGCTGTCAAGGGCGGATTGCCAGTGGTAACTTGGTGAGGTTCCCATAGACAAGGAGCTGCTTCTGGTTTATTCAGGTTCAGAAACTTGTATTTTGCTGGTGTCCTCAGTGATTATTGATATCCTCTGAAAACGAATCAAACTCATAGTGATGGGGCTGTAAACCCTCCTGACAATGTGATTAGCTGCATTGGCCAACTCTAACTCCAGAGGAGCGTGTTCCTACAAATATGTGTCATTAAGAGAGACAGATCTGGGTTCATGTTCCCTTAGGATGTGACGTTGGGCAGGCAACCACACCTTTCTGTCACATGTCAGCGTGTTTATAGGTAGCATTGTGGAAATGATACTTTTTACTACTGAGGAATATGAGGCGTGAATATCCTTTTTGCTATTCTAGTCACTCATGCAGAGGTTAATTAAAATTTTCCAAGTTCAAGGAGCCAGTCAATGGTAGATCCAGGATTGAAACCCAAGCAGTTTGGCTCCAAAGTTTGTGTGCTTCATCCCCCGTTCTAAAATATGTTCTTAAAGTCGACTATTTTTTTTTGATCTGTTTAGCACGAGCTTCATGCAAGGTAATGATTTTTGTGAAATCTTGGGATTGGATGTATTAGCCATTATATACACTTGTATGTGTGTCTGTATTAGATTACAGAAGTAAAGCTAATTAGCTGCAACGGTAGAATACACTCCACTGGGTTAAACAGGAAGAATTTTTAATAAAGGATGTTAGAAAGCTCCCAGAGTTTCCGGAAGGCCCAGAGAATCTGCCTTGGGAACAATAGTCCAGGAATCCTGGCAGCTAAGAAGCACACATCCAGGAGAAACAACCCCAAACACAGACACTGCTTTTAGCAAAAAAATCATTGCTCCATTACAGCTGCCCCAGAGGAACTTTGCCACCTCCAGCCTTGACAGGAAATCTGAACTCCTGCTCTGGGGCACTGGATCACATTGTTCATTCCCACGTTGACATTTTTTAAAAAAATACTTTAATTATTTTTGAGAGAGAAAGAGAGTGAGCAGCGAAGGGGCTGGGGGAGGGGCGGACAGAGAATCTGAAGCAGGCTCAGTGTGGAGAGCAGAGTGCCTGATGTGGGGCTCGAACTCACGAACCCCAAGATCATGATCTGAGCCGAAGTTGGACACAACTCACTGAGCCACCCAGGCATCCCTCCTACACTGAAATTTTGTGAAGGTGTGTTTCTTTGCAAAAACCTAGGTCCCATGCTTGCACCATAGCTGCAGGGGATTCTGGGAATGCTCTTTGAGTTTTCCAACCTCTGTAGTGAGGAAGGCAACTTCCAGGGGACTGAAAAAGGGGTGAAATCAAAAAACAGTGTCTGCCGCCACACCCATGAACCCCAAACAAAGCGCACTGGTGTATTGTCTGCAATCTTCTTATGTGTAGAGTCTATGTATCGTGTTTGGGGAAAGAGAGCGTGAATGTTTAGATGGTGCTGGTATGGAAAGCACTTGGCAGGTGGTGGTATTGGTGTTATTGCTGCTCTTCCCTTTGAGTTAGACCATCTTCCCTGGGCAGCGCTACAAGGACGCTATCAGATTCTCCTTCTAGTCATACTCCTAAGTGACACCCTAGGAGGTGGAATGGTGTAGCTGTGAAGCATATGAGATTCAGAGCCAACCTGCTTGGGTTTCAATCCTGGATCTACCGTTGACCAGCTCCTTGAATTTGGAAAATGTAATGAACTTCTCTGTGCCTGAGTTTACTCCTCTGTATCATGGAGGTAATGGTACCTACCTCATATGGCAGCCACGAAGATCAATAAGTTAGTATTACTTTTTTAGATTTTTATTTTAGAGAGAATGTGCACAAGTAGGGGAAGGGCCGGAGGAGAGAGTGAGAATCCTAAGCAAGTTCCATGCTCAGTGTGCAGCCTGACGCGGGGCTCAATTCCACGACCCTAGCATCATGACCTGAGCCAAAATCAAGAGACACTCAACCGATTGAGCCACCCTGGCTCCAAAATAAGTTAGTATTTTTAAAGTTTTAAAAACAGTGCTTGAAAAGTAAGTGCTATATAAATGTTTGTTACATAAATTATGTGGTGCTAGGAATGTCTATTTTCAGATAATATTTACATTTCTGCTTTTATCCACTGCCTGCTATCTTATAGGCTGTAAGATCGTGCATGGTGAGCATTGCTTATTCAGAGTGACTTTTCTGTGATGCCTTAGGAATAGGAGGCAACTTTTGTTATAGTTGATATGGACTGGCCCTCTGACATACCATATATATATATTATATAAAATCCAAGACTGTTGAAATACCTTCTCTGCTCCCTCAGCCAGTGTCTTCTTCTGGTTCTTCTCCTTTTTTGGCCTGGGTAGCACTTACTTAACTAGAATATTCCCATCGGGTCAGCCCCAGAGGTTTGAAGAGAACAGAACTCTCCCCACCATAGAGCCAAGGATAAGTATGTGGGTTGTTGTTAATTGGCTTGATTATGTTGCCTCTCATTTATTTGCAAAAGTTCTTTACCTTGGAGTAACTTCTCATCTGCCTGTCCTAATGATACATTCATTCACAGTCTATATAGGTCTGTATTCCAGACTTTCCGCTGATTGTTGATTTAGCATAGACTTCATTGATGGCTCTTGATAGCATTTTTGTTGTTGTAAGTTACTCTTATAATAAAAACCTTTTTAGAGGCACCTAGGTGGCTCAGTTGTTTGAGCGTCTGACTTCAGCTCAGGTCATGATCACACGGTTCGTGAGTTCAAGCCCCACATTGAGCTCTGTGCTGTCAGTGCAGAGCCTACCTCAGATCCTCTGTCTCCGCTCGCTCCCGACCCCCCTTCCTCACGATTTCTCTCAAAAATAAATAAAACATTAAAGAAACAACAACCTTTTTAGAACCTGGTTCAGTGTGGATTCAAAAGAGCCTTACCTTTTACAGTCCCACACACCTGAATAACACCGAATATCTAAAGTTTCTGCCTAAGCTTACTTCACTCTCTGTCCCTGACCATTGTCTCCTCCCTGCAAAAGGAATGTATGTCGGCGGAAAATCACATTTAAGACTCTACTGCTTATATTTGTCTTCGAGACCCCTTGAAAGCAGGTCTAAGATCTGTTAATCATTGTGTTCTCATTGTCTGGCACAGTGTCTGACCCACAGTAGATGTTCAGGAACTATTAATAAATAGTATATTGAATGGTAAATACAGATAAAGCTATTTCAGGGAAAACAAAGAAAGCAGTATTGAGTATCCACCTCCATGATGGAAAATAAGCTATGCTTAATGCGTACAGTTAAAAAAATCAGTAGACAAAATACAGTTCCCTAACTTGGTCCACAGTAACGTGGGGTTTCATTTGAATGTGGTCTGGCGGTGAGTGGGAATTCGTTTTCCTTCACATTTCTTAAGATAGAGTTTTAGGGATAATGTCTACAACTTCCAGAATTTTGCCTGAGACTTATTGGAGCTTCTATTTTATTTTAACGTTTTTTATTTATTTTTCAGAGAGAGAGAGAGCGAGCATGAGTGGGGGAGAGTCCGAGAGAGGGAGACAAAGAATCAGAAGCAGACTCCAGGCTTTGAGCTGTCAGCACAGAGCCTGACGTGGGGCTCGAACCCACGAACTGTGAGATCATGACCTGAGCCGAAGTTGGCTGCTCAACCAACTGAGCCACCCAGGTGCCCCTATTTTTTTTTTTTTTTTTTTTTTTTTAGGAAATGTTATTAAACTTCCTAGTTGTTTGTCTTCTGTGAGAGTCTAAGAAGGGAAGTTTCATCATTGAGATATAATTGACATAGAACATTAGTTTCAGGTGTACAACATAGTGACTTGCTATTTGTACATATTATAAAATGATCAGCGGTTAAATCTAGTTAACATCTGTCACCACACGGTTACAGGTTTTTTTTTTCTCCTGTTGAGCGCTTTTAAGATTTACTCTTTCAGCAACTTTCAAATCTACAATACAGTATTATTAACTATAGTTGCCATGTTGTACATGACATTCCCGTGACTTATTTTATGACTGAAAGTTTGTACCTTTGACCTTTCTCACCCAGTTTGCCCTCACTGTACTCCCTGCCTCCGTCAATCACCAGTCTGTTCTCTGTATCGGAGTTGAGGTTTTTTTTGATGTGTGCATATTGGTGTTGGTTTTCTGTTTCTTTTTTTAATTGCACTTGTGAAATCGTATAGTAGTTGTCTTTTTCTGTCTGACTTCTTTCACTTAGCATAATGCCTTCAAGGTGCATCTGTGTCATCACAAATAGTAAGATTCCTTTCCTTTTTATGGTGAAATAATACTCCATTGTGTGTGTGTGTCTCCAATGATGGACACTTGAGTTGTTTCCATGTCTTGGCTATTGTAAATAATGCTGCAGTGAACTTTGGGTTGCAAGCGTCTTTTCAAGTTCGTGTTGTAGCTTCCTTTGGATAAATTCTCAGAGATTAGAATTGCAGGATCATATGGTAATTCTATTTGAGAAACCTCCATACTGTTTCTAGAATGGCTGCAGCAGTTTGCATTCCCAGCAACAGTGCATGGGCTTTCCCCTTTCTCCACATCCTTGCCAATACCTGTTGTTTCTTGTGTTGTTGATTTTAGCTGTTGTGACAGGTGTGAGGTCATCACATCTCATGGTGGTTTTGATTTGCATTTCCCTGATGATTAATAATGAGCACATTTTCATGTACTTATTGGCCATCTATAGGGCTTTGGAAAAATGCAAGGATTTTAAGCTGCTTAGCGAAACTAGGTAAAATTCATTTGCCCTGAGCTTCTGAGTTCATGGCATCTGCCTTGAGAATAGGCACGCTCCACCAAAATCTCTATTAATGTATTGTATAAAATCTCTTCAATAGAATTAGTCTTGCACGGATTTTATTTATTTATTTATAATTCTTACTCATTTTTGAGAGAGACAGAGCACGAGTGAGGGAGGGGCAGAGAGAAAGGGAGACACAGAATCTGAAGCAGGCTCTAGGCTCTGAGCTGTCAGCACAGAACCTGACACGGGGCTTGAACCCACAAACGGTGAGATCATGACCTGAGCCGAAGTCCGATGCTTAACTGACTAAGCCACCCAGGGGCTCCTGGGTGAATTTTAAAGGCTGTGGTGTCTGTGGGAACGGGGGTGGGGGGTTTGGGGGGGCGGAATCTAAAGGTAGCCTATTAAAATGAAAATGTCCACAAGGACAAATACCATGAGTTGTCAATTAAAAAAAAACACCCCAACAGGGGGTGCCTGGGGGGCTCAGTCGGTTGAGCGTCTGACTTCAGCTCAGTTCATGATCTTGCGGTTCATGGGTTTGAGCCCCGGGTCGGGCTCTGTGCAGACAGCTAGCTCAGAGCCTGGAGCCTGTCTTCGGATTCTGAGTCTCCCTCTGTCTCTGATCCTCCCCTGCTCACACTGTCTCTGTCTCTCTCTCTTTCAAAAATAAGTAAAAACATTAAAAAAATTAAAGTTGGATTTAAAACCACCGCCACCACCACCAACAACAACAAAACCCCCCAACATCACAGAAGAATCCTCCCAATGCATACAGTTAAATAGAGCAGAAAACCAAGTAGAGCATTTGAAATAACAGATGGATCAGAGGCTAAAAGTGGACTTGAATTGTTTCAAATGTGTGGAGGACCAGCCTTTGTGGATTTTAAAGGAAAAAAATGTTAGGGGCAGTGACACTGGCCTGTGTTTTCAGCCTAGCTTCCCGATGCCCCAGCTCTGGGTGGCGAAGCAAGCTTCCTTTGAAGTGTAAGCTGAGTGAGAGACTGGTTCTCTGTAAGAGGAAATTGATTCAGAGTTTTTTTTTTTTTCCCCAACCGCCCAAAGAAATTAATGTCCTCAGAAGGACCTCGAGGACACTGTCGGAATTAAAAATAACTTGGTGACACTTCAACAGCAAAAAGAAAGTCCGTCACTTTGAAACCTTCTTCAGAGGACACAGACTCTGTAAATTAAGTGGTTCCACTGGTGGTGGTTTAAAATGCAAAATTCACCTTAATTTTGAAAATGAAGTACTTGAACTTTATTTCTTGCAAACGCTGTTGGGTTACATCCCACTGAACGGAAAGATACAAGACAAGAAGGCAGGTTCGTTTCTGCTCACCCGCCTGCCCTCTCTCTTTCCCATCTTCTTGTATCTAAACTCTTAGTGCCGTGCCTAGTACACAGTTAATTGGTAAGAAACCTGAATTAATCGAGTATCAGATGAGGCTACTATAATGCTCTGTTGTATTGCCAAACACAGCTTGGAGGTAGGAAGAGATGGTGGTGGTCCCTATACTTGAGAGACTTAAAAATTCCCACTGGCTGTGATGACTTCTGGATTTCTTAAAGGAGTCATTGAATGAGTTACCTGAAGGCGTGAGCTCAGAGGGTCAGCTTTCAGAAGGGCAATAATAATAGGAAATACCAAGCAGACCATGCACGAGGAATTTCCTCCGTTTGCGTTTTCCATGCATAACTTTGGACCTAAAGGTTAAGTGAGGCTGACAATTTTGCAAAGAGAATTTCTCATTCCTCTCTGATCTGCAAGCTCACGAATTTCATGTCTCATTGAAATTTTACTAGAAAATCTGCTGCTGAGTAAAACGCAAGAATAACTTCACCTATTTACTTATGGCCTTGGGGATGAAAATAAGGTCACCTTGACAGGCACAAATCTGTATTTGTGTGATAGGTTGTGTGCATGGCCACAAATTCTTTCTGGGCTTTCACTCCTGTACTTAAAATGTGACAGTATAAATGCTGCTTTTTAAAAAATGATTTATTTCTTTTTGAGAGACAGTGTGACTGGGGGGACAGGGGATGTGAACCAACCATGAGCTCATAACCTGAACCGAAGTTGGACACTCAACTCATTGAGCCACCCAGACGCCCTGCCCTTTTCATTCTATCTCATGCTCCTTAAATGGCCCTTTTGTCTGATATGGAGCTATGGCTTAAGCACGCTGGCTGTATGGTGTCTGGAGCCCTAAGCATCTTCTCCCAGCCAAGCAGGTCACATGCAGTTGGCATGGTGTGCTGTGGAAACTTGCACCACAACCACTCAGGGGGTCTGCCTTAGCTCAGATGCTGATTCCACACCGGAGCACACCTGGTCTGTATGGGGGACCCCAGAACCACGGAGTATGACTGGGAACCATGGAGGCTGTGAGGCTCCGTGTGGCAGAGAGGCCTGGAGTGCAGACAGCCACGGTTGCCACTCCGGATCCTATATTGGGCGGCTCTATACCTTAGGGGCAATGGGGCAAATAGGAGTCAAGGCTCTTAAACGGCTGGGGTGTTCATGTCCTAGGATCACAAGGCAGAGGGCCCTGCTTGAGGTCCTGAGGGCCTGCAGCTTGCTCTCCTGAACATTCCCATCAGGTGACAGGTGGCTGTCTTAAAGCATTCCCTTCCTGTTTACCTTCAGGATGATCATTGTAGCTGGTTTTCATTTTTTCTTAAAGTTTATTTACTTATTTTGAGAGAGACAGAGGCGGCGTCAGTAAGGCACAGATAAAGGGAGAGAGAATCCCAAGCAGACTGTGCACATCAGCATGGAGCCTGATGTGGGGCTCGAACCCAGGAACTGTGAGCTGAAACCCAGAGTTGGATGCTTAACCAGCTGAGCCACCCAGATGCCCCATAACTGGTTTTCATTTGCAATGCTTGGGAAACTGGAGAAGGATGGGGGGGGGTGCGGGTTGAAGACACTGAGGGAGCAGAAACGATCTGTGTGGTCCGGGAGGCCCAGCCCACCCAGCGCTGGAGCAGAGGGGAGGTCTCTTTGAGGCATCATCGGAAAAGCACTGCCAGACACAAAGCAGATGTGTGAATAGGTGAATGTGTCTCAACTCCAAATAGCAGGAGGCCCCCCTGTAGCAGAGGAGGAGAGAAGGGGTTTCGGGAAGGCCAGTGCCGGTCTTCATCGGTTACTTTGTGTCCTTGGAAGCAGAGATTGGGAGAGATTTTCTTTACTCATACACATGAATTTGTCTCATATATATATTTTTTTTTTGAGAGAAAGAGCACAAGTGGGGGAGGGGCAGAGAGAGAGGGAGAGAGAATTCCAAGCAGGCTCTGCACTGTTAGGACAGAGCCTCATGTGGGACTCGAACCAATGAACTGTGAGATCATGACCTGAGCCAAAACCAAAAGTCAGACACTTAACCGACTGAGCCACGCAGGCACCCCATTGTCTTTAGTATATTTTATGTATGTATGTATGTATTTACTAAAATGTTTATTTTTGAGAGAGACAGAGAGATAGAGTGTGAATGGGGTAGGGGCAGAGAGTGAGGGAGACACAGAATCCCAGGCAGGCTCAGTGCTCTCCTCATAGTGCCTGACGTGGGGCTCAATACCATGACCCTAAGATCATGACCTGAGCCAACATCAAGAGGCAGACATTCAACTGACTGAGCTACTCAGGCACCCCAATGATTCAATATTTCTATATATTATTCAGTGCTCAACACGACAAGTGTGCTCTTTAATCCTGCTTACCTACTTCAGGCATCCTTCCCCACCCACCTCCCTTCTGGTAACCATCAGTCTGGGCATATTCTTTTATCTGTGTTATTGGTTTCATAATGTTTCTAATAAAACACACATCACTCAAGGAAAATGATCAGTATAGTTATAGTACAGATCTGAGGGACCCTCCCTTGTACAAATATAGCCCCGAAAACTCGGGGCAGTCTGGTCATAACATTTCAATTTCAAGATTCTTATAGGTATTTAAAAAAAAAAACAAAAGGGATAAAAAAATAATGACAAGTACCTTAAGCTTCTCTCTCCAAATTGGAAACCCAAATTGAGAATTACATCAATGATTTAAGGTAATTTAGAATATGGAACACATGGCCCTACAGAGCAGCGACCTTGATGGTGGATTGAGAATGTGGGGTTGACCTGCAAACTTGTGGAGTTGGGTTCTTGGCTGGATTTCCTTTCCATGTACCTTAATTCTTGTATTTGGTATACATTCAGTGCCTACATTGGGTCATCACTGAGCTAGGCACTAGGAGTCTAAAGAGTAAGGACATAGTCCAGGCTCCTTCCCCCATGCCCTGCACCTTGATGAGGACAAATGATGAGCAGGGTGCCAGACAGTTGTACACATTCTCTGAAAACCAAGTAGAAGGAGGAATCAGTTTCCACAGTGATGAAATTTTACAGAGGAGCAGGTGATTGAGACTTATAGGCTGTTAGAAGGTGGAGAGCGATAGATCATTTATAGAGAGAGTGTTTGGAGGCTTAGTGGAATATTTAAAAAGTGGTTTGCTTTCTGCTGTGGTTGAAGCGTCGGTGTGTAGGGGAAGGGATCCATGGCAGAAGGTGACCCACAGAAATGGAGAGGCAGGCCATTTTTGCTCAGGGTGTGGGATTTCAGATCAGGATTGTGGACTTGATACCCCAAGCTCGCTTACCTCTGTCTGCAGAGCACCTGCTGACATCACACACAGAGAGGGTATTAATCAGAATTATCAGTGAGAGAGAATGTGTCACTGTTTGTGTATGTCTATCAGCCTATGGCCCTACCTCAGAAATTCACTTGGTAAAAATAAAAAAATAATAATTTAAAGAAGTGGGAGCATCTGGGTGGCTCACTTGGTTAATTGTTCTACTCTTGATCTCAGCTCAGGTCTTGATCTTAGGGTTGTGAGTTCAAGCCTTGCATTGGGTTCCGCACTGGGCAAGAAGCCTACTTAAAAAGTGGGGCGCCTGGGTGGCTCAGTCAGTTCAGCATTTGACTCTTGATTTTGGCTCAGGTCATGATCTCATGGTTTGTGAGTTCAAGTCCTGCATTGAGTTCCATGCTAACAATGTGGAGCCTGCTTGAGTTTTTCTCTCTCTCTCCCTTAGCCTCTGCCCCTCCCCTGCTCAAGCTCTCCCTTTCTCAAAAATAAACATTTTTTTAAAAAAAGAAATTCACTTGGGAGTTTCGTTTGCAGTGTGGATATTTGTATTAGGACTTGACTTTTATAGCCTAAATACACTCTACCTTACTACCTCCAGCCTCAAACACAGCCAAACTTCTAATAGCCTATGTACAAACCTTTGCAGAGACATCCACTCATTGAACTTCTGGGTGAGGTCAAGGACACTCTGTTTTTTTTTTTTTTTTTTTTTTTTAAGTTTACTTGTTTTGGGAGCGAGTGAACATGAATGGGTGAGGGGCAGAGAGAGAGGAAGAGAGAAGCCAGGTGACAGTGCAGAGCCTGACTTGGGGCTCAGTCTAAGGAACCGTGAGAACATGACCTGAGCCAGAACAAAGAGTCAGATGCTTAACAAACTGAGACATTAAGGCACCCCTCAAGGACACTCTCTATTAAATGAAGTTTATTTCTACCTCAAAGTTGAGGGGGGGGGGAGTATTTTAAGGATTTTTGCATTTCAGACAGTTTCCCAGAATTTTAAATGTATTCTGATAAAAACTTCAAAACCAGCCCTTCAAAAACATAACAGACAAGCGGTGAATATAATACACCAGTGTTAGCCTTGTTAAATACAAATAAATTACTCTGCTAGTGAGATATAATACATAATCAGAATCAGTTTAAGCTTTTTCTTAATTTAGTGGGACAGCAGAGTGGAAATGGCACTGGGCTCTGGAGTAGGACAAACGTAGGCTCAGATTCTAGCCTTTGTCCTTTCTGGCTCTACAAATCTAGTAAGTTACTCTCTCCAAGTCTCAGTCACGTTAGCTATACAAAAGGGGCAACGGTAGTGAGGATATAGATTCATTTGGATACTAGTTGTTCTTGTTTTATTTAGTCTGTGGTGACTTAGATCATATACCCCATGAGGACAAATGCCGTGCTCAGTTTTGGATACTTCATTCCCTGGCACATAGTAGGCTGACAGTAAGTAATTATTGCAGGGAGGGAGGGGCGGAAGGAGAGAGCCTTAAAGATGATCTACAGAAGCAGTTCCCAGATATTTCTTGCTACAACCATAAGATCTAAGAGGAAAATCAATGAGCAATAGCTATTTAATGAGAGAGACACACAGGTATGGGGTGGAGGGGTGAAGGAGTAGGGATGTTGTGAAATGAATATATAACCCAGGTGGTCCCAATGCATTCTGCCCTCTGTGATGCATGCCTACATTTCCAGTAGGCTCACCCTCTGCTCTCCTGACTTTCATAGTTTGGAATTTACCTATTTTGTGAAGAGAAGACCTAGAAGGAAGGAGCCCCAATGGATTCACATTCAGTTGCTGTTATTTGGTGGTGGGAAGAGGTGGTCTGTCTGTCACTGGGAGCATCTTTCCTGAAGACCTGGGTCTGGGGTTATCTGTGTGGGAAGGTTTTTATTTATTCAATTTTATTGAATAACTGAATACAGTTTCTTTAATAGACATGAAACTGTGTAGATTCTCAGTTTCTTTTGTGTATGTTTGAAGTCTTTCATGGAATTTGCTCATTTCATGTATTTTGACAAATTTATTCATATGACATAATTTGCAATGCAGTCCCTTATTGTCTGTATCATTCTGTAGGATTCATAGTGGTGTCTCCTATTTTGTTTTTGGTCAGTCTACCTAGAGGTTTATCTTTTCAAAAAACAATTTTTGATTTCATTGATTTTTTTTCAGTATTTCCTTGATTTTTTGCTTGTGTCTTTATTATATTTACTTTCTATTTAATTTGTGTTTAATTAGCCCTTCCAGCTTTAAAATTTGTTTTAAGTTAATTTATTTTGAGAGAGAGAGTGAGTGAGCAGGGGAGGGGCAGAGAGAGAGAATGAATGAATCCCAAACAGGCTCGGCAGTCAGCACAGAGCCTGATGTGGAGCTCGAACTCATGAAATGTGAGATCATGAGCTGAGCTGGAACCAAGATTTGGACGCTTAACCAACTGAACCATCCAGGTGCCCCCCAGCCCTTCCAGCTTCTTAAGATAGAAGCCTAGATAATTGATTTTAGACAATTTTTTTCTTTCTTGAATAAGGATTTAAAGCTATAAATTTCCTTTGAGTACTGCTTTGGTTGAATCTTGCAGCTTTTGAAATTTGTGTTTTAATTTTCATTCAGTTCAGAATATTTTAAAATTTCCCTTCAGTTAAGAATATTTTCTAATTTGTCTTATTTCCTTGGTGACTAATTTTTAGAAGTGTGTTTTTTTTTTTAAATTAATAGACTACTTTTAGAACAATTTTAGGTTTACGGTCAATTGAGGAGATAGCTTGATACCCCCTCTCTCCCTTGCTCACTGTTTCCTCTTTTATTAACATGTAGTATTATCGTGTGGTACAGTTGATGAACCGATATTGATGCATTAATATTAAAGTCCATAGTTTACATTAGGGCTTACTGTATAGTTTTGTGGGTTTTGACAAATGCATAATGTGGTGTATCCACGATGAGAATATCATTCAGAATAGTTTCACTGCCCTAAAAATCCTTTGTGCTCTGTTGACTACCCTTTCCCCATTTCAACCCTTGCCAATCACTGATTTTTGTCTTGTCTCCATAGTTTACTTTTCCTGGATGTTAGAATCATAGAATATGTTATTTTTTTTTTTTCAGACTGGCTTCTTTCCTTTAGTAATGAACATTTAAGATTCCTCCTTATTTTCTCATGGTTCGATAGCACATTTCTTCTTTTGCTTTATAATATTGCATTGTATGTACCAGGCTGTTTATGCATTCACCTTTCAAAGGATTTTTTGCAATCATGAATAAGCTACTGTAAACATTTCCTGGGTAGGTTTTTGTGTGAATATGTTTTCAGATCAGTTGGGTAAATATCTAGGAGCATGACTGTTGGGTCATAGTAAGACTATGCTTAGTTTTGAAAAATGCTAATGTGGCTATATCATTTTGCCTTCTCACCAGCCAAGAGGATTCTCCTTGTTCTACATCCTTGTCAGCATTTTGTGTTGCCAGTTTTCTATTTTAGCCATTCCAATAGGTATGTTGTGTTATTACATTGCTGCTTTAATTTGCTGTTCCCTAACAGCATGTGATTGGACCTCCATTTTTATATGCTTGTTTGCCATCTGTATATCCTCTTTTTAAAAAAATTGTTTTCTTTTAATGCATATTTATTTTTGAGAGAGAGACAGAGCATGAGTGGGGGAGGGGCAGAGAGAGAGGGAGACAAAGAATCCGAAGTAGGCTCTAGGCTCTGAGCTGTCAGCACAGAGTCTACATGGGGCTTGAACCCACAGACCATGAGATCATGACCTGAGCCAAAGTCAGATGCTTAACTGACTGAACCACCCAGGAACCCCTGCCATCTATATATCTTCTTTGCTGAGATATTCATTCAGATCTTCCGTCCATTTTTTAATTGTTTTTTTTTTTCCTCTCTAATCATTGAGTTTTTGGAGTGTTTATATATTTTAGGTACAGGTGCTTTATCAGATATGTATTTTTCAAATATTTTCTCCTTGTCAGTGCCTTGTCTTTTTACTCTTAATATTGTATTTCATAGAGTAGAAAATTATAACCTTAAAGATTTTCTTAAAATTTTTTTCCTATCCTGCATCAAACTTATGGTGTTTGTCTAAATGTCACGAAACTCAAGCTCACCTAAGTTTCTTCTTATGTTACCTTCTATTATGTTATAATATTCATATATTATAATTTTGTATTTCACATATAGGTGTATGATCCATTTTGCATTCAGTGTTATGAAAGGTATTTCACATATAGGTGTATGATCCATTTTGCATTCAGTGTTATGAAAGGTATAAAGTCTATGTCTAGATTATTTATTTTTGCATGTGGATATCTAATGGTTCTGGTACCATTTGTTAAAGACTGTTCTTTGTCTATTGACTTGCTTTTGCTCCTTGGCCAACAATTAGTTGACTTTGGATCTGTTTCTGGGCTCTCTCTTTTGTTCCATTGATAAATGTGTCTATTCTTTAGCCAATACCATTTTGTCCTGATTATGGTAGCTTTATAGTAAGGCTTGAAGTTGGCTTATGTCTTTTCTTCAACTTTGTTCTTTTTCTGTAGTATCGTGTTGGCTATATTTTGGTCTTGTGCCTTTCCATGGAGATTTTAGAATCAGTTTGTTGATTTTCACAAAATAGATGGCTGAGATTTTGATTGAAACTGTGTGTACAGGTCAAGTGGGAAAGAACAGACATCTTAACAATATTGGTTTTTCTAATCCATGCAAACAGAATCTCTCTCCATATATTTAGATCTTCATTAATTGCTCTATTTAGAGTTTGGTAGTTTTCTCCATAGAGATAATGGACATATCTTATGAGACTTAAGTATTTTGTTTTTAGGTGCTGTTGTAAATGATAATTTGGTTTTTAATTGCAAATTCCAGTTGTTCATCACTGGTGTACAGGAAAACAATTGGCTTTTGTGCAGTAACCTTGTATTCTGAAATTTACCAGAACCTCAGATTTTAAAAAGTGAGTTTTAGTTAAATTCTGTTGTGTAGGAGAACACAGTCTGTAAATTTTCAATCCTTTTAAATTTATTTACTTTTTAGGTTTATTCATTTGAGAGAGAGCAAGAGAGCGAGAGAAAAAACAGGGGAGGGGCAGAGAGAGCGGGAGAGAGAGAGAATCCCAAGCAGGTTCTGCACCGTCAGTGCAGAACCCAACATGAGGCTCGACGTGGGGCTCAAACCCATGACGCTGGGATCATGATCTGAGCTGAAACCAAGGGTTGGATGCTTAACCAACTTAGCTACCCAGGCACCCCAATAATCCTTTTAAATTTATTGAGACCTGTTTTATAACCCAGAATACCATCAAACTTGGTAAATGGTCCATTTGCACTTGGAAATAATTTTATTTTGCAGGTCTTGGGGCAATTGTGTAAATGTCCGTTGGGTCTATTAGTTGATACTTTTTAAAAATTATTTTATTTTATTTTATTTATTATTTTTTGATACTTTTTTAAAAGTTACCTTTATTGTACTGACTTTTATCTTTTATTCCATCAATTGCTGAAAAAGGATTATGGAAACCTCTGACACTAATTATTGATTAGCTTGTGCTTTACTGGGACATAATGTGGGTTAAACCACTGTCTCAGATAGCAAAGTAGTAGAAGAATTTTAGTTTAAGAAGCGTTTAGAATTTTTCAGTTCTCCTTTTATAAACTTTAAATTTAAATCAGGGGTCTGAGTATGTTACTTGGTTAAAATGCTTCTTTATCATTTAAAAAAATGTTTATTTTTCAGAGAGAGAGAGAGAGTGCGAGTGAGTAGGGGAGGGGCAGAAGAGGGAGATAGGACATCCTAAGCAGGCTGACAGCAGAAAGTCTGATGCGGGGTTAGAACTACCCAACCATGAGATTAACTCAGATACTTAACTGACTGAGCCAGCCAGGCACCCCTTGGTTAAAATGTTTCTATATACCTTTGAGATTTTAATGGTTTTACAGTATTGTGTGTGTGTGTGTGTGTGTGTGTGTGTGTGCGCGTGCGTGCGAGGTTGGGGGTTGAATGTATATTTATTCTCATGGTCATATCTCAGGAAAAACTGAAGGGCTTGAAGCAGTAGATATCCCTTAATTAAATGTGAAAAGCTGAATTTGAGAATGTGAATTATCCTGTGCTGTCACTCCTCATATCTTCTTATTTATTTATTTATTTAATGTTGGTTTTTGAGAGAGAGACAGAGCACAAGCAGGGGAGGGGGAGAGAGAGAGAGAGACAGAGACAGAGACAGAATCCAAAGCAGGCTCCAGGCTCTGAGCTGTTAGCACAGAACTTGATGCGGGGCTTGAACCCGTAAACTGTGAGATCATGACATGAGTTGAAGTCGGAGGCTTAACCGACTGAGCTGCCCAGGTGCCCCTCTTTTCATGTATTTAGAGCAAAGGCAATTCCATGGATTTTTAATAATTGAAAATTAAAGAAATGGTCTGTCTTGGACTACTGTGTAAGTCGTTGGGTAAGGACTCAGGAAAATCTTAACAGTTTTACAGTAGTCAAAAAGTCTTAAATGTGAAGGGAGGAAAATCAGGATCTTTTGATTCTCTTGAATTTCTTCTGTGGCACACCCAGCTAAAATTTCTAGAAGAAGAAAGTGTATTGGTACTTTTGCAACCTAAGGAGAACGAGTTTTATCACTGTGTAGAGAACAGACGTGGACCATTGTCTCAAGTTAGAAGGCTGGCTAATATATTCAGGGGTTTATGTGTCCTACGGGAAAGACTGCATCGATAACCATTCCTGTATTTTTGTGCCTGTTAGTAAATTTCCTCTGTGAAGAAAGTCTATAATTAATCACCTTCTATTTCAACCATCTTTCAGGAGGAATTCTTCCCTCAGTTACACCTGAACGAGTATTGTGATCCTTCAGACTCCGCATCTCAAAATGTATTGAGAACCAAAAGCCCCATCACTAGTCAGGCACAAAGAAATCTAAAACCTGTCTGATAATATTTTTCTCTTTATTACCACACTCAGTGTATCTTTACAGTTTTTGAATCTAGATTAAACTACATATAAACTCAACAGAGAATAGAGTTCTACGGTTTGCAAAGTATTTTTCACATCATTTTCATCCTCCTTACCATCCTGAGAAAGGTACTGTAGGGGGCGCCTGGGTGGCTCGGTTGATTAAGCATCCAACTCTTGGTTTCCTCTCAGGTCCTGACCTCATGGTCCGTTAGTTTGAGCCCCACAGCGGGCTCTGTGCTGATGGTGTGGAGCCTGCTTGAAATTCTTTTTCCCTCTCTCTCTGCCCTGCTTGCTTCTCTCTCTCAAAATAAATAAATAAAATTAAAAAAAAAAGATACTGTAGACATTTGCTATCCTTATAGTTTTTTTCTCCTTAGCACATTTTCCTTTTATTTTTAAAAAAATTTTTAATGTTTATTTATTTTTGAGAGAGAGAGACAGAGCATGAGCAGGGTAGGGGCCGAGAGAGAGGGAAACACAGAATTCGATGGAGGCTCCAGGCTCTGAGCCCTCAGCACAGTGCCCAACATGGGGCTTGAACCCACAAAGCACAAGATTGTGACCTGAGCTGTAATCAGACGCTTAACTGACTGAGCCACCCTCCTTAGTACATTTTCCTATTTGCCTTAGTCTGATTCCAATAACAGCCTCCTAGTTTTCCTAGGGAAATCTCTGCCCTACTCCTCACAGGGTTTCCATAAGACTGTTCATCTGGGTTTCCTGGCTACAGAGTCTGGTGACCCAAAAGAACCTCTACCACTTTCCTATTCACAGGGACTGGTTGAGAGATTGCGTGTGGTTCTCATGGGCCCTGTAAGAGCTCTCCCTGGCAATTTCCTCCTGAAATTGATGCAGAGAAAAATAACCTCTTGCCTTAAGGATTATGTTACCAGGTGGGTATAAATTTGGAGCCGCTTTGGAAATCCAAGTTGCCTAGAGTCAGAGAGAATGAGGTAACCTGGTGAGGCGAGCAGAGATGGAATAAAAAGGAAGGATTTCTCCACAGCTTGCCTCCTTGGATCCAGCCATATTTGAACTGGAGTCAGTATGCTGTTTCATGAGTCAGTATGCTTTTCCCTGAAGGTGGTTGAGGACGGGGCGTCTTAATCTGTTAAGGATGCTGTAATGAAGTACTGTAGACTGGATGGGTTCTGAACAACAGAAGAGTATTTCTCATGGTTCTGGAGGCTGGAGAACTGAGATCAGGGTGGTGGCATGGTCTTTTTATGGTGATGACCCCCTCCAGGCTCCTGACTGCTGACTTCTCCACTTCTCCTACCCTCCTGAGGCATCTAGCAGAGAGCTGCAGTCAACTCTGGTGATTCTGATAAGGGCACTAATCCCATCCGAGAGGGCTCCACCCTCATGACCTCATTTCCTCTGAAATGATCTCCCCAAGGCCCCGCCTCCCAACCACTATTGGACTTGACAGTAGAGTTTCAACATACTAGTTTTGGTTCCCGGGGAAGTGGGGTGGGGTGGGGATATAAACATGCAGTCCATAAAAGTGGAGTTTTTTTTTCACTTGGTATCCAAAGTGTTTTCCCCCATGACAGATATTTTTGGTTCACTTCACAGATGAAAAACTGAGCTTCTGTGAGGTTAAGGAACCAATCTATATCTATCTGTAGTGGGGGATACTTGCGTAAAGCCTGTTCTCGTGACACCTCACCGTTCTGTCTGCCAGTTACCATACTGCTCAGGAAGAAACATCTGTGGTGTTATTTTGGGTGATTTTTTTTTTTTATTTCTTCCTTCTGTGCCTGACCTAGACCTGACTATATGAGCTCTTCCGTTCACACCCTGGCAGATGGATGACAAACATGTGGCACTACCTGGCTCTGTTGTGACACCGCCTGTCCTGCCTCTTTGGGACCAGATTCCCAGGCTCCACGCCTTCCTCTCAGAATAGATCATCTATTGAACCACATCCACCAGGACTGAGTCATTTGAAATCTGATTCTGGAGATGATTAGGATGGACCCAGGCTGACCACTTTATCTTAAAATGGGTCTTCACTATTTCAGAATCTTTCAGAAGACACCCTTGGTGGGCAGGTGAAGGCAGAAGAAAGGACTCTGCCTATTTTTTTCCCCAACATGTGTTGGTTGCCCCCACACTCCTCCTCGTCCCTAGAGGGTCCTTGCAACCCTGAGAACCCAAATGGCAGTGACAGGGACTTAGAATTCGGGAAAGCATACCTCCACATTTGGCGAACAGTAAGACAAGGAACAAGTAATGTCATTCTTCTTTTTTTTTTTCTTAAGATTTTAAGTAATCTCTATACCCAGTGTGGGGCTTAAACTTATGACCCCAAGAACAAGAGTCTAATGCTCTACCGACTGAGTCAGTTAGGCACCTCAAGTAATCTGGTTTTTAAAGGTTAAATACACTAACCCTCCCAGGGCAGCTTTGTTGAGGAAAAGAGCTGCCCCATAAATGAATTTTAAAGAAACACTTTAAGCACCAAAACCTTCATAAAAACCTATTTTGATCATTATAAGGTAGGGATCTTTCTAAGATCTATTGCACACTGTCCTGCTTCGCTTCCTGGTTCAGAGCTCTCCTGATATAAACTATTTCCTTAGAGACTTAAAGGCTCGTTGATTTGTAGATGTAAAAAAGCATATTCTGATTTTTTATATATTAATTTGCCTGTAGGTTTAAAAACAACTTTCTTTTAATGTTCATTTTTTGAGAGAGAGAGAGAGAGATTGCTTGATTTTGTGTGTGTGTGTGTGTGTGTGTGTGAGAGAGAGAGAGAGAGAGCGAGAGAGAGAGCAGGGGAGGGACAGAGAGAGACGGAAACATAGAATCCGAAGCAGGCTCCAGGCACCAACCTGTCAGCACAGAGCCTGATGAGGGTCTTGAACCCAGAAACTGTAAGATCATGACCTGAGCTGAAACCAAGAGTTGGAGGCTTAACCACCAGAGCCAACCCAGGTGCCTCCCTCCCCCACCCTGCCACCACTTGTAGGTTTTTAAAATTTTTTTAATGTTTTTTATTTATTTTTGAGAGACAGAGACAGCGCGAGCAGGGGAGGGTCAGAGAGAGAGGGAGACACAGAATCCGAAGACAGGCTCCAGGCTCTGAGCTGTCAGCACAGAGCCCGACGCGGGGCTCGAACCCACGAACCGTGAGATCATGACTTGAGCCAAAGCCGGACGCTTAACCGACTGAGCCACCCAGGCGCCCCGCTTGTAGGTTTTTTTTAAATGCTAATTTCCCCCACCAACTGCTCCTTCTTATGACTCTTAGAATGTTCTATACTTTGTATCTTCTGTCTTATTTTATCTGCATAAGATCTGCATAAGACTGGCCTTCACCCTCTCTTATGGAGCAGGGGGTGAAGGATTTGTGGCAGTTTTTTTAACTACACAGATACCTCTTCCTTTTATCTGTTGTCTAAACTCGAGCTTAAATACAGAACATCACTGCTCCCAGGGAGACAGAGGAAGCAGAACTTGGCCAAAGACCCGCTCAAAAACTGGCATTACACTCCTCCCTTGTCAGGTTCCGGTACTCTGCCTTCTCACATAAACCTCACAACAGGGCTTGGGGCAAGATGGCCAGATGCCTCATACATACCTCACTTTGTGCACAAAACATCCCTGTGCACCTCCAAGGGGGGGAAGGTAACTTGGAGGTAAAACAGAGCATCAACTTTGACCTTGGTGCACTGGATCCTGGGCACAGATTTGGCAACATGAGGGGGTAACAGATTCTATCCTAAAAGGTTCTTTGTAACAAGTTTCATTTCCCAGGGTCACAAAGCAAGTAGCAGAACCAAGATTCCATTCAGATTAGTCTGGGGGCTCTTAACCACCATCCATGTGGCCCTAAATGCCTTATCAACATTTTCTACTTTGTTTTTCTGCTTCCGTTGCTTTCTCCAGGACTTAGTCTGCCTAGTTCCTTCTAGCTATCTCTTCTTCCCTGGGGTGGAATTCTTCTCCCCACATATTTCACTCACCTAGACACATCTCTCCGTGTCCCCAATATTTCCCATCTGATTTCCAAATTGGGTCCAATGTATGTACCTGCGGTACCTAAAATTGTTCACTTGTTCAGATCATGTACATTTCTAGAAGTGAGTCTGTATTTTATCAAGCACATCAGTACTAAATATATTTAAAGATGGGCCGTGTTCTATACCTGGCCTATATAAAGTGCACATAGGGATTTGCAGACACCTTGCCGTAAGTCGATGGTCTCCTAGAGCCACAGTTTGAGAGCACTAACGTGGAGCATGTAATTAATTGAATGGTAGAGAGCCAGGCTCAGTAGTCCAACAGATGTGGGTTAAAACCATGACTCTGCAGGGGCGCCTGGGTGGCAGTCAGTGAAGGGTCTGACTCTTGGTTTTGGCTCAGGGCATGTTCTCATAATACATGATTTTGAGCCCCACTTTGGGCTCTGTATTGACAGCGTGGAGTCTGCTTCAGATTCTCTGTCTCCCTCTCTATCTGCCCCTTCCTGCTCATGCTCTCTCTCTTTCTCTCTCAAAAATAGATAAACATTAAAAAAAAAAAAAAACCAAAAAACCCCAAACATGACTAGGCTCCAGGATCCAGGCCATGGATCTCAACTACCCTCCCCCCCAACAAGACTACCATTCTCTAAGTCTTGTTGCCATGTCAAAGTGAGATCAGGCATTAAATGCGCTTGGCACCCACCTATTCCTGTACGGGCGTCCATGGTTGGAGGTTCAAGTGATTTAAAACAGAGAACTGTGCACAACTCTGGCCACAGTGTCCTGGATCCTGGGCTGATCGGGTAACACAATCTGGAATGAAAAGTTGTGTTACATAATAAAATCAAAATAAGGACTTGCATTGACCATATGGTAAAGAGACTTGTAACCACATTGTAGAAGACCAGCACGTACCTCACAAAGTCCTTGCACGGGTATCATTCCCTCCCACTCTCTGTATGGGGCTGTTTTTCAGAATCCAGATCTGGACTTGCAGACCTTTCTCATCTCCCCCAGGTGTGGGCAGTATCAGCAGAGCCTCAGGATTGTCCCTCTTACCCTCCTGGTACTTCCGAGCTCTGCCCCCTCCTACACACATTCTTCTTTTACTTCCTCTGAGTCCCCACCCCACCCCCAGTGCTGAGGGCTCAGGCTTCTATCACAGAAGCCAGGAAGCCCTTGAAGCCTCCATATAAACATATACCAGGAATGTGCCCTGTGCTTGATGGGGAAGGGGCCATGGACATCACAGGGAGCAAAAAATTTCCCCCTTAGTGTTGAGAACCATTACTGAGCTTCTTTATTGGACGAAAGTATTACATCTTTTGCATGTGCGAGCTCTAGTGGAAAGTCAGGTAGAGGATCCAGAGCCCCATGAGTTTCATCCTATCTTTGTGGGAAGTCCCTGAGACTGCCACACAAACTCTAGGTATCCACCAAGCTGACTGAAAACCATAAAGAAGAAAAAAGTCTCAAAGAAACAGAGCATTTCTTTTTAATCCTTTAGAGTGTGGCCTGAAATAATAGCAACTGAAGGAAGCATACCTTGTGTGTGTGTGTGTGTGTGTATTTATTTCGAGAGAGAGTGCAAGCAGCAAAGGGGGAGAGAGAGAGAGAGAGAGAGAGAGAGAGGGAGGGAGAGAGAGACTTGCAAGCAGACTCCACCCTCAGCACAGAGCCCGACACAGGGCTTGATCTCACGAACTGTGAGATCCTGACCTAAGCTGAAATCAAGTGTCAGATGCTTAACCGACTGAGCCACTCAGGTGTCCCCAAAGCACACTTTCTATACCACATCCCATTTAATCTTTCCATGAGCCTAAAGAAGCAGGCTGTGCTCTTGCCTGCATTCTAGAGAAGATGAAACCGACTGAGAGAGGCACTGTAATTGGCCTAGAGTTACCTGGCTAGTCTTCAAACTCATGTCTCTCTGACTCTCTGCTCTGGTAATTACATCTCTTATTGTAAAGGGATCCTGGATATATGAAGTCTGAAGGGCAGACCTAGGCTAATGGTTAGACTTAATAAATGATTCTTAGGGAAATAAACTTTTAGAAGTTTTTCCCCTGTCTAGGTGATAGCAATATTAGTCTTAAGTTAGTTTTCACATGATGGGAAGGGTTAGGGTTAGGGTTAGGGGTTAGGGTTAGGGTTAGGTTGGGAAGGTGATTCCTACAGGATCCAGTCAATTTTAGTCTGTTTGGATTATAAACTGATCGGAAGGGGTACAGACTTTGGCTCAGGTCACGATCTTGCAGTTGGTGAATTTGAGCCCCAAGTCAAACTCGACACTGACAGTGAGGAGCCTGCTTGAGATTCTCTCTCCCTCCCCTCTCCCCCTCTCCCCCTTTCCCTCCATCTCTCTCTCTCAAAAATAAACATGAAAAAAGAAAAGTTATCCAAAAATGAGTTAACAGCATTTAAAAGAACATTAAAGAGCACTGCCAGAAAACTGTGTCCTATACTTGGTGAGTTACAAGTGTCCTTTGTGTATGTTGAACCCTCATTCATGCTTCATGGATAAGGCAGACACAGTTCCCCATCCATTTAAAGTATTAGAATGCAGACTCTTTAATTGAAACTTCTGTCTTGAGCTCTAAAGCTCTGATACTGGCCACCAGCTGCTCCCAGATTCATCAAGTGAGTGACCTTTGCTAAGCACCCTGTTAATTTCTTCTCCGGTTCCTCCTCTCAATTTTCTGCTAATTGGTCTCCAGTGCCCTAGATTTCTTACAACCTCCTGTATTAGTTTCTTTTTGCTGCTGCAACAAATTACTGTAAACATAGTCGCTTAAAATAACATGAATGTGCTGGGCGCCTGGGTGGCTCAGTCAGTTAGGCGTCTGACTTCAGCTCAGGTTATGGTCTCATGGTTTGTGAGTTCAAGTTGGAGCCCCGCATAGGGCTCTGTGCTGATGCTTGGGAGCCTGCTTTGTAATCTGTGTCTCCCTCTCTTTCTGCTCCTCCCCTAGTCGTGCTCTGTCTGTCTCTCTCAAAAATAAATAAACATTAAAAACAACAACAACATGAATGTATTATCTTATAGTCTGGAGCTCAGAAATCCAAAAGAAGCTTTGTAGGGACAGGGCTGGTTCCTTCTGGATGGCATAGGGGAAAATCTATTTCCTTGCCTTTCCCAGCTTCTAGGAGCTGTCTTTCTTCCTTAGTTCTTTACCTTTTTTCCCTCTGTTTCATTACTGGGCTGTTTCTGTTTGACCCTTTTTTAAGGACCATCATGATTACTTTGACTTACCTGAATAATCTCTCCATCTCAAGGTCCTTTTTCACTTGTTCAATGCTTTTTTTTTTTTTTTTTTTTAATCCATATAAGGTAGGATTCACAGGTCCCAGGGATCAGGAAGTGTCCGTGTGGCTTTGGAGGCCATTGTTCATATTGTTTTCTCATGAAGGATTTCTTAAAGAAAAGAAAGGTTCTGTGATTCCATGAATGTGACAGGAAACTTGGAGCCAAGACATTTGACTCCAGTCTTGAACCTGACATGACCCTCATTGTCAGACTGTGAACAAAGCACTTCAGTTCTCAGAATTGTGTAATTGGAGCTTTGGATTAATTCACGAATACCTTCCCAGCTTTAATATTGCATAACTTGACAGATTTATTTGTATTAAAATATAAATGACTTGATGGAGCACCTGGGTGGCTCAGTTAAGTGTCTGACTCTTGATCTCAGCTCAGGTCTGTCTCAGGGTCATGAGCTCAAGCCCCGTGTTGGGTTCTGCACTGGGCATGAAGATTACTTAAAAAAATATATATATATGTGTGTGTGTGTGTGTGTGTGTATATAAATAATAGTATATGTATTTTTAACATGTATTATATATGTTAAAAATACATATGTATTATGTTAATATGTAATACACATTAACAATACATATGTTAAAATACATATACACACATGTATATACAACATACACATATGTTTATTTATATTATAAATATATTTTGTATACTATGTATTATATATATGAATGTTTATGAATGACTTGAAGCAATTTTACTGTGGATTAAACTTTGGATTACACCAAAGGGTTGACTTTATTCTAAAAATAATAATTAAGGTGCGTCTGGGTGGCTCATTCGGTTGGGTGTCTGACTTCGGCTCAGGTCACGATCTCACAGTTGGTGGGTTCGAGCCCTGTGTTGGCCTGTCTGGGCTGACAGCTCAGAGCCTGGAGCCTGCTTGGAATTCTATGTCTCCCTCTCTCTGCCCCTCGACTGCTTGTGTGCTCTCACTCTCTGTTAAAAATAAATAACCATTAAAAAAATTAAAAATAATAGTTAATCAAATTTGATGTGAAGAATATTTTCTTTAGGCAAAGAAACATATTCAGAAGTATTGGAATGACCCCAAATAGGCATGTTCTTTCTTCAAGATTCAGGCCCGTTCAACTTGGGACCAGTCACATACATGAGTATGCAAGCCACAGTTTCTCAAAGTGTGGTGCACGGATTCCCTGCAGTTACTTCACCTGGGACACTTGTGTAAAATGGACTTTTTTTTTTTAAGTTTATTTATGTTGAGAGAAAGAGCACATGAGCATGAGTGGGGGAGGGGTAGAGAGAGAGGGAGACAGATCCCAAGCAGGCTCCACGTTATCAGTGCAGAGTTTGACCCGGGGCTCCATCCCATAAGCACAAGATCATGACCTGAGCCAAAATCAAGAGTTGGGCCCTTAATCAACTGAAGCACCCAGGCGCCCCCCCAAAATGGTCATTTCTGAGCCCCAGGCCTATATTCTAAGGGCTCATAATTGGCATATAACCAGCAGCTCAAAGTGAATTATTTTAACAGTTAAGTTTGAGAATCACTAAAAAATAATCTCTGATTACAGGTTATGAGAGGTAGGCTGAAAGTTACCATACTCCCCTTTTCCAGTGCATGTCCATTTCGCTGTTAAGAAAGCTGAGGTACAAAGCAAGGGAATGTCTTGCCTAATCCCAGCAACTACTCTGTGCAGAGTCGAGACGGAAGTGAAGTCCCCTGACTTCATGTTGAGAGCTCATTGACAGCTGTGTGAAGTTTTTTTTTCCTGGGAAAAAGACCTCTTTTTCCCCCAGATTACTTTTCTTTCAACATAATAGCCCCTGCTTTTCAAAAGCTACTTCATCAGAAAAGTGGTCTGTAGAATGCCTGAACATATTATTTTCTCTAATTGCGTTCCATTATTGATGTTGGACAGGCCCTCATGCAAAGACATTTTAAATAATCTTTTAAAGAAATAATTTGATTCATAACATATTGAGAGTCATATTCAAGAAAGTCGTGAAAAATAATGTGTGCTTTAAAACATATAGGACAACTTGAAATGTGCTCCTCTGATTTTAATGCCTTAGGAGATGCCCTATGTATTCCCAATTTACCCTCTACCATTTTATCTGTATTCCCAGCTTAAGCATCCCTGTGAATCTCAATCTTAGAGATTGAGGTGAGATTTTTGAAATGAAATTAATTACCTGCGAACAGTGGATGAAAGTAGGAAAGACAGGAATGAGCTTTCTCCGAGCGTACTTTTAATGTAGATTTGACTTTTGAACCATGTTAATGTTTTAGATCCTCTAAAAGGAAAAATGAATTTCAAGGAATGGGGGAGAATCCCTAAATTTAAAAGATGTTAAACCCATGACAAATTTGCATCCAAAAAGAAGAAAAAATAGTCTAAGTAGCTTTTATATAGTGTTCTCTGTCTTTATCCCTTTGGTGGGATATATTTCTTTATTTTTAGAGAGAGAATGTGTGTGCATAAGCAGGGGAAAAGGAGAAAGAAAATCTTTGTTTAAAGTTTATTTATTTTGAGGGGGGTGGTGGTGCAGGGGAGGGACAGAGAGTGGGAAAGAGAATCCCAAGCAGGCTCTGCACTGTCAGCATGGAGCCCAACGTAAGGCTCAATCCCATGACTCTGGGATCATCACCTGAGCTGAAATCAAGAGTCAGACGCGCAACTGACTAAGCTACCCAGGTGCCCCGTTAGTGGGATATATTCTAAGTACAAAATGAATTCCAAACAGAAAAGACAAGGACTTCTTGCAGAAATGAAAGATTCTGAGGCAGGGGGAGGTATGGACTAGGCTTAAAGTGTGTGCTCTACCAGACAGTAAGAAGACAGAGATGTCAAAAGCTTCAGGAAAGGACTCCCACTGGCCACATTTGGACAGTTGGAACTTTGAAAGACTAGTGACAATAGTAAATTATTAAACATTCAGTAGAAAAGAATCTATAAGGCCATAATGATAGAAAATTTTACCTATTTACATCATTTTAAGTAGGTCCATCTTACAGATCTTTTTTCAAAATATTTGTATAAGATCTTTTCTTATATATATAAGCATATGTATCTACTTTCTGTGAAGTGCTTCAATAAATATGTTTCACTGTTATTGTACTTGTTCTTTCATAAGATTGTATAAAACCGAGTATGCCTATAAATTCTAAATTGAATATTTCTTTTTATGGAAGTGGAATGAAGATGGTGTTAGTTTCAGGTGTACAATGTGATTCAGCAGTTCTATACATCACCCAGTGCTTATCAGACAGGTGTGGTCTTTTTTTTTTAACTTTATAGTTTATTGTCAGGTTGGTTTCCATATAACACCCAGTGCTCTTCCCCACAAGTGACCTCCACCATGACCATCACCCCCTTCCTATTCCCCCTCCCCCTTCCGCCCTCAGTTTGTTTTCAGTATTCAAGAGTCTCTAGTGCTTTGTCTCCCTCCCTCTCCCCAGACAAGTGTGGTCTTAATCCCCTTCACCTGTTTCACCCGTCTGCCTACTCACCTTCCCTCTGGTAACTACCAGATTCTTCTCTTTGCCTAAGAGTCTGTTTTGTTGTTGTTTGTCTCTTTTTTTTTTCTTTCTTTTGTCCATTTGTTTTTAAAATTCCACATAGGAGTGAAATCATATGGTATTTGTCTTTCTTTTTCTGATTTATTTCACTTAGATTATACTCTTTAGCTCCATCCACGTCATTGCAAATGGCAAGATCTCATTCTTTTTATGGTTGAGTAATACTCCATTGTAATACATACATACAGGTATATAAATACACAGACACACACACAACCAAATCTTCCTTATCCATTCATCTGTGGATAGGCACCGAGCTTGCTTCCTTATCCTGACTATTGTAAATAATGCTGCAGTAAATGTCAGGGTGCATATATCCTTTCGAATTACAAACAGTATTATTTTTTATGTGTGCAAGTTTTATGGGCATAATTTGGCAGTTTTTATAATTTATACCCAAATGGGGTTCATTTTATAAATTTGTGAGTAGTTACAGAATTTTAGAAATAGAAAGGAGTTAGGGAATATTTGGTTTAAATTCGTTCATGTCCCAAGTATTAAGACGACAGGACTTTCGTAGACCTGGTGGCTGTGGTTACACTACCCATCTCTAGGGGGCGCCATTCACACAATGGTTTATACCAATGACACCAGCTATGGTTTGCAAAGCAAAAAAGTGCGGTGCATTTGTTTGCTTCGCTCTAGTTCCTGGAGATAAAATAGTGAAAAAGACAAAACAATCCCGGACTTGGAAGCCACTCAGTCTGGAGAAGAAAATACACCCAGGAACAGGCAAATATACAAGTGATAAAAAGCGACATGACTGGTTTCTATGAGAGCTCATAGGAGGGGCACCTACTTCAGAACTGGGGCGCGAGGGGGAGAAGCCCAGAGAACTGAGTTACATCTCTGCTGAGGTCTGAATGGAAAACGGCTGGGGAAAGTAGAGAAAAGAGGGGGGGGAGGAAGGATATTCAGACCCATGGACCCTGCTCAGGGAGTGGAAATCAGTCCTGTTGCAGGAACAAAGAAATGCTAAGAAAAGCAGGAGGCTGCAAGAGGTAAGGTGACTTGTGCAGTGTCATCTCTTCGGTCGCCGCCTCCGATTCATTAATGAACACGTTACATTGCAACAGATTGATTCATCGTTGAGTGCAGTGATGTCCTCTGGGAAACGTTATGAGCACCTACCCTACCTTGTAATTTCAGAGAAACCCTCACTGTAGACCAGAGTTTGTCCGTTCCAGAGCATGGCAGGTGTGTGCACCCCAACTTTGCCCACTCACAGAGCATGCCCACTGTCTGCTTGCAGTGCGTTTTCAGGGATGTTTTGGTTGTTGAGCTGTTGAGGTCTCCAGTACAAGCAGCTGAAATAAAAAACACTGTTACAGAAAGAGGTTTGATCCGGATAGGGGGTAGGTGCACATTCAAAAGCTAAAAGCTAACACAAATAAAGAGACTCAGAGCAAAAGCATATCAACTTCTTGGACAGCATCCTGTTTGCTGGTCCTGTTTGCTTCCAGTGTTCTTCCTGTTCAGGTCAATATAAGTCATCTGTAAGTCGAAATTGAATTGATAAAATGACAAGTCAGTCTTAAGAGAGTCTTAAAAAACCAAGATACATTCTATTTCCATTTATAGCGATGCTTAAGTAATCATGCTTTCTTCTAATCACATTATCTTGTAATTTTATTTTAAGAAATCAAATATATTTTACATAATTCTTGCTGTCGAAATAGCAGGGTAATTTGTTGCTAATGTATTATCCTAGTTGCTTTCTTTTATTAGGTTTATGAAATTTTCAGGAATTCACGTTAGCCCTGAAGGAAGTTTATAGTTGCCTAAGTAAGTCGTCAGTCCTCACCTGGTTTTGCTTGGCAATATATAATTCCTTTGTCTGAGTTAGTTTAAAGCAGAACTTGTAATTTTCATGTACATGATCATTTTTTTACAGTTATTCTAAGATATTCTATATTGTACAGTAATTCTAAGATATATTCTATGTTGGAAGATATTCTTTATACATTATTTCCATCAGTCAAATATGATCATTCATTTATTGTTTTTCCAAAGATGTTGTGGTCATAGTGTGGTTATTCAACTTATATTTGTTTGTGTTTGTAACTGACCATCCTGCTGAAATATTTGATTCTTTCTCTTTTCCCCAACGTTCTACTATGAAAAAGTTGAAAGAAAACTGCAAGTTGAAAACATTTTTCAGTGAATAGCCATGTACTGAACATCTAGTTTCTACTGTTAATAGTTTACCCTACCTACCAATCCTTTTTAGTTGATTTTTAAAAACTTTTTTAAAAAGTTTTATTTATTTTTTTGGGGGGGGAAGGGTCAGAGAAAGACAGGGAGAGAGAGAATCCCAGGCAGCCTCCACACTGTCAACACAGAGCCAGATGTGGGGCTCAGACTCACAAACCATGAAATCGTGTTCTGAGCCAGAATCAAGAGTCACATGCTAAACTGACTGAGCCACTCAGGAGCCCCTAGTTGATTTTTTTTTTGAAAAAATTGGGGCGCTTGGGTGGCTCAGTTGGTTGAGCATCTGACTCTTGATTTCGGCTCAGGTCATGATCTTCTGGCTGTGGGATCAAGCCCCGCATAGGGTTCTGCACTGACAGTGTGGAGCCTGCTTAGGGTTCTCTCTCTCCCTGTCTCTCTGCCCCTCTCCCACTTGCGCACACTCTCTCTCTCTCTCTCTCTCTCAAAAAAAAAAAAAACCCCACTTAATTCCTTTGGATTTTGTGGATATGCAATTAAGTCTTTATGCAAATAATAATTTTTTCCCTCCTTATCAATATTACATCTTTTATTTCTTGGCCTTATTCCAGAAATGTTTGTTAAATTAGGGCCACTGTTGACGTTGAATTAGAAGAAAATGTGCCATGATTTATTCAGCCTGACATTGGTGGCAGTTTGGCTTAGGTGTTCTTTTTCATATCAGGGAAGTTTTATTATTCGTAGTGTAAAATTTCTTCATCAGGGGTAGATGTTGACTTTCTTCAAATAACTTTGGACATTTATTAATACTCATAGCTTGCCTTCTTTGATTTTTCTTATCAACTTATTAATTGCTTTCTTCATTAACTTAAGAAATATTTATTAAAATTTTATTTTGTCCCAGGCACCTGTGCTTGGCACTGAACTTGCAGTGATAAAGAACCCCAAAGGTCCTGATTCCTGCCTTGTAGGTTTTACAGGGTGGTGGAGTTTGTATGATAAGTTATAATAATAGATGTCTTATTAAGACATCCTGTTGTTAATTGCATAAAACCTATTTGGTCTTAGTATTTTTTTCAATATACAGATTAGTTATATTTTCTAATATTAAGAATCTTTGCATTTTGGGGTGGGCACCTGGGTGGCTCAGTCGATTAAGTGTCTGACTTTGGCTCATGTCATGATCTCACTATCATGTTCGAGCCCCACATTAGGCTCTGTACTGACAGATCAGAGACTGGAGCCTGCTTCAGATTCTGGGTCTCCCTCTTTCTCTGCCCCTCCCCCGTTCTTATGTATGCTCGCTCTCTCTCTCTCTCTCTCTCTCTCTCAAAAAAAATGTTAAAAAAATTTAAAAAATTGTTTGGAATCTCTGCATTTTTAATTTACAAGTAAGATTTATCAGTGCCTTTGGTTCTGATTTGTGTGTGTGTGTGTGTGTGTGTGTGTGTGGTGCTGAATTTGCCAAATTTGCACACACAGGTTATGCTTACTTTGTATTTTTTGTCTTTTTCTGTGACCTGGAAATTTGCATGGCATGGACAATATGGCATGAGAATTATTTCATGGCCAGAGAATAATCTCTTCCTTGAAGATTGGAGACAGTTTATCCAGGCAAACTTCTAGATTGATTCTCTTTAATTCCAAATTATTTGTTTTGCCAGACATTAATCAGTTTTACTCAATTTTTTAAAAATTTCTTCACATCGAGTTGCATAGAAAATTCTCTAAAATTTTAAGGTATTAATGGCTCTGTTTCCTTTTTCCCTTTTAATTTGTAATGGTTATAAAATTGAAGCTACTCTGTACTTTGACACTACGTAAATGCTGTATCCTTACAAGGGAACTGGTGTAAGTTTTAAGTAACCTAAGAGGATCTGTAATATGGTTCCCATTGTATAAACAAAAATGATATATATTATTTTTTTCTGAAATGTGAATCTGTTAACAGTAGCTAACTGCGTAGAGAGAGGGAGTAAGTGCTGGGAAGAGTCTTTTCATTTTATACGGTTTTTACTGTTTTAGTTTTCTAAACTAAAACATGTGTGCATTCATCCATATTTTATTATTTTTTTTAAAAGTCAACAAGAGTTCTCTGAATAACAGGATAATGATTGTTATTGATTAGAGACCATGGTGCTTTCTTTTGATTCCTTTCTGTACTTTAAAAAATCAGACAGATTTCATGGAAAACTACAGACATGCTATTTTAATTTTTTTAAGGTTTATTTATTTTTGACAGAGAGAGAGAGAGTGAGTGAGAGAGAACACAAGGTGGGGAGGGGCAGAGAGCAGGAGAGGGAGACACAGAATCTGAAGCAGGCTCCGAGCTGTCATCATAGAGCCCGACGTGGGTATTGAACCCACAAACCATGAGATCATGACCTGAGCCGAAGTTGGATGCCTAACCAACTGAGCCACCGAGGTGCCCCTACACATGCTATTTTAAAATCATCTGTTAATGTCTCTTTAAATTCAGAAGAAATAGGATAAACCATAATAAATTGGGGTAGTGGCTAGCAGAAGTACCTCTATTCATGAGGACATACCTCTGTGTCTGTATAGCACTCATATTAATCCTTGAGGACTGAGGAGAAGAATGGATTTTGGAAGTAAGGTTACCAAAAGATTCTTCTCCAGAGTGAAGGAAAAGTGCTATGGATATTAGCAGTCTCCGGGAATCATTCCTTTCCCTCTGTCTTTATCTCCTAGAAATACAGGAAAGCATACTTGGGGACCGGTAATTTAGAACTCTGAAGGTCAAATACAGACTTTATTTTCAGAATGAGAAAAGCAATTTTTTTCTTGAACGCATTGAAGCTCTTTCTTAGAACAAAGAATGCCGGTCTCAGGGAAGCAGTTGCATTTACTTTATAATAAATTATAAGCAGGTAATTAATGTCAAGGTACAGTTTCCCTGTCAATCCTTATAGCACTAGAGGCAAAATGCCCAGACATTTGGAAGCAACACCATAAAACTTTTGATTTTAAGCCTCATTTCTGGATTAGTTTGCTAATTTATGCCTCTGCTCTTCCTTTAAAAAAAAATCCAATTATATTCTCTGGCCAGGGCAACATATGAATGTAGTAGTAATAGAGCTCATTAGTAAATGGAGGATAAAGAAGTTGTGGCTTTTTTTTTTTTTTTTTTTGGTGGGGAGTTTGCAAACCTTAGTATATGTCAGAATAACCTAGTGAGCTCGCGAAAGTACAACTTTCTGGGTCTCAGTCCCAAAGTTTCTGATTCAATAGGTCTGGGCGGGCTTTACAAGGACTTGAGCGATGCTAATACAGGTGATCTGGAGACCACACTTGGAGAATTAGGATTTAGGGCCTTTGGGAAGCCAGCTTTGTGACATTCAGCAGGACCATGATTAATGGGCTACAGTTTGACCCTTCTTTCCCTGGTGTACATACAAAACCCTTACTACGATCCAAACCACTGATTCTCAAATGTTAGTGACAGTGAGAGTAAGTATCACCTGGGGAATCATTGAGCTTTGGATTCCCAGGGCTTACCTCTGTGGGGAGGAGCCTCAGCCTTTGAACTTTAACTTCTTAATTTTTTAAATTTGATTTTAGAGAGAGCATGCAAGTGGGGGAGAGGGGAAGAGGGAGAGAGCGAGAATCTGGCGCTCCAGCCTTTGACTTTCAATAAGCATCACATTAAAAAAATTTATTTAATGTTTATTTATTTTTGAGAGAGAAAGAGAGAGAACAAGAACGAGTGGGAGAGGGACAGAGAGAGAGGGAGACACAGAATCCAAAGCAGGCTCTAGGGTCTGAGCTGTCATACAGAGCCTGATGTGGGGCCTGAACTGTGAGATCATGACCTGAGCCGAAGTCGGACGCTTACCCGACTGAGTCACCCAGGCATCCCTATAGTTTGTTTTCTCTTACTGATTTACACAGTATCTTTATATATTGCGAGTCTTCTATCAGATGCACATATTGAGAACATCTTCCCTTTGCTGGTTTATCTTCTTACTCTCTTGTTATTCTTCTTGCCCTCAATTGTAATTTTGGATGAACATAAGTTTTACATTTTAATGAGATCCAACTTAGTAACTTTATTGTTTGTGCTTAACACTCTTGTTTTACCCTCATTCTTGTTTAAGAACTCTTTAGCAATTGCAAGGTCATGACAGTCATGTAATCTTATACAGGCTTTCTAGCTTTACCCTTCAGACTGAAGTCTGTATCTGGCACTGATTTTTATGTATGAAGTGTAAAGGCCAAGTTTTTTCCCCTCTTATATGACTATCCAATTTATGCAGCATCGTTTGTTGAGAAAACTATTATTTCCTCAAACATTCACTCAATTGTTGGATTCCGGGATGCATGAATAGTAGGTTCAGAATTGTTTCAACCCCTAAACTAGAGGACAGGCCTTATGTGTAATGCCTTTTGCCTTTAGTCTTAACACCTCCACTCATTTTCAAAGATACTTAGATCTTTGCCTGCTTCCTTAACCTCTCCTCAGTTTTACACATTTGTAAAACAGATTCTTTTGTCAAAATCTGCATTCTATTCTGGAATTTCCTGAATACCTAATTGATTTTTTAAAAGTTTGCATACATTAAAATTCACCTTTTCCTCGAAACATTTATGGATTTTGACAAATGCCTAAGAATATGTATACATCATTACAATATGATACAGAATAGTTCTACCACACTAAAAATACTTTAGGTTTCATTTATACCCTCCCTCAGATCTCCAGCAATCATCAATGTGTTTACTGACTCCTACATCTGTGTTTATGATTTTGCCATATAAATGAAATTTTATGGTATGCAGCCCTAAAAATCTTTTTTTTTTTTTAATTTTAGAGAGTGAGATCATGTGCCAGTTGGGGAGAAGGGCAGAGACAGGGGGAGGGAGGAAGGGGGGAGGGAGAGAGAGAGAGAGAGAAAGAGAGAGAGAGAGAGAGAGAGAAAATCACAAGCTGGCTTCATGCTCCAAGCAGAGCCAGATGTGGGGCTTGATCCCATGACATTGGGATCATGACCTGAGCTGAAATCAAGTCGGACACTCAACCACCTGAGCCACCCAGGCACCCCAGCATGTAGCCTTTTAAGACTGACTTCTCACACTTGACATTATGCATCTAAGAATCATCCATGTTTCTGAATAACTTGGTATCTCCTTTTTGTGTGTCCTTCAGTATTGTGTGTCAGTGAATACTATACCATTATGTGGAAAGATCACGACTTCCTTGTTCACCTACCAAAGCACATCTTACCTGCTTTCAGTTTGGGGCAATTATGAATGAAGTTTCTTTGAACATATATATCCAAGTGTTGTGTGGACATAAGTTTTGAAATCAATTGGGTAAATATTTAGGAGTGCAATTGCTGGATCATGTGGTAAGACTATGTTTGTCTTTGTAAGAAATCACCAAACCATCTTCCATAGTGGTTGTACCATTTTGCATTCCCACCCGCTATGAAGAATTCCTGCTGCTCTGCACACAGTTCTTGTTGCCAGCATTTTGTATTATCAGCATTTTGTATTTTAAACATTTTAATAGGTAGTTGCACTTTGTTTTAATTTGCATTTTTCCTAATGACAAATGCTGTGAAGCAGGTTTTTATTTTTTTAATTTTTAGTTTACTTTTTGGGTTGGAGGAGCAGAAAGAGAGAGAGAGAGAGAGAGAGAGAGAGAGAGACAGAGAGAGAGAATATTAAGCAGCCTCCATGCCCAGCACAGAGCCTGATGCAGGGCTCGATCCCATGACTGTGGGATCATGACCGTAACCAGAATCAAGAGTTGGACACCCAATTGACTGAGCCACCCAGGCACTTTTTTTTTTTTTAAAGCGTATTTATCTTCTGTATGTATTCTTTATTAAGCCATCAGTTTCTGTCATTTTCTAATGTTTTAATTGGTGCATTAGCTTTCTCACTGTTGAGTTTTAAAAATTTGTATATTTTGGATACAGGTCCTTTATCAGATATGTGATTTGCAAATATTTGGTCTCAGCCCATGGGTTATCCTTTCATTCTCTTCACATTGTCGTTTTCAGAGCAGAGGCTTTTGGTGTTAATGAAAACTAACATCAGCGTTTTTCTTTTTCTTTTCTTTTCTTTTTTGGATTAAGTGTTTCGTGTCATATCTGCTTACCACATCCTAGATCATACAGATTGTCTTCTACATTTACTCTATAAGTTTGATATTTTTGCCTTTTATATTTGGGTCTGTGGTTCGTTTGGAGTTAATTTTTATGTTATGTGGAAAGTGCTCAAGTTCAGTCTTTTGTGTATGGGAGTCCAATTATTTTAGCACCATCTGCTGTAAATGTTCTCCTTTCTCCCCTGGATTACCTCTGTGCCTTTGTAAAAAAGTAAGTTGGCTGTATTTGTATGCATCTATTTCTAGGCTCTTTATTCTTTCCATTGGATTATATTCCATTTGTCAATACCATGCTGTCTTGACTACTGTAGCTTTATGGTAGAACTTGAAATAGGATAGTACTAATCATGCAACTTTGTTCCTCAGTATCATGTGGATATTCTAGGTTTTTGCCTTTCCACCTAGATTCTAGAATCAATTTTTTGACCACTACGAAATAGCTTGCTGTGGTTTTGACTGGTATTCTGTTAAATCTATTGATCAGTTTGGGGGGAAGTAATATCTTAATGATGCTGAGTCTTCCAGCATGAACATGGAATAGTTTTCCATTTATTTACTTCTTCTTTGTTTTCTCTCATCAGTGTTTTGCATTTTCTGCATATAAGTCCCATACCTACTTGGTTAATCCAAGAATTATAGCTCAGATGTTTCCAGAAGTCAAACAGAAATGGATTAGGGATCAACCTGCATTCCTTTGTATCTTGCTTTTCTTTTCCCACTTTTGAAAGACATATTTGCATTTGGAATATTTCATGTTTTAATGGGATTTTAAAAAACGCTATGCGTACATAATAATGAGAAGCAACACTTAGTCTCAGGGATTCCACATTGGTGGAAACCTGGAGGCAAATGTCGAGTTGGAGAGCGATTGCCCCAGAAATAGACCACAACCATCCACCTGCAGATAAGGGATGTCTAACAAGGCAGGATTGTGTAGTTTTTTCCAAGAAGAACTAAACATCGTTATTTTTAAAAAAGTGAGATAGCCCTAATTTTAAATTTTGGTAATTAGTTAAAACCAACAAGCACTATGAGTCTAACATGGGGACCAATACAATAAATTTGGTGCCTATGAATTCCATAGGTCACCCGTTTGTATCTCTTAATCCTTATTAAATAGGGAAACAGAGGCCCAGATAGGGTGGGCTAAGCAGTTGGCTCAGGGTTTCACAGATAAATAAAAATCCCACATATTTCTTTTAAAAAAAATTTTTGTAACATTTATTTATTTTTGAGAGACAGAAAGAGCATGAGCAGGGGAGGGGCAGAGAGAGAGGGAGACACAGAATCAGAAGCAGGCTCCAGGCTCTGAGCTGTCAGCCCAGAGCCCAAAGCGGGGCTTGAACTTACCAACTGCGAGATCCTGACCTGACCCGAAGTCAGATGCCTAACCGACTGAGCCACCCAGGCGCCCCATTAAAAAATCCCACATATTTCTGATTTCCAGATAGCAAGTTTTTTTTCCCCCATTATCCTAGGCTTTTACCCAGTTAAGTGTGCTGATTACCTTCTATGTAGTGGGAAAGAGTTTGAGTTTTAAAATCACCAAGAAAATTGTAATTTTAATAACTAGTATATTAGTCATTCATTGCTTCATAACATATTACCACAATTTAACACTTTCAAACAATCTACATTATCTCACTTTCCGTGGGTCAGGGATCTGGGGACAGATTATCTCCGAGGGTCTCCTACTGGGCTCAGTCAAGGAGTCAGCCAGGTCTGGGGTCTCATCTGATCCCTGCCTGGGGAGGGCTCTATTGTATAGGTCATGTAATAGTTGGCAGGATTCATTTCTTCTGAGCTCTTGGATTGAGGGCCTTACTCCTTGGCTGAAGGCTGCCATCAGTTCTTCGTCATGTAGACCACTCCCTAGGGCAGCTAAATTAATCAAAGCAAGGAATGAGAGAATCAGTGGGAAACTCTTCTAGCAAGAAAGAAGTTATAGTCTTAGGTAACATAATCGAAGAAGTGACTTGTCATCAACTTGGCCTTATCCTTTTGCTTAGTTAACAAATCACGGGCCCTGCCGGTGCTCGGGAAAACAGAGCTGGGTATTATATGAATATCAGGACATGGGGATAATTGAAGCCATCTTCGAGTCTATGCACCACAACCAGTTTCAGAAGTGATTATATCCCTTCTCTAGACATGCACAGCTTTTCTGTCTTACCCATAATGCCCTGGAGAGTAATGACCCAAGTGCATATGATCAAAAAAAGACAAGGTGGGACAAAGAGGGAGGAACCAGTGTCTGTAATTAGACTGGCACATTCATGTAGAGCAGAGACTCTTAGGAAGAAGGGTTTGAATAACAGACAAGCAACTGATAACAGTCCAGGGCATCTAAAAATGTGCCTCCTTAGTGCCCCCATAGGAACAGAGGACAGGGATAGAGAATCAATGCACATGAAGCACATATTCAGCATTTGGGGTTTTGTCATTAGGTGGCTGGTCCCTGTCAAGGTGTGGGAAATTTCTGGCAACACTTCTGTTGAGGGAAGGGACTTAAAAGAACACAAGTGAGGAGCCAATACTGGGTAGGATAACACAATAAAAGCATGGATCTAAGAAATAACAACTGTGTACAAACTATTAGAACTGAGGCAAGAATTTTAGGAGAGGTCTTGGAATAAGAAACAGATCTCAGGTCTGAGTGCAAGATTATGATGAGTTCAGGTGAATCCCAGAGCAATTAAGGTTTTTTTGTTTGTTTTGTTTTTTGTTTTTTTTGTACTATAGTTAATCTTAAGCAGTTATGATTTGATTTTTCATTTTACATTTCTGTCCATTTAAAAAAATTTTTCAGGTTAGTTCTTAATGCCGTAAATTTCTCTTGCTCTTGGATAGAAAGGAATCTAGGGACTAGGATGGAATGAAACCTGCAGCTTTGCAAAGAGGGGACCCTAGCAACAGAAAACATTGCAGGATCTGTTGTCAGGTTACTCTTCCAAGGCCATAGGGAGCCCGACAACAAAAGCGGCTTCCCTTCCAGCTTGCTTTTTTCTCCCTTTGACACACCATCTCCAGGGCCCCACGAAACACATTTCCCTCCAGCTCCCAATGACATTTCTATTTTAAGCCTCCTTTCAAATAGTGGAATAAAAGAGCTCCTGCCTTAGTATTGGAATTTCAAATATCCTGGGAGAGGTAGAAGAGTTGCATAGGAAAGTGATACTCAGTGTCTATTTCTTTCTGAAATCATATGGACAGATAGTTACTTATCCTTCAACGAAAGGTCGTCTGTCCATTCACTCAATGAACCATTGATGTTGAGTACCTATTGGTGCTGTGAACTGTATTAGTGCTGCAATAAAATTGTGAGAAAAAAATATAGATGCTGCCTTTGAGATTGTTTGGGCTAGTGAGGGGTCAGACTTATCAATTATTCACCCACACTTGGACTCGAGGTAAAGCACAGAAAAGGAGATACTTGATTTCCTAGTCATGAGTCTTTACAGAGGAATGGATGTGGTCATGAGCACCATTTTATGCCAGGTTAAGGAGTTTATTGTTTTTCCTAACACATTATTGGGATGGAGGGGACATGCTTTGGTTTTAAAAGGCCACTTTGCCTGGGTGCCTGGGTGGCTCAGTCAGTTGAGTGTATGATTTTTCGTTTCGGTTTAGGTTGTGAACTTGTGTTTCTTGAGATCAAGCCCCATGTCGGGCACTGTGGTGAGCATGGGGCCTGCTTGGGATTCTCTCTCTCCATCTCTCTCTGCCCCTCCCCTGCTCATGCTGTCTCTCCTTCTCTCAAAATAAATAAACATTAAAAAATACATAAAAGAACACTTTGCCCAAGTAGTCAAGAATGAATTGAAGAGGGAGCAAGAGTAGGTTTAAGAGCATTAGTAGGACGGATATTGCTATAAAAGGAAATGTAGCCTGGACTAGAGTGGTACCACTGGAAATCTAGAAAATAAGTTTTACTGATACTTTAGGAAGAATAAATCAGCAGGCCTCATACAAGCAGTGTATGTGCTTTCTGGCTTGGACAACTGGATCGATGGTAGCTTCCATCTCTGAAACAGACAAGGCTAGAAGAGACCCATGTTTTCAGGGGGGAGAATCCAGGAGCAGATCATGAGTTAAAATTTAGAATTGTGCATTTCAAGAGGTATTAGAAACATCCAGAGAGAATGTCAGGTGGGCAATTGGTAGATAATTATAGAATTCAGAGTAAAGGTATGAGTTATTGGTAATTCTGATAATACTTGGGTAATACCACTGAGAGAAGGCCATAGAATGAAAAGTCAAGGGAGATAACAAAGTGAAATAAATGGACCAGAGTGCCATATATGCTTTAAAAAGTCTTCTGGGTCACAAGGGCTTTGACAAAAACACAGTTGATCTCATAGGATTTTTCTATTTTTTTTTGACCAGTTTTTTATGGTGAGTTAGGGCCTAAAACATTTCTCTGGGGATAATCTAGTAAGTATGTAAACTGAATAAAACTGTCTCAAAGGTCTGTAAATGTAAAGAACATTTTTCATATTACAAAGCTAATTAGAAGATACAAATTTAAATAAGCTCGTGGGTGGAGAAACAGGAACTGTCTGTCTATATTGTGTTTTGTCTTTCAGATTGAATTAAAATAATTTCTGTAAAGGTGAATAACCCCAGTTCTGCACATAGGAGTGAGGGCATATTACTTCACAATGTGTATGTCTGTATGTGGCAAGGGCATTTCTCTCCAACCCCTCATCAGAGAAATGAATTTCTCCTATTGGATAAGTTTTTATACCTGGAAGCTTGAAAGTCAGAGATGAATCAGGTAGCTAAAGTCTCAACTGTTTTAATGTTTTGACTTCACATTCAGACAGGAATGTACTTACTAAGGATGGAGAAGGAATTGGGATTCAGAGAGCAGTCAGGAACTGTATAAACCCATGGAAGACAGTTCTCCTTGGGGCATATTTTTTTATTTTATTATTTTTAATTTTTTATCGAAGTGTAGTTGATATACAATGTTAACATCAATTTCAGGCATATATAGTGATTTGACAAGTCTATATGTTATGCTCAGTAATCATTGACTATATTCTCTGTGCTGTACCTTTCATCCCTGTGACTTACTCATTCCATAGCTGAAAGCCTTTATCTCTCCCCTTCACCCATTTTACCCATCCTTACCATCCTCCCCTTGGTAACCACCACCAGTTTGTTCTCTGTATTTATGGGTCTGTTTCTACTTTGTTTGCTTACATTGTTTTTTAGATTTCAGGTACAAGTGAAATCATATGGTATTTGCCTTTCTCTGTCTGACTTCACTTAGCTTAATACCCTCTAGATCCATCCATGCTGTTGTAAATAACAAGATCTCGTTCTTTTTTATTGCTGAGTAATATTCCATTATATGTATATACACATATACACCACATCTTTTTTTATCCATTCATCTATTAATGGACACTTGGTACCCTTATTTGGGGAGATTTTCAAAATCTAATCAGTCTGAAGTTCTTAATGTCCAGTCAAGTTCTTTCTGGCTACACACTGAGGCCATTCTTACTCAGAATGACTGGCAGCTTCCTAGAATTGTTCATATAATAATTCGTGTAAGTGTATATTAATGAAGTCAGACCTTAACCTCATCATCCAAGTTAAAGTCACCAATTAAAGGAGCAGTGTGCAATTACACACTTAATGTGGGGAAGAAATCAATAAAAGGTGCTGTGGACAACCAATTAGTGACAATCACCGCTAACCAAAAAGTTCCTTTTACAAAGTTTTAACAACTGTTTTTATTCTTGTTTCTCTATTAACTGTTTATATTAGAAATAGATATGCAGGAGGATGGTTCTATATGTGAAAAGTTAAATCAATGCAGTCTTTCTGTTGTCCTGGTCTGCATTGGTGGAACTCATTTCCTTACTTAACAATTGCTTATCCAGTCCCTAGTCTGTGCCAGGCACTGTTAAAAGTTCTAGGGATATAGCTGAGAATGTAAAATTAACAACTGACTGGAGGTATCCCAATCCCAGACTTCCAAGTCATGTTACAAAGCTAAAGTAATTAAAACAGTATGGTACTGGCACAAAAATCAACACACAGAGCAAAGAAACAGAAAGACAGAAATCAGCCTACAATTATATGGTCCATTGCTCTTTGACAAAGGAGTCAAGAATATGCAATGGCAAAAGGACAGCCTCTTCAACAAATGGTGCTGGGAAAACCGGAGGGCAACATCAAAAGAATGAAATTGGATTGCTTCTTTACACCATACAAAAAAATAAACTCAAAATGGATTAAGGACCTAAGTGTGAGACCTGAAACCATAAAAATCCTAAAAGAGAGCACAAGTAGTAATTTCTCTATCACTGGTTGTAGCAATATCCTTCTAGAGATACCTCCTGAGCTAAGGGAAACTAAAGCAAAAATAAACTATTAGGACTTCATCAAAATAAAAAGCTTCGACAAAGCAAAGAAAAAAGCCAACAACACTAAAAGATAGCATATGGAATGGGAGAAGATATTTGAATGACATATCCAATAAAGGGTTAGTATCCAAAATATATAGAGAACTTACACAACTCAACACCAAAAAAACCCAAATAATCCAGTTAAAAACTGGGCAGAAGATAGAAACAGACATTTCTCTAAAGAAGACAGAGAGGTATCCAACAGGCACATAAAAGGATTCTCAAACTTTAAGTGTTGACAAGGATGTGGAGAGAAAGGAACCCTCGTGCACTGTTGGTGGGAATGCAAACTTGTGCAGCCACTCTGGAAAACAGTGTGGAGGTTCCTCAAAAAGTTAAAAACAGAACTACCCTACAGTGCAGTTAATCACACTGCTGGGTCTTTACTCAAAGAATACAAAAACACTAATTTGAAAGGATACATACACCCCTATGTTTATGGCAGCATTATTTACAACAGCCAAATTGTGGAAGCAGCCCAAGTGTCTATCAATAGATGAATGGATAAAGAATATTTGGGAGATATATCTATATATACCAAAATAGATCTATCTATGTATACACATACATAAACACAATGGAATATTATTCAGCCATAAAAAAGAGTAAAATCTTGCCATTTGTAATGACATGGATAGGTCTAAAGGTATAATGCTAAGCGAAATCAGCCAAAGAAAGACAAATACTGTATGATTTTACTCTTATGTGGAATTTAAGAAACAAAACAAATGAGGGGTGCCTGGGTGGCTTAGTCAGTTAAGCATCTGACTTCAGCTCAGGTCATGATCTCACCGTTCATGGTTTCCAGCTCCATGTCGGGGTCTGTGCTGACAGCTCAGAGCCTGGAGCCTGCTTCGGATTCTGTGTCACCTTCTCTCTCTGCCCCTGCCCCACTCATGCGCACGCGCTCTCTCTCTCAATAATAAATAAATATTTAAAAAATTTTTAAAAAGAAACAAATGAAGAGAGAATAAAAAGAAAAACCAAGAAACAGACTATTAACTCTAGAGAACAAACCGATAGTTACCAGTGGGGAGGTGGGTGGGGGATGGTTGAAATAGGTGATGGAGATTAAGGACTGCACTTGTGATGAGCCCTGAGTGTTGCATGGACGTATAGAATCACTAAATGTTACACCTCAAACTAACATTACACTGTGTCTTAACTGGAATTTAAATAAAACTTGAAGGAAAAAAATAGTTCTCCAAAAACTATAAATGCAGGGGAAAAAAGGAGAAAAAAAAAAAAAAAAGAAACGTACCTCTCCTTATGGACCATGAATAAAGTGGAATGACTGTCGGCATGATTCTGGAATCTAGGTAGGAAGAGGAAACCAAAACACAAGTCGTTACCTGACAACCTACAGCAACCAAAAGATTTTTCAAGGTAATGGAAACAATGTGATGATAGTGCATTCCTATTAGCATGGCACAAGTCCACAGTACTGACAACAGCAAGTGCTAGTGAGGTTGTGGAGCAACAGGAACTCTCACCCACTGCTAGTGGAAATGCAAAATGGTGCAGCCACTTTGGAAGACAGATTGACAGGCTCTTCCAAAACTAAACATGCATGTACCATAAGATCTAGCAATCACATTTCTTGGTGTTTCTCCAAAAGAATTAAAGCTTTAGTTCACGCAAAAGCTTGTATATAAATGTTTATAGTAGCTTTTTCGTATTTGCCAAAACTTAGGAGCAATCAAGGTATTCCATAGGTGAAAGAATAAATGAACAGTGGTGCATCCAGACAATGGAATATCGGTGCTAAAAAGAAGTGCACCATGAAGCCAGGCAAACAACATGGAGGAACATTAGATGCATGTTGTTAAGTGAAAGAAGCCAATCTGAAAAGCCTCCATACTGTATGATTCCAACTATATGACATTCTGGAAAAGGCAAAATTAAGAAGACAGTAAAAAGATCATTGGCTACCAGAGCCAATGTACATTTCATTATACCTTTGTCAACCCTGTAGAATATACACTAAGAGTGAACCCTAAGGTAGACTATGGATTTGGGGGTGATAATGATGTGTCAGTGTAGACTTATTACTGGTAACAAATCTACCACTCTGATGTGGCATGTTAATAGTGGGGGAGACTGTGTGTGTGAGGAAATGAGGTATATGGGAAATCTCTATAGCTTCTATACCTCAATTTTGCCATGAACTTTAAAGTGCTCTGAAAAATAAGTGCATATAAAGGAAAAAATGTGTCTTGGAGAGTGGACATGGCTTGTTAATTGGTTAAAATGTTGTGGGTGAGAAAGAGGGAGAGAGAAATGACGTCTGAATTTCTGTCTTGAATGGTGCAGTAACTGGGTGCCATTCACTCACCTCAATGGGACTAACAGGAAGAGGGGAGAGAAAGAGGGTGATGAGGTGAGAGAGAAATAGAAACGGGAATTAGACTGCTGGTTTAAATTAAGACCCTTTCAGAAAAGAAATTTGCAAGGCAACCCAGGATTAACAGGCTGAATGAATGGCTGGGATTTGTGGCGGGGGGGGGGGGGGGGGGG
>CM053572.1:7016166-7217008 GCA_028646485.1 Cryptoprocta ferox
AGGTTTTATTAAATTCACTAAACCTAGCGATGATTCCATATGGTTAGGTTTATGAACTATATGCAAGATGTGAACAGTAATTTAGATGTTCCAGGAAACTTAAAACTTCTCTAATTGATGCAAATAATCTTTCTTGGTTAACTTGCCTTGTAAATATCTTATCAAAAGCAGGCATTTGTCACCTGCAATATGGTTTTGTAATTTTTCAGACTGTGGCTAGTATTGTGCAAATTATAAATAGGACAAATTAACATTGTCTGCTTTGAATCAGCTCTTGGGGATCTTCCATGAGGCATCTGGATAGATGAGGCTTTTGACAGAGCCCCTATGAAAATCCTACACAATCACTTGGATAACTTGCATGATCCTTTATAGAAGATGACACCAGTGTCAGCGTTGCTATGGAAATGTCGAATTCTCTAACAGATGCTGGTACCTAGACTTCCCAAGTTTTGCCACCTTGTCTGAATTATGGTGGGCTATCTGTCACTTGAGAAATGACAGTTCTTGGTGATCTAGGGAATAGTGACACATTTGTAATTAAAAGGGAAAAAAGAGACTGTAGTAGATAGCCTTTGGGGTATCATCCAGCTAAATAGCCCACCTTCTCTTTTGGTGTTTGATCCCAGACTGATGAGGAATGGGCCACCCAACTTTGTACTAATATAAGCTTTTAAACTCTTGGCAATAGCTGTTTGGTCCAGTGGTAGAAAAATATGTGTTAGTTAGAATCTTTTTCTTGGTCTTCTGGAATTGGGTTATAAAGACACCTGACATGTGTTGGCATGAGACTGAGGCCACAACTACAAAACTTTGGAATGGGAAGAAGCAGATGGTGGAGAACAGAAGACATGACATAGATAAGGGAGAGTCTGATTGGTTCCAGCTCTTTCCAGGTGAAGTGGCTGTGAAATACTCACCCAGGGTTAGGGTGAGAAATCCAGCCCTCCTGTTTCCCACCTTCCCTGCCAGTTACAAAGACCAAGAGTGGGAGACAGGTGGATGATTCTGGGAAAACCAGACGGTCATTGCCAGAAGAAGGGATAATGAATACGGGGGAAAGAAAACAATGGATGTTGTCTGCAGTCAGAGATGCAAAGGGAGAATTTTGCAATATTTGGAAGGTTTTTTTCTTTGTTTTTATGTTTCAAGTTTTTATTTAAGTTCTAGTTAGTTAACATATAGTGGAATATTAGTTTCAAGAGTAGAATGAAAGGTTTTTTTTGAGTTTCTAATGAAAGTGACCCCAAAAATTACATGAGGAGTCACTGTAGAATTTGGATTTCTTTAGAATTTTTGGTATGTAGAGGATAAAGTTGCTGTTATTTAAAAAATAATCATAGTATTGAATTTATGATCGTTTGACCAGGATCAGCTTCATACAATGTGTGAAGAAAGGGTTCACTGGAAAATTGTCAGAAGACAGTCGCTCTTTACTCCCTTAACTACAGGCTTTAGGAGGTGGTTTGGCAACATCCATTACTTCCTGCAAATATGGCTTACAATTCCAAATGCATTTTTCAGGCCCATTTTGAAACTTAAAACAATATGGAGATATTGAGTCATCTGTAAATTGGGTGTTCTTTCCTGCTTTGTTGAAGATTAATTGACCATATAGTTGTAGGTCTATTTCTGGGTTTTCTGTTCTCTTCTATTGATCTGTATGTTTTGTGTCAGTACCATACTGTTTTGCTGACTAAAGTTTTGTAATATAACTTGAAGCCCAGAATTGTGATGCTTCCAGCTTTGCTTTTCTTTTTCAAGATTGCTTTGGCTATTTGGGGTCTTTTGTGGTTCCATATAAATTTTAGAATTGTTTCTTCTACTTGTGTGAAAAAGGCTATGATAGGGATGGCATTAAATGTATAGATTGCTTTGGGTAGAACAGACATTCTAACAATATTTGTTCTTCTAATCCATGAGCATGGAATGTCCATTTCTTTGTGTTATCTTTACTACTTTTTATCAGTGTTTTCTAGTTTTCAGAGTACAGGTGTTTACCTCTTTGGTTAGGTTCATTCCTAGGTATCCTATTATTTTTGGTGCAATTGTAAGTGGGATTGTTTTCTTAATTTCTCTTTCTAGTGCTTCATTATTGGTATGAAATACAATAGATTTCTGTACATTGATTTTGTATCCAATGATTTTACTGAATTTGTTCTAGTAGTTTTTTGGTGGAGTCTTTCAGATTTTCTATATGTAGTATCATGTCATCTTCAAATAGTGAAAGTTTTACTTCTTCCTTACCAATTTGGATGCGTTTTATTGCTTTTTGTTGTCTGACTGCTAAGGTTAGGGCTTCCAGTAGTTGAATAAAAGTGTTGAGAGTGGACATCCTTGTCTTATACCTGACCTTAGGGGTAAAGCTCTCAGTTTTTCAGGATGATGTTAACTGTGGGCTTTTCACATAAGGCCTTTATTGTGTTGTGAATTGTTCTTTTTAAGCCTACTTAATTGAGGGTTTTTATCATGAATGGATGTTGTACTTTGTCAAATGTGTTTTCTGTGTCTCTTGAAATGATTATATGGTTCTTATCCTTTCTCTTATTGATGTGATGTGTCATGTTGATTGATTTGTGAATATTGAACCACCCTTGCAAGCCAGGAATAAATCCGACTTGATCATGATGAATGATGTTTTTAATATATTGTTGTATTCGGTTTGCTAGGATTTTATTGAGGATTTTTGCATCTGTGTTCATCAGAGATACTGGCCTGTATTTCTGTTTTTTAGTGGTGTTTTATCTGGTTTTGGTATCAGGGTAATTCTGACTTCATAGAATGAGTTTGGAAGTTTTCCTTCCTTTTCTATTTTTTGGAAGAGTTTGAGAAGAATACATATTAATTCTTCTTTAAATGTTTGGTAGAATTTGCCTTTGAAGCCATCTGGTCCTGGAGTTTGGTTTGTTGGGAGTTTTTTGATTACAGATTCAATTCCTTTGCTGATTATCAGTCTGTTCAAATTTTTTATTTCTTCCTGTTTCACTTTTGGTAGTTTATATATTTCCAGTAATTTCTAGGAATTTATCCATTTCTTCTAGTTTGTCCAGTTTGTTGGCATATAATTTTTCATAACATTCTCCTATAATTGTTTGTATTTCTGTAGTGTTGGTTATTTCTCTTACTTGTGATTTTTATTGACTTCAGTCCTTTCTCTTTTTTTCTTCATAAGTCTGGCTAGCAGTTTATCAATTTTATTGATTTATTATTTTTATGTTTTTAATGTTCATTTATTATTTTTTATTTTTTTAATGTTTTATTTATTTTTGAGACAGAGACAGAGCATGCGTGGGGGAGGAGCAGAGAGAGAGAGAGACAGACAGACAGACAGACAGAATCTGAAGCAGGCTACAGGCTCTGGGCTGTCAGCACAGAGCCCGATGCGGGGCTCGAATCCACGAACTGTGAGATCATGACCTGAGCCGAAGTTGGACTCTGAACCAACCGAGCCACCCAGGCCCCCCAATGTTCATTTATTTTTGAGAGACAGAGCATAAGTGAGGGAGAGGCAGAGAGAGAAGGAGACACAGAATCTGAAGCAAGCTCCAGGCTCTGGTCTGTTAGCACAGAGCCTGACATGGGGCTCAAACTCATGAACTGTGAGATCTTGACCTGAGCTGAAGTCAGACGCTTAACTGACTGAGACACCTGGGCACCTAACTTTATTGATTTTTTCAAAAAATGAGTTCCTGGTTTCATTGATCTGTTCTATTGTTTTTTAGTTTTTATATCATTTATTTTTGCTCTAATGTTTATTATTTCCTTCCTTCTGCTGGCTTTAGGCTTTGTTTATTTTTCTAGTTCCTTTAGGTGTAAGGTTAGGTTGCTTATGTGAGATTTTTCTTGCTTCTTGAGGTAGGTCTGTATTGCGATAATCTTCCATCTTAGAACCACTTTTGCTGCATCCCGGAGGTTTTGGACCACTGTGTTTTCATTTTCATTTGTTTCCATATTCTTTTCAAAAGTTCTTCTTTTATTTCCTACTTGACCCATTTATCACTTAGTAGCATGCTATTTAACCTCCATGTATTTGTGGTCTTTCCAAATATTTTTGTGGTTGACTTCAAGTTTCATAGCATTGTGGTCAGAAAGATGCATGGTATGACTTTGATCTTCTTGAATTTGTGAGGCTTGTTTTGAGGGTTAATATGTGATCAATTCTGGGGGCGCCTGGGTGGCTCAGCCGGTTAAGCATCTGACTTCGGCTCAGGTCATGATCTCATGGTTTGTGGGTTTGAGCCCCACATCTGGCTCTGTGCTGTCATCTGGAGCCTGCTTTGGATTCTATGTCTCCCTGTCTTTCTGCCCTTCCTCCACTCGCACTCTGTCTCTCTCTAAAAAATAAATGAACATTAAATATGTGACCAATTCTTGAGGATATTCCATGTGCACTTGAAAAGAATGTGCATTCTGTTTTAGGATGGAATCTTCGGAATATATCTGTTAAATATATGTATTCCACTATGTCATTCAAAGCCACTGTTTGTTGATTTTTTCGTTTAGATGATTTGTCCATTGATGTAAGTGGGGTGTTAAAGTCTCCTCCTATTGTTGTACTATTGTCACTTAGTTCCTTTAGGTTTGTTATTTTTATATATTTGGGTGCTTTCATATAGGGTGCATAAATATTTACAATTGTTATATCTTGTTGGATTGTCCCCTTTATTATCATATAGTGTCCTTCTTTGTCTCTTGTACAGTGTTTGTTTTATTTTTTAAAAATGTTTATTTTGGGAGAGTGAGAGAGAGTATGTAGATCGTGACCTGAGCCAAAACCAAGAGTTGGACACTTAACTGACTGAGCCACCCAGGTGCTCCTATAGTTGTTTTAAAATCTAGTTGGTCTGATGTAAGTATTGCTACCCTGGCTTTCTTTTTGACATCCATTTGCATGATAGAGGTTTCTCCGTCCCCTCGATTTCAATCTGCAGGTGTCCTTAGGTCTAAAATGAGTCTCTTGCAGGCAGAATATAGAGGGATCCTGTTCTTTTTATCCATTCTGTCACCCTGTATGTTTTGATTGGAGCGTTTAGTCCACTTATATTCAAGCAATTATTGATAGATATGTATTTATTGCCATTTTATTACTCATTTTGTTATTTCTGAAGATTTTCTCTGACCCTTTCTTGTCTTTCTCTTACATGTTTTGCTGGTTTTCTTGAGTGATATATTTGGATTCCTTTCTCTTTATTCTTTACATGTTTATTAGCAGTTTTTGATATATGGTTACCTCTTTTGCATATAGCCATCTATGTTAAGTTGATGATTATTCAAGTTTGAACCCATTTGTTTTTCCTCTCCTCCTGACATTTTAGGTATATGTTACTATATTTTATATCCTTTTATTTTGTCAGTTCCTTGACTTTTTACAAAAATATTTATTTTTACAGCTTTCGTGCTTCCTACATTTATACTGTGACTTTTGATCTCTCCTTTGTACTCAAATAGTCTCCAGTAATATTTCTTGCAGGGCCAGTTTAATGGTCAGACATTCCTTTAGTTTTTGTTTGTCTGGGAAACTATTTATCTCTCTTCCTATGCTGCATGACAGCCTTCCTAGATGGAATATTCTCAGCTACAGATTTTTCCCGTTTAGCACTTTGAATATATCATACCATTCCCCTCTAGCTTGCGAAATTTCTGTTGAAAAATCTCCTGCTAGCCTTCTGGATTTTCCCTTGTAAGTTAGTGTCTTCTTTTGTTTTGCTGCTTTAATTTTGTTGTTGTTGTTTATCACTATATTGCTGCAGTTTAATTATAATATGTTTTTTTATGAGTCTGCTTTTGTTGACTTTGATGGGGATTCTCTGTGGCTCCTGGATCTGGATGTCTGTTTCCTTCTCCAGATTAGGGAAGTATTCAGCTATTATATCTCCAAATAAATTTGCTGCTTCCTTTTCTGTCTCCTCTTCTTCTGGGACTCCTATAGTATGAATGTTATTATGTTTGATGGAGTCACTGAGTTTTCTCAGTCTTTTCTCATTTTGCATAATTCTTTTTTCTCTCTTTTGTTTAGCTTGATTGCTTTCCATAACTCTGTCTTCTAGGTCATTAATTCGTTCCTCTGTTTCTTCCATCCTGCATTGATTCTATCAACTGTGTTTCTCATTTTGTTTATTGTTCCCTTTACCCCTACTATATCATTCCTTATGTGTCTTTTAAGTGTCTCAGTCCTGTCTTCCACTCTTTACTCAAGTCCAGTGACTATCCTTATGATCATTGCTTTAAATTTCCTATCAGTCATGCTATGTATATCTGTTTCACTTAGATCATTAGGGCCTTTTCTTATTCTTTCAATTGGGGTAAATTTCTCTGTCTCCTCATTTTGTCTGCCTCTCTCTATCTGTTTCTCTGTGTTAAGAAAGGCAGATGTGTCTTGTGCTCTTGAAAGAAGTGACTCTATGAAGAAAAGATGCAGGAGTGCCCTGAAGTGCCATGTCCCCTGTTCACCAAAACCTGCATTTCAGGAGAGTATCCTGTGTGTGTTGCATATCCCCTGCTGTTGTGTCTCAGTCACTTTTCTTTTAATGCAGTCATCTTCACTGACTCTCTACCTATTGTGGGCCGTGCTTATTCTCTGTGGTGTTAGTGGGATGCAGGCAGGCCAGCTCTGAGAGGGAGTGCCTGTTGGAGAACTTGGGAGTGGGGGAGGCAGTGTTAGCAAAATTTGTGCTGGGGCACTAGTCCTATGCTGGATCGCCCAAGCACTGTGGGAGCTAGAGGCTGTGTGCTGGGGTGGCAAGAGGTGTAAGGTTGGGCACGGCAGGCAACAATGGCTGGGCACAACTGAGCCTTGTGTGCGATGGTGGCTGGGGACACATAATTGGGTATGGCACACAATGGTGGCTGGGGGTGCATGGCTGGGCACATTGAGGTGGATGTGCCAGGGTGTGGGGGAAACTATGCAGCCAATGGCTGGGCAGGGCTCATGGGAGGCTTTAACAAAATTTGCCCTGAGCTGAAGCTAGCTGGCTTGAGTGGGTGAATCCTCAGGAGAACTCATGGGCATGGCACACTGCTAGGAGGTTGGTAGCAAGTGTCTGTGCAGCCCTACCTCCCTTAGGTGGCCCCATGTTTATGGTGGTGGGCGGCAGAGGAAAATGGCTCCTGCCAGCTCTCTTGTTTATGGGGAAGTCCCCAAACACACCCTGAAATAAGTATGAACAAATGTGTCTCCCGTTTGCCCCTGGTATTGTGTAAACTGCTGTTTTTATGTTGCCTGTGTGTGCAGGCTGTTGTCTCTTTAAGAGCAGCGACCCAAGCTGTCACTCACCCTTAACTGTTCTCTAAGTGCTGAGTCAACTGACCTCTATGCTCCAGGCTCCAAAGTCCCACTGGTTTTTACAAACTCAGGGATTCCAGCCCTTCTTGTTTCTAAAGCCAGACCTTACAGGGATTAGTCTTCCCTGTGTGAGCTCCTGGCAGATTTCTCTGCCTTCTCCGCAGGCAGTTCCCTCCCTCCTGTGGGCAGCCTCCCTCCACCTTTCTGATCTTCCTAAGCTTTGAGCTGCACCTTCTTCTCTTTATTGATTTACGGAGTTTGCTCTGCCAGTCTTCAGATCCCTCTCTGGTTTATTGACTTGAATGTGGATGACACCTAGTTGAAAACGTGGGACTGGGTGAGCGCAGGGTCCTCCTACTCTGCCATCTTCCCAAGCTCCCCAACCCCCATTGGCTATTTTTTGATTAAAAGGCTTCTCTACGCTTTATTTTTTTCAGCTTAAAAACATGAATTTATGCATACCAGTTTTTACTCTGCCTTCATCATGTCTAGCGAATGTTATTTTTAACCACTTTTATTTTATATATCAACAAATGCAGGTAAGCGGCTCATCCCTTAGATCCCCTCTAATTTCTATGAAGATCTTACTTTTACGCCTTAAGCATTCTACTCCCATCTCTTGGGACACCCTTCTTCCACCTCTGCGTCTGGTCACATCTCTGTTCTCTTCAAGATCCAATTTAAGATTTGCATTGTGGACCCCAGTCCACATTGATAGATGCCTTCTCCTCTCTTGTCTATGGTCTTTGAGAAGAGCCTAAAATGTCCTTGAAATTTGTGGAGCTCCAAAAACCCTTCATCACTTAGCAAGACGTAGTCTTAACACTCTCTTTAGGGGGCCATCCTGAGAAAGAAAGACCGAGGCAGGTTTTCAAGTCTCGGTGTCTGATTTAGGTTTTGAGGACAGTTGAGATGCTGGAGATGACCATCGTTCATGCCATTAGGAGATAGAAAGTCACCAGGAACAAAGAGAAACACAGTCCCTCACTGAGGTGCAATTGTTTATTTACTCAGTAAAGACCATAGAAGGAATCTGTGCCAGGAAAGGTCAACTGTACCTCTTTAAAAATGAACTTCAAAAAAAAAAATGAACCTCGGTTTGGCCAGTACTGTAGTCTTTGATCATTATTCAGCCAAGAAGCTATTGCTTTTTTTTTAAATATGTATAAAGCCCCAAACATTATGGAAATGTACCTGTTTTCTGTGGTTCATTAAATTATACTTAAGTTCATTTTTCATGTGGAAAATGAGCTTCAGGCCTGAATATGATGAATCGTTTCCTCTGTGTGGCAGCAGTGGAGGAAGTTAATTTAGTGCTGGTGCAGTAGTCTTGGTTGTCTCCTATTTTATTCTGGGGCCCGGTGATTAATAGGATTACACTGGAGTGATCACAGCTGCCTATTTGTTTATCCCATCACCGAGGTCAGTGCAGAGGCTCTGATTTCAGAATTTTCTGGGTGTTGAAACCTAGTTTGTCATGTTCATCATGTAATACACTTCTGCATCATCACCGCATTGAATGCAGAACAGAGCTAAGCGAACTCTCGGAACCGTCCATGTTATGGGAGTTTGGGTCATGGGTGTGGAAGGTGTTGATTGAGTAGTGGCGGTGAGCATTATTTTCCGTGTAGAGGATCGCCAGGCCTCTGCCCCGGATGTGGTGGGGAAGGCCACTTAATACTTGGGGAACCTGATTAGTGCCAGAGAGTGAGAAGTATGGTGCAAAGGTGGGAGTGAAATGCCAGTGACTGATCATACTTGGCTTCAGTATTGTCAAGAAGAAAGTAAAGATGGGGCACCTGGTGGATCAGCTGGCTAAGCATCTGACTTTGGCTCAGGTCATGATCTCACAGTTTGTGGGTTTGCGCCCTGCGTTGGGCTCTGTGCTGACAGCTTGGAGCCTGGAGCCTGCTTTGGATTCTGTGTCTCCTTTTCTCTCTGCCCCTCCCCTGCTCGTGCTCACTCACTCTCGCGCTCTCTCTCTCAGTAAATAATCATTAAAAAAAATTAAAAAGTAAAGAGATTACATTAGTCTATTATAAAGTAGACTAAATGACAACTATTTTCCATATTTGTTCAGATGGTGAAACACCTTGCCATTTTGTGGAGTATCAAGAAATACGTATTTAATTAAAAGTAGTTTAATGTAAACTGGGAGGTATATGCTTGTGTACACTATATGGCTCTGTCATGGAAGACTTAAAAGTATGAGCTGCTGTGTCTGGGGACAGTGCCACCTTTAGACTTGGACAAGTGGGCCCCTGCCCCAGGCATCATGCCTTAAGATGCCCTGTGCCTTAAACTGTGTCTTTCTTGAAATTTGTGCTGGGTGCTTTTAATGTTAACTAGTCAGGATGCCCTGGGCCTCAATTGGGACATGAGGAAGCCCCAGTCTTTTTTCTCTCTTGGAGTATCTGCAGCTCTCCACTCCATGTGACAGGTTGGCCAGACACCCTAAGGCCTACGGGATCCTCCCAGGACTCCAGGGTAGGGCTCATATGGCTGGGTTCTTATTCTATATGGTAGCCTGGTGAGCTTATAACTCCTATGACCAGTGCTATATTTGTGAGCTCCCACAAGATTGGGCTGTTGGAATGATGCTGACATCATTTTCGGTAATGTGCACAAATATTGGATGCAGAATGAGTTTCAGACCCTACAGTACCTGTGGTCCACCATTGTCCCTTGGACTTTAGCCATTTAGATGGATCCATGTATTGGCTTTTGCCTACGGGGCTTTTGCCTATTTATATTGTAAATGCAGGGTCACCTCTAGTTTGCCACACCCGAGGGCAGCAGGATTGGAGGCAAGGATCTTCTACTCCCCATCCCTTGCTGTTGGAACCCAGAGCATTTGCCCTAGCTCCTCTGTAGACTCCATGCCAGTGTTGAGCTGTCCTTGGGGGGACTGTGTCTATCTCCCCTCAAGTATGTCAAGACTGTTACTCTGTGGTGCCAGTGGACCCTTTCAACTTATGTCCTCTCTTGCCTTGATCTAGATGGTGATTTCTGCTCTCCCAGATTGCTGAGCAAGGGGAAGACCTTCCTTGCCCTAATGAGCATGCTCCTTACTCCTTTAATCCTCTGCACTGGTGGAGTATGTGGAAGGCGAGGATGAGGTCAGTCCCAAGAAGGATCCCATTCTAACAATGCCGTGATTATCGGGACACCTGGGTGGCTCAGTCAGTTAAGCTTATGACTACAGCTCAGGTTATGATGTCATGGTTTGTGAGCTCAAGTGCCATGTTGGGCTCTCCACTGTCAGTGCAGAGGCCGCTTTGGATTCTCTGTCTCCCCCTCACTCTGCCCCCCCCCCCAAAATAAACGAACATTAAAAAGATAAGAATGCTATGATTATGTCTTAAAGGACTCAAAGAAGACATGGGTTGGAGGATGTGTTGTCGTTAACTTATACCATACAATTCTAAACATTAAATTTAACATGACTGTAAAACTTTCATCCTCTATGTAAGAACTTCACTTGTGGACACCATCACTGAAACACTGTAAAAACTTGTGTGAGAGTCACGGGAAGCCAGTGTTTTTGGGCAGCATGACAGATGATACAGTGTCAGGGGTAATGATGTAACTGGTGTTAAATAAATGGAATTAGGGAACTGCAGAGGCAAGAAGTCCTACATTTTTTTTTTCAATGGCATTGTGAGTAATAATGACACTGCTACTTTTTTCTCACAGGGGGTTATAGGAAATTAGCCAGGAATGATGCATATGGCACTAGAGAACATGAATTGATGATATCTGGGTGTGGACAGGAAGGGATGGTAGCTAGATACTAAGTAGAAACTTCACACGCACTGACTGGAAAATAAACCAATCTGTATGTCCACTCTACCCATGATTCTATCTTTTCATCCACAAACTTGCATGCCTTACATCATGCCTTGCATTCTGTATGTTTAAAAAATCAAGGGGCACCTGGATGGCTCAGTTGGTTAAGTGTCCCACTCTTGATTTTGGCTCAGGTCATGATTTCATGATTCATGAGATCGAGCCCCACATTGGGTTCTGTGCTGACAGTGCAGAAGCTTCTTGGGATTCTCTCTCTCCCTCTCTCTCTCTGCCGCATTCATTCTTTCTCTCTCTCTCTCAAAAATGAAACTGCTAATGGCAGACAAGGGTCCCACAAAATTATTTGCCAAGGGCCTCTCATACCCTAAGGATGGCCCCGTTAAAAAGGGTATTTATTAGTGGTACTCAGGAATTAAGGTGAGCTCTGTACTGCCTATCAGAGGATTTCTATTGAGCTTAGACTCAAAGCTGAAATGTATTCTCCTCAATGGAAAGGAAAGAAATATGAAGAACCCTATTTCTCAGCATAGAGGGGAAACAAAAGAGGGAAGAGGAAAGGTGGGAGAGAGAAGCCTGTTGGTCTGCCTAGACACAGAAAGAGAAACTGTCCTGGGGTGAAAAGTTACAAGCATCAGATTCTTAGTTAAGAGCTTTGGAGGGAAGCAAACTCTTAGGTAAAAGATGAACACCCTGTCATTTGAAATATGTGCTGCATGTGTTTGGGGACACAGAGAGTCAGCATTTTCTGCAGCTGGTAATTAGGAACTTTTGGAGAAGCATATGTCCATCCATCGTATGTGTGACAGAGAACAGTGTGAGAGATGTGGTTTGAGGCTGGCATAAATGAGCAGTCCAACTCAAACATAAATCCAGATTATGAGTGAACCAGGCAGCACTATTATTGAGGCCATGTGTGTTTTTTTTTATTGAAGTATAGTTAACAGACAATATTACATTACTTTTAGGTGTACAACATAGCGATTCAACAACTGCATGCGTTATGCTGTGCTCACTACGAGTGTAGCTACCATCTTTGACCATACGACACTCTTACAATACTACTGACTATGTTCCTTGTGCTGTGCCTTTGTTACCATGACGTATTCCTTCCCTAACTGGAAGCCTGTATCTCCCAGTCCCCTCCACCCAACCACCAGTTTGCTCTCTGTATTTATGGTCTATTTCTGTTTTTGTTTTTTTTTTTTTTTTGCTTCCACACATAAATGAATTCATATGATATTTGTCTCTCTCTGACTTATTTCACTTAGCATAATACCTTCCAGGTCAATCTATATTGTGATAAATGCCAAGATCTCATTATTTTTTTTCTTTGAAGTTTATTCATTTATTTAGAGAGAGAGAGTGGGTGTGTGAGAGTGGGGGAGAGCAGAGGGAGAGAGAATCCCAAGCAGGCTCCATGGTTAGTGCAGAGACAATGTGGGGGTAGAACTCACAAACTGTGAGAAGATGTCCTGAGCCAAAGTCAAGAATGCGTCACTTAGCAGACGGAGCCACCCAGGTGCCCCAAGGTCTCATTCTTTTTAGTGGCTGAGTAATACTCCATTACACACATATATACCATATCTTCTTTATCCATTTGTCTGTCGACAGGCACTTAGGTTGCTTCCATGTTTTGACTTTTGTAATAATGCTGCAATAAACATAAGGGTGCTTATATCTTTTTGAATTGGTGTTTTCATATTTTGGGGGTAAATATCTAGTAGTGGAATTACTGGATCATATGGTAATTCTATTTTTGATTTTTTGAGGAACCCCCATACTGTTTTCCACGGTAGCTGCACCAGTTTGCAATCCTACCAGCAGTGCAAGAGGGTTCCTCTTTCTCCACTTCCTCACCTTGTTATTTGTCTTTCTGAGTCGAGCCATTCTGACAGGTGTGAGACGACAGCTCGTTGTGGTTTTGATTTGCGTTTCCCCGGTAATTATTGATGTTGAGCATCTTTTCACGTGTCTGTTGGCCATCTGTATGTCTTCTTTGGGAAAATATCTATTCAGATATCCTGTGAGGTTTTTTTTTTATTTTTTTAAATTTTTTTGTGTTTTAAATTTTTTAGTGTTTTATTTTTATTTTTGAGAGAGAGAGAGAGACACAGTGTGAGCAGGGGAGGGTCAGAGAGAGAGAGGGAGACACAGAATCAGAAGACAGGCCCCAGGCTCTGAGCTAGCTGTCAGCACAGAGCCTGACACGGGGCTTGAACCCATGATCCATGAGATCATGACCTGAGCCGAAGTCGGGCACTTAACCGACTGAGCCACCCAGGCGCCCCTCCTGTGAGTTTTTAAATCAGATAGTTTGTTTTTCCAGAGTTCTGTTACATCTCTAATCACCTGTAAGTTTCCAACTAGTTATTGGCAGCTACTTTAATCACCCAGTGAGGTACATTTTCATAATTCTTTTTGTCAGGTTGTCTTCAGGCTTTTCCTTAAGCTTCAGACCATTCTTTGATCTACAGGACACTTAAAAATTTTTTTATGTTGACTTATTTTTTAGAGAGACAGAGACAGCGTGAGCGGGGCAGGGGCAGAGAGAGAGGGGGACACAGAATCTGAAGCAGGCTCCAGGCTCTGAGCTGTCAGCACAGAGCCCGATGTGGGGCTCAAACCCACGAACTGTGAGATCATGACCTGAGGTGAAGTCGGACGCCCAACTGACTGAGCCACCCAGGTGGCTCTGATCTTCAGGACACTTTTAAAAGAGTCATACTCTTCTGTTGTATTTCTGCCAGACTGTATGCTTCTAGTTCCACTTTAAAATAAATGCCTGTAAAATACCGCCCCTCCCCCCACCAAGAACTATCTGAGTAGCCACTCTGGTTTCTTGATGTTTTGTCCTTGTTCTTGGTAATGGCCATTTTTGCAACACCAGGTCTTGTCAGTAACACAGCTTCTGGTTCAGCCCAGCTGGTCCTTACCCGCCTTCTCTCCTGCTCAAGATTTCACAATAGACATGGTCTTAGGCTGTAAAGTCAATATCTCAGTAATCAAGGTGTCACAAGTGTCTTGTGATTGTTACAGTGTATAAAATCTAAAAGGTACATATTTCACTTCTCTCATTTTCTGTCAGTTTGTGCAACTAAGAGGCTCACCACAAAAAAAGACAATATGGAGGCAGGGATGATAAATAGATTGAAATTACCAGAGGGATAACGTCAGAAACTTGTTGGACAGTCACATAAAAGAAAACAGAAACACAAAAGACTCTTTCAAATGACTTCATAAAGCAAGTTCTCCCCCAATACCACATATGATCCTTGAATATTAACTTTTCTTTGGGTACCCAGAAAAACAAAATTACAGAACAAACTATGTGATTCGCAAAGCTGGAATTCACCGTGGGCAGTGAGGGAAGGGACGATACGCCTTTGGAGGACCTAAATTATTGCATGTAGAAACTACAGCCTCGATAACATGTGTTCCTCCTACAGATTTACTGTGGATGGGGATGTGAAGAGTGTGTTGTGTCTGCCTTTAGAGAAGAGAGATTCTTAGAGGTAGAAACTGTAACCTCAAATAACTGCCCTGCCCTGGTCACAGCTACCTGTCTGGCCTCCCCTCCTCCCACTCTCCACCTGGCTGTCGGCTGCAGTCACAGTGACTTCTTACCTGGTCGTCCAGAAACACGCTTGCTTTAGGAAGATGTGATCACTTGTTCTTCACAGAAGAACAGGGTGCCCTTTTTCTGAATGCCCTTTCTCTTTTTCAGAAACCTGCATAGCTTGTCTTTTTACTTCCTTTCAGTTTTAGATCAGATCTCTCCAGCTCCATGTGGCCTTTCTTCCCTGGCCACGTTATATAAAATTGGCCCCCACCTTCAATACCCACATATGCACGCACACACAGGCACACACATACTTTCTGTTTTTCTTCTCAGCATTATTTCATCTGTCAGTGTAAATACAGGGCTGCCTCAGAGACTTAGAAGGGTCAGTTCCAGACCACCGCAGCAAAACGAGTCAGATGATTATTTTGGTTTCCCAGTGCATATACAAGATGTGTATGCTACACTGTAATCTGTTATGTGTGCAATAGCATTATGTCTAAAAAAGGCCACATCCTTTAAGAATTCTTTATTGATAAAAAAAAAAAGTGCTCCCATCATCTGAGCTTTCAGCCAGTCATCACTGATCACGGATCACCATAACCAATATAATGAAAAAGGTGAAAATATTGCGAGGATTTCCAAAATGTGACACAGGGGCGTGACGTGAGCAAATACGGTTGGAAAGATGGTGGCAGTAGACTTGCTCAGTGCAGGGTTTCTGCGAACCTTCAGTTTGTAAAATAAATAAATAAATAAATAAATAAATAAATAAATAAAAGGAATAAAGTGTGAAGTGTAATAAAATGAGGTATGCCTGTATTTTATTTATTTATGTTGATTAACTTTCCCCATCGCCACATTGGGGTGTGAGGATTTTTTCTCTTCAGGTCACTGTTGTATCCCCAGCACTTGGTGAGACCTGTAGGCCCCCCATAAATACTTGTTGAGTGAATAAATCGGATTTCCACTGAGCACACAGTCTATGTATAAGAGTAGGATCATGAGACTCAGGAGGGCACAAGGAGAACAGATACTTGAACCTTAGTCTCCTTGTTTTCTGCTAACTCCTGCTAATGGGCTCCATTAGCCAAACCAGCTGGAATCCAGAGTGAAACAGAGCCCTCTGATAAAGTCCATGCATGTCAGCTTGCAAGAGGAAGTAGAGTAAAACCTTGGTTTGCGAGCATAATTCATTTCCGGAAACATGCTTGTAATCCAGAGCACTTGTGTGTCAAAGCAAATTTCAAGAACCTTTGGCTCAGCTGTGATCGTGTGATACTGGGCATCACAGACAACTCATATCACAAGACATCGCTCGTTTATCAAGCTTAAATTTATGAGAAATGTTGGCTGGTCCTGCAGAACACTCGCAGAACAAGTTACTCGCCATCCAAGGTTTTACTGTGTGTTGGAAGGTAATTGGAAAATAACCAGCGGAAGTCCCTTTTGCTGTTCAGTATCCACTCTGTTTCCTTCCTCTGGTTGAAACCTAGTGAAGGAGATGCAAGATGCCACATCAGCTGCATTAGAAACAAATGCCAATGTGTCATACCCCCACCTAAAACATTAGCTCCCAGTGACGTCCTCTCATCTAAGGTAGTGAGAGGGAAAAGGGTAAGAGGGTTAGAGAAACAATTCAGCTGACATAGGTCTCTATGTCAATATAGCTGCCAAGGTCTCTGATTCTGGGCACATGGCCTTCTTCCTTCCCCATCTTACCCATCTTCCAATACCCATCCTGTCTTCCCCTCACCTCTGCTGCAACCTTAGCTGAGTGGTGCCCTTTATCCAGCTGGTGACCCAGACTTTCATTCCTGCAGGATCTGGGTTTTTGGAGGTCTTATTTTTGTTAGATGGCTGGAGTTTCCCATTGATCATTACTGTTGGGCAGGGAGGGACTCTAGAGGGACTCTTGGGTTCACATGTAGCCCCCCATTGTGTGGCAGCAACCGACTTTCCTCCTGCTCAGCTCATAGTCTCGACCAGTAGGGAGAACTGCTTCTGAGACCATTGGCTTATTGGCTTGAGGAGCCAAAAATGATCTGGGGGCATTCTGTTTGCATTCTGTTCCATGCAGTTGTTTTTTCTGGTGGAATCGTTCTTTCTGTGGCCCGTAGGACCTCCTAGCACTTTAAGCCCAAAGTTCTTCAAGGGGGATATTAGGCGTATTTGGGAGAGCAGTCACTCCTACCAGCCCCATTCATTCTGGCAGTGGAGGGGACAGCACTAAATATTAGCTGTTAAGACATAGACCTTATCCTGTGACATATCACCCTGGATTTGTTCTCTACTATTGTCTCCTCCCATCATTTAAGAATGCTAAAAAGTTGATATTTATTTAAAGAAATTGTTTTAATGTTTATTGATTTTTAGAGAGAGAGAGAGAGAATGAGTGGAGTAAGGGCAGAGAGAGAGGGAGACACAGAATCTGAAGCAGGCTCCAGGCTCTGGGCCATCAGCCCAGAGCCCCATATGGGGCTTGAACCCACAAACTATGAGGTCATGACCTGAGCCAAAGTCAGATGCTTAACTGACTGAACCACCCAGGTGCCCCAAGAAGTTGCTGTTTAAAGTTTTGTCATTTTTTGGATATAAAGTTGAGTAAATGCATTCTTTAAATTTGGTTAGCATGCGATACATACATTTTCTTTTTCTGTTTTATAGTTCTGTGAATAGGTTTTTTTTCCCCTCTCCTCTTTTCTGATTATTCATCCTTGATTGGGTATAAATCTACTAAAGCCTATAGTTTCCCCAAGAATAAAGGGGTATACTTTCCTTTGCTATCTTTCCTGTTCTTTAGGCACTAGTAGAACTTAAGCAGGATGGGAAAATGTGGGCTCACACCTTCATTGTCTTCATTCAGGAAGGTGAGGATCACGGGAGGAAATACATGCTTTGGGTCTTCTGCTCAAACGGGATCCAGCTTTCCTTTTCTTGCCTACCAACATCTGGGTCTTCTCCAAGCTCTGGTGAATTAACATCCTGTAATTCTGCTTCTTTGACTCTGTACCAAGCTATGTTGCCATCTCAGCTTTGTAGGTTTACTGCCAGCTCTGACTTGCAGAGCTGGGTGTGGATTTAGTCTGCTTCTGTGTGCCCGTGGTCCTTCTGGCTCTCCTTAACCAACTTTACTTCTCTTCATCTCTACTCACTGGATAAGGAAGCGTAAATGCTTTGCAGTGTTTGTCTCTTACAGCCTGGTGCTAATACAGTCCATGCAGGCATCTCACCATGGGTAAATTCAGAGAATCTCAATTCCATGCATGCATGGAATGATGAATATGTCTGTAGAGGCATGGGTGTCCTGTAAGTCCATATACAGTAGTCAGTCAAAAACAAAACAAAACCACAGTAATTTGATCTGATTCTCCTCCTATGCCCAATAGCTCAGAGAATTTGGCCTCAGTCTGGGACAAGCTTCAAACAATGGCAAGTGAGTGACCTTAATTTTCTGGGTCAAAAATAATACTGTGAGCCCCCAGAAGTAAATGGAAAACCTGTATGGTGTCCTAGGAAGGATTCTTAAAACGACATGTTCAATTCCTATCCAATATACTTTTTTCTTTATCATATAGGGTTGAAGATACATCTGTAAAGGGATTCCCCCCACCCCATATTAGACTGCCTTATGTATGTCTTTAAAAATTTTTTTTAAATGTTTTATTTATTTTTGAGACAGAGAGAGACAGAGCATGAGAGGGGGAGGGGCAGAGAGAGAGAGAGGAAGACACAGAATCCGAAGCAGGCTCCAGGCTCTGAGCTGTCAGCACAGAGCCCAACGCAGGGCTTGAACCCACGAACATGAGATTATGATCTGAGCTGAAGTCGGAGGCTTAACCAACTGAGCCACCCAGGCGCCCCATCTCTGCCTTATGTATGTCTTGACCTTTGTGCTTCTGCTGTCCTAAAAGGTTATCAAAACAGTTTTCTGGTTTGGAAAATATTCTTATGACCCAAGTGACCTCCAGGCCTTACTTACTTCTCTGTCTACATTTTCTTTCTTGTTATTGTGGCCAGATATGTCTTATTCCTTTTTAAGGTTTTCAGTTGTTTAAGGAAGGTATCATTTAAGTTTTATTCAGATTGATCAAAGTTGTTTTCAGAGGAAGGATTGGTAGGAATAACCTAGCCAATCCGAACAAAAATCTGGAAGTGTGCCTGGGACATTGGCAGAGAGGGAGAAGCTAAGTGATATACCCAAACTGATCCCACCCTTTCTGCTCAGTCTTAAATTTGTATACCCCTTCTTGGTGCGTGCCTTGAACTTCTTTTCAATTTTTCTTGTCGTTTCTTGTCTTTTCCTGTCTTTTTTTTCTTCTCTTCTCTTCTCTTCTCTTCTCTTCTCTTCTCTTCTCTTTCCTCTCCTCTTTCTTTCCTCTCCTCTTTCCTCTCCTCTTTCCTCTCCTCTTTCCTCTCCTCTTTCCTCTCCTCTTTCCTCTCCTCTTTCCTCTCCTCTCCTCTCCTCTCCTTTCCTCTCCCCTCCCCTCCCTTCGAGGGAGAAAGAGGGAGAGGCGGAGAGGGGGAAGGGGAATATCTCCAGTAGTTCCATGCCCAGTGCAGAACCTGACACAGGGCTCAATCTCATGACCGAGATCATGACCTGAGCCAAAATTAGGAGTCAGACGCTTAATGGACTAAGGCACCTTGGCAACCCTAACTCATTTTTATTTCCCCTAACTTACTTTTTAATTGAAGTAGAGTTGGCATGTAATATTACATTTGTTTCAGGTGTACAACACAGTGATTCGACGATTCTATACATCACTCATTGTTCACCAGGATGAGTGTAGTCACTGTCACCATATGTCATTACAGTATTATTGACTAAATTCTTGATACTATACTTCTCATCCCTGGGTTTTGTTGATTTTTATAACTGACAGTTCGTACCTCATAATCCCCTTCCCCTATTTTGTCCATCCTCCCAGCGCCCCCCCGACGCCCCCAGAAACCACCAGCTTGTTCTCGGTATTTACAAGTATGTTTCTGTTTTTTGTTCTTTTAAAGTTTTTATGTAAATTCCAGTTAGTTAGCATACAACATAATATTAGTTTCAGATTTATAGTATAATGATTCAACACCTCCATACAACATCCAGTGCTCATCACAAGTGCCCTCCTTACTACCCATTTCACCCATCCCCCTCCCCCCACCTCCCCTCTGGTGACCATCAGTTTGTTCTCAAGAGTTAAGAATCTTGGTTGGTTTGCCTCTCTCTCTCTCTTTTTACCCCTTTGCTCTTAAAAGTGAAATCCTGTGGTATTTGTCTTTCTCTGACTGACTTATTTCACTTAGCATAATAGTCTCTGGCTCTGTCCACGTTGTTGAAAATGGCAAGATTTCATTATTATTATTTATTATTTTTTACTGTTTCTTCTTGAGAGACAAAGAGACACACAGCATGAGTGGGGGAGGAGCAGAGAGAGAGGGAGACACAGAATCCAAAGCAGGCTCCAGACTCCGAGCTGTCAGCACAGAGCCCAATGGGGGGCTTGAACTCATGAACTGTGAGATCATGACCTGAGCTGAAGCCAGTCGCTTAATTGACTGAGCCACCCAGGCACCCCAAGATTTCATTCTTTTTGGTGACTGAGTCATATTTCAGTGTATGTATACACCACATCTTCTTTATCCATTCATCTACAGATGGACACTCGGACTGTTTAATTAATTTGGCTAGTGTAGATACTGTTGCTGTATGGTTTTTTTTTGTTTGTTTTTATCTCTATCATTCTTAATGTGTGAAATGGGTGATACCTTGGTTTTTAGATGTTCATTATTATTACAAATCATCTTGATGGAGCCTGGAAGCATAGAATGAAATGACTAGAAGACCATAAATACAGCATAATGATAAACTACAAAGCATCATTCAAATGCCACAGAAATTAGTCTTTGGTAAGGTCTTGTTTAATGTCTCTATTATAACAATATAGATAGGAGCAATGGCTTGCTAAAGAAATGAACACAAGTGCATTTTGTGTCATGAACAAGTGTACGGGATGATCATAACTGCAGAAAGTCATGTTTAGTTCACTTATGATTAGACTGTTCTAAAAGATAAATGAACACTGATGCTCTATTGAAAGGAACCTTTTACACACACTGATCTAACTGGGAAGAGAGAACAAGAGAAAAACAAAGATTCTTGTACTCCTTCCTTTAGTGCCCAGTACTGATAAGGATTCTTTCAAAACCAGAAAAACTAAAGTAGAGTTTTTGTGATTTTCTTGCCTTTGCCTAAATTTAAGAAACATAATTAATGGACTTCTGTCTCATGAAGGGATTATTTGGAGTTGATATATGAATCTGTTATTTGTAATAGTTTCTGATTCCAATTAGACTTATTTATTACTTCTGAAATACGTTCTTCCATTATTCTAAAGCCACTAATAGAATAACATGCCCTAGAGAATAGACTAATACAGACCAGGGAATTTTATTTCCCTGATTCTTTTTGTGCTGTAAGATTTATCTGCCGTTTTCCTTTAAAATATCTTCTTGACTTGGGGCGCCTGGGTGGCTCAGTCAGTTAAGCGACTGGCTTCAGCTCAGGTCATGATCTCACAGTTTGTGAGTTTGAGCCCTGCATCTGGCTCTGTGCTGACAGCTCAGGCTCCTCCTTCAGATTCTGTGTCTTCCTCTCTCTCTGTCCCTCTCCTGCTCACACTTTGTCTCTGTCTCTCAAAGGATAAATAAACATTAAAAAAATATCTTCTTGACTTCATGGAGGGTTTTCTTAAGGGGTAGAGAACTTTCACTGAAGCTAACCATTGCCCACATATGATAGAATGTGCTGTTCTATATCCACTCGATAAAGCATGAGGTCTGCTCAAAACAAAAATATCTTCTTGAAAATTACAGTAACAGTGTTGACCCTTGAACAGTACAGGGGCAAGGGGTGACAGCCCCTTGCATAATAAAAAATCCATATATAACTTATGACTCCCCCAAAACTTCTAATAGCCTACTGTTGACCAGAAGCTGTGGATACATGATCTAGAGGCAGAATTAAAAATGTTGTGTTTGATGGCAAGTAGACCACTTTGACACCTTTCAACACCTTTGGTGTTGAACTCTTGGGGTCCTGAGTGGCCAGGAGCATTGTCTGATATCAAAATAATCTTAAAAGGGCATCCCTTCCTGGCAAGGATCCCATGGCATTCGTCAAGGGTTATGGTGTTGCTCTGAACATGATGAAATACACATGAGAACCGCGAGAGATCACTTTTTACGGTATTACACAATTTACTGGAGAGATGAACTACTGACACGGAGATAATTAGTGGCATGTGGCATCTTAAGTAGCTACAACACTTGAGCTTACTGTAATAGCAACAGGAAGTGGCTATAAAATTATTACAGCAGGACAGTATATACTACAGTTAATTTTACACGATTGTGACTTAATACTGCATCTTTACATTTGTTTACATTTCTCTTGACTGTGAATGGTGCCATGTGCGGTGTTAGTGTGCCTGACTTAGATTTGTGTATATGATAAAATGGTAGTAAATGATAAAATAGACAAGTATCTACTTTATGCATTTATGACATGCCTAACTTTTTCTTATGTTTTCCGGTATTTCTAGGCTATGCAGTTCATATGTTTTTTCAAATTGATATAAATCTCCAAAAAGTTTTCCAGTATCCTTACTGAAAAAATCTGAATGTAAGTGAGCCTATGCAGTTCAAACACGTTCTGTTCAAGGGTCAACTAAAATAGGACTTCTACTTGGCATAGGCACTGACTGGTTTTGATTTGCTATTTTGGTTGTGATTATTGATGTTCCTTAAAATCACTTGTTTAGGGAACAAAAGAATAGGGAAGCTCAGCTCTATGTGTTGTCTGGCCTCTTAACTGCCCTTGTAGTTAGAGAAATCAGGGAAGCAAGTGTTACACTGCCCACTTGTCTGTTATCCTTGGTTATTGAGACACCAGAGCCCTATTGGGGCCTTAAAAGTTTTGTCCTCTTGGTGACATCTCTGGTGTCTCTTTGTGGTCTATGAAAGCTGGTGTGTGTTTATTTTAAAAGAAAATTAGATCCAGGGCTCCTGGGTGGCTTATTTGGTTAAGTGTCCGACTCTTGGTTTTGGCTCAGGTCATAATCTCACGGTTCGTGGGATTGAGCCCTGAGTCAGGCTCTGTGCTGACAGCTCGGGGCCTGTTTGAGATTCTCTCTCTCTCTCTCTCTCTCTCTTTCTCTCTCTCCCCCCCACCCTCCCCATCTCTCTCTTCCTCTCTCTCTGCATGTCCCATGTCTCTATCTTTCTCTCTCTCTCTCTCTCAAAATAAATAAACTTAAAAAAAAAACTCAGATCTTCATATGGTGAATCTAATTATAAATAAGTGAAGATCTTAACAGTTAAAAATAAACAGATGTATAACACTAATACCACATTGCTATAGGTTATCAATGCCTACCAGCATTGTAGGCATCCTGACCATGTAAGGAGCCTACTGGTATTTTATCAATGGTTAAAAATATACATAGGGGCACCTGGGTGGCTCAGTTGGTTAAGCATCCTAATTTGGCTCAGGTCATGATCTCACAGTTTTGAGGGGGTTTGTGGACTCTCTGCTGACAGCTTGGAGCCTGGAGCCTGTTTCAGATTCTGTGTCTCTCTCTCTCTCTCTGCCCCTCCCTCGCTCGTGCTCACTCTCTCTCCCAAAAATAAGCATAAAATTTTAAAAAATGTATATAGACTGTGATGATTTTTTTGTTATATCACCAGGAGCTAGCCAATTTATTTCTACCTTGTTGCTATAGAGGCCACTTCTCTAATTTGCTTATTTTGACTCCATTTAAAGATGTCATCTGTCTAATCCTATAGCGTTATTTCTCCTAAACCCTATTGGCTGAATATCTATAACCTATAAGGAGAGCTCTGCTCAGATTTCCTTGTGGCAACTCTCATGCACCCTGCACAGAGACTCCTAATTCATCTTGAGATGCTCTTTTACCAGCTTCTCTTCCACCGACTTCTGGGAGAGGCTCAGGGCTAAGGCTTCTTTCTCCCCTCTTCTCTCTCCAGGCTAGTTACTCTACCTTAGCAAGGAATTTTTATTACCATCTATAGAACAGAAATTTCCTCCTCAGGGGTATATTTTACTTTATGGTAGAAAACAATGTGCTTAGTCCTCTTAGCTTTGGGTCTTGATACTTACAGGGGGATTTTTGAATTTAGAAAACGGCTTCTCTCTCTTAATCATGCATCTCTTATAGTTAAAAGCTTGGCTTTTCTGCTATTTTTTGAGAAAGAGCCTATTTTGCAGTACTTTTCCTTGGCATTTCAGCTATAAAAGTTCTAATTTTCCTCAAGGCAAAGAGTCTTTCTTGTTGAATGGAGGGAAAACCAAAAACATGGAAATGCAAAGATGCGAAGTACATTGTGTGATGTTTCCCTAATGCTGGAAGAGTGGTGAACACATGGGATTCTGAGGGTTTCTGGTTAAAGGTAGGGCACGTACACATGTATCTAGCACAGATGCATGTACTTTGTGAATTATTTTCTAAAGCTTCACTAAAACAAATGTAGAAGGGCATAAAATAGAGGTGGAAAGGGAAGGCTGCTGTGTCAGGAATGTTTTAGGAATAAGGAAAAGACTTAGTTGATCTGAGATGGCTGAGTTTTAAGCCAATCTTAGAGAAATACAGGAAACACTCTTTTGCACAGCAGATCTGAAATGTGCCCCAAATATGGTAGCCCCAGATACCTCGGAAAGTGAGGGTGGAGGTGGTGCTAAAACCAAGAGGGCTGACTGGAAGACTCTTAATGGATCAGTTTCCCCCCTCCCATTAAACACTATGCCTACTCGAAGCCAACTGTAAATTAATTTTTCTTTGTAAGTAAGAAACAAGGTGTTGGTGAACTGGGCACATAGAAGGGAAGAGAATCACACCAAAACCTAGATATTAAATGAGATGTGGTATATGAATATTGAGATCCCCTTCTCCTGCAGACCTCTTTTGTCACTGGGCTTACAAAACTTGAGTGATTAGAAGATTATTTTCTGGGATTTCTGACAAGCCTGAGAGCAAACACTTGAAGATACTGATACCGGGGTTTCTCTAATAAAAGAAGAGCCAGATTTCCTTGTATAAAAGTCATGGTTGAGCATCCCACAGAATTTCCAGGCAGTCTTTAACATATGAGCAGATAAGCAATAATGAACAGACATGCGAGGGAGTGACTAAGATAAAAGATTTCCAAACAAAACTCACGAGATGACTATAAAACCTGTAAGAAGCTAATCAGGAAAATGAAAGCTTACAGAAATTGATCATTACTATTGTCAGGCATAAGAGAAGATACTGGATGTGTGAAGGAAGAACAAGATACAGTTTTTGAAGGAATATTCAGGAAAAACTCATAGAAATTAGTGTATACATATGGGAAACTGGAAAGAAAAGTCAGTTGAGAAATTCAGTAGTGGAGATACTATATCTGAAAAAAATGGAAAGAAGAAAAACATTAAAAATGGATTCAAGAAAAATTTTCAGAATCAAATAATTGAATTTCCTGGAATAGCAGATGAAAGCAGACTCCTACCAAGGCATAGCATGAAACAGAACCCTGGAGATAAACAGAAGGTCCTAGAAGCACCATGAGGGAGGGGGGTGGTGATGGGATTATATAAAAGATTAGAAATCAGAAGAGCTTCAGAGCTCCTCACAGCAAATGGAAGCTGGAAAAGAGTGGAGTAATGTCTTCAAAATTTTGAGGATAAACAAAATCCAACCGAAAATGGTATACCCAGTGAAACTATCAAGTATGAAAAAACCAGGATATTTTCAGACATGTAAAGCCTTTAAAACATTTTAACTCCTGGGGTGCCTGGGTGGCTCAGTCGGTTAAGCGTCCAACTCTTGATTTCGGCTCAGGTCATGATCTTGTGGTTTGTGAGTTAGAGTCTCAAGCCCTGATTGGTATTCTCTCTCTCCTTCTGTTTCTGCCCCTCCCTTGCTTGTTCTGTCTCTCTCAAAAATAAGCAAGTACACTTAAAAAAACAAAAACATTTTAACTCCTAAGAACTCTTTCTTGGGAAGCCACAAGGGAAGGTGTTCCATTAAAATAAGAGAGTACATGAAGAAAGAGAAACTAATGGGATTTGGGGAATAAGAAATCCAACTCAAGGGAGAGATGATGAGAGTACACAGGATGCAGACTGGTAATCAGTACAGAGGGCCACTATCTTGAGTGGAACAGTTTGGAAAACTCTGGGAGTGACGTCTCCAGTAGAGGAAAGTGACAAAAAAAGAATACTTGGCATATTTGGGTACTGAAAGATTTAGAGAATCAGAGAGGAGTGGAAATAGATTAATGGTAAGCACATGGGACACTAGAAGAGTTATTAAATATGAAGAAAACAAGGTTGTATAAGAAAAATATAATCAAAGTATATTATGGCACAAATATTAAATGGTTATGATAATGTAAACACTGAATGGAGTGTACTACTATTTGGGGAGGATGGTGGAGGAGGGAACAATGGATATGGTGTGGAAGTGTTGAAAGGTATAGAAATGGTGAGTCTCAGTTTCATTGTGAAAAACAACCATTACTCAATCTCTCTCTCCCTTGCCTGCTCCTTCCTGTCCAACCCAATCAAGTGGTGTACCATAGTGTGATTATTTACTGATGCAGAGGTAGAGGCAAATGCCAAAGAGAGAGCTCAAAGACTTCTAGGATGTTAACTCTGGGGATTGAGAATGGTGGAAGGTAGACCTATAAAGACCAGTGGTTTTCATCATAAGCCATTGAGAACAATTTAACATGTAAAACCCTGTGTCGGTGTATCCATGAAAACAAACTTGACTAAAAACAGCAGAAAACAGCCTAAGATTGGAGGTAAAACAGTGTTCCAATCCCAAGTCTGTTTCCATACTGTGTGACTTACGCTCTCTGACCCTCCCTAGCTTCCTGGGAAAAATCACCTAAATGAGATGATTTATGTAAATCGCTTAATGATAGCAAGCACTAACCTTGAGTAAGTTGTAGTAAATGGGAGGCATTCGATTTAGCTTTGTATGTTTTCTAAGCCTCTGAGTGGGAAACAGGGTGAGCAAGGTTCAGGAATGCGTGCAAAGTCAAACAGCTAAAGAGCATAAAAGCCACATTTGACTCAGAATCAGGGCTCAGTGGTGTACTGCCTTCTCTTTCCTGCATTTCCTTGTTGATAGAAACAACTTTGTCTTCTTTATTCCTATATCTAGTATAGCATCAGACTCATGATAGGCAATAAATTAATAGTGGAACCAATATTAGGCTGTGAGTTAAATAGTTTTTCCCCTGCAGTTGAGTCATAGGCTCTTTATATGCACAGGACGTGATATTCCCCTGTTTTGGTTAATGTAATAGAAGAATATATTCAATGGGTAGTGTACTATTAAAAAAATAACTAATAGCCCACCCCAATCTTTTAAACATATGCCAAAAATATTTCTTAAAACACTATGGCAATTCTTTTTCGGTAAGGGATCTATGTATGTCCTTTATTTCCCCGTTCCCACTCTAAGTACATGTGTGTCCTTCATGCACACATCAGAGAAAAGAACATAGAACTAGACACTGGATACATCATTTTAATTTCTGTTGACTTGAAGCAAACCAATCACATAGATATTAACCTATGTGAGAAAGCTGCCAGAAAGAACCCAAGAGTAGATTAAAAAATGAACACTTAGCATCATGAAGTTTAGATATGATAGTTTGTCTTAGAGACAGAAATAACATGACATAGGACAAGACGGTCATAACTCTTACCTGAGTCTTAAAGAAACGTAGCATGCTAAGCTAAGGACCAACTTCTTTATTAGCTCCAGAAATCGAGAAGGAATCAAAATAAAGCACCAAGAATTAGAAGGAGCTGACAAAATGATTGATGAGAAAAGATGCAATGAATTAAACAAGAATTGCTTGGATAAATAGGTGGGAGGGAGGAAAAATAATTGGACCTTTACCCTAGCCCCACAAAGATGGGAGACTCCAAGGTAGCCAAGGCTTATATGCCTTCCTGAGCTAAAGAAAAGTTGAGGGTACTGGGGCTTCAAAGTAGGGGAGACAGTTCACAGGGAGATGAGAGGAGAAGATGATAAAAGTCCTTGGTAATTAGATGATTGCCTTGACATGGCAGATAAGTCTCTTAAGTGAAAAATTATCTCTGGTAATAGCTTTCATTCTGAGACAGGTCCCCTTTCTTTTAGGCATTTAAAGGGGTGGTAAAAGGGTTTTCTGCAGTCTGATGGGTCTTGATTATCTTCTTTGAGCTCAAAATAATTTTTATCCAAAGAGGCATGTTCTGGGAGACATGTACGCCACTGCAAAGTGATGAAGAAATGTAGTGATACTGCATATCTGGAAAATGGAAACATTGAAGGAAACAGTAAGGTGAGTAATTCCAGTGACATTACACTCAAGTTTGTTTTATTTATTTTATTTTTTCTTTTATAGTTTATTGTCAAGTTGGTTTCCATATACCACCCAGTGCTCATCCCAGGAGCCCACCTTCATGCCCATCTCTCCTTTTCCCCTCTCCCCCACCCCCATCAATCCTCAGTTCTCAGTATTTAAGAGTCTCTTAATGATTTTCTTCCCTCCCTCTCCGTAACTATTTTTTCCCCTTCCCCTCCTCCATGGTCCTCTGTTAAGTTTTTCCTGTTTCACATATGAGCGTAAACATATGGTATCTGTCCTTTTCTGCCTGATTTATTTCACTTAGCATAACACCCTCGAGTTCCATCCACGTTGATACAAATGGCCAGATTTCATTCTTTCTGATTGCCATGTAGTATTCCATTGTATATATAAACCACATCTTCTTTTTATTAAACACACCTTTTACCTTTTTTCTTTCAAAAATTTTTTATGTTTTTTATTTATTTTTGAGAGACAGAGACAGCACAAGCAGGGGAAGGTGAGAGAGAGAGGGAGATACAGAATCCGAAGACAGGCTCCAGGCTCTGAGCTAGGTGTCAGCACAGAGCCCGTTGCGGGGCTCGAACCCACAAACCACGAGATCATGACCTGAGCCAAAGTCAGACGCTTAACCAACTCAGCCACCCAGGCGCCCCTATAAACCACATCTTCTTGATCCATTCATCAGTTGATGGACATTTAGGCTCTTTCCATGATTTGGCTATTGTTGAAAGTGCTGCTCTGAACATTGGAGTACATGCATCAGCACTCCTGTATCCCTTGGGTAAATCCCCAGCAGTGCTATTGCTGGGTCATAGGGGAGTTCTATTGTTAGTTTTTTGAGGAACCCCCACATTCTTTTCCAGAGCTGCTGTACCAGTTTACGTTCCCAACAACAGTGTAGGAGGGTGCCTATTTCTCCACATCCTCGCCAGCGTCTATAGTCTCCTGATGTGTTCATTTTAGCCACTCCAACCATCGTGAGGTGATAACTCAGTGTGGTTTTGATTTGTATTTCCCTGATGATGAATGATGCTGAGCACCGTTTCGTGTGTCTGTTGGCCATCTGGATGTCCTCTTTGGAGAAGTGTCTGTTCGTGTCTTCTGCCCATTTCTTCACTGGATTATTTTTCAGGTGTGAAATTTGGGGAGTTCCTTATAGATTTTGGATACTAGCCCTTTATCCGATATGTCATTTGCAACTATCTTTTCCCATTCTGTTGTTTGCCTTTTAGTTTTGTTGATTGTTTCCTTTGCCGTGCAGAAGCTTTTTATTTTGATGAGGTCCCAATAGTTTATTTTGGTTCTTGATCCCCTTGCCTTTGGAGATGTGTCGAGTAAAAAATTGCTGTGGTTGAGGTCAAGGAGGTTCTTTCCTGCTTTCTCCTCCAGGGTTTTGATGGTTTTCTGTCTCACTTTCAGGTCCTTCATCCATTTTGAGTTTATTTTTGTGTATGGTGTAAGAAAGTGGTCTAGTTTCATTCTTCTGCATGTTGCTGTCCAGTTCTCCCAGCAGCATCTGTTAAAGAGACTGTCTTTTTTCCATTGGATACTCTTTCCTGCTTTGTCAAAGATTAATTGGCCATACATTTGTGGGTCCAATTCTGGGTTCTCTATTCTATTCCATTGGTCTATGTGTCTGTTTTTGTGCCAATACCATATTGTCTTGATGATAACAGCTTTGTAGTAGAGGCTAAAGTCTGGGATTATGATGCCTCCCGTTTGGGTTTTCTTCCTCAATATTACTTTGGCTCCCCTGCAATTAGCACATTCTTATCAATAAAATTGTTTATGTTTGTGAGTAATTGTTTTGTATATTTGGGTGCTCCCGAATTCAGTGTGTAGACATTTATAATTGTTAGCTCTTCCTGATGGATAGACCCTGTAATTATTATATAATGCCCTTCTTCATCTCTTGTTACTGCCTTTACTTTAAAGTCCAGTTTGTCTGATATAAGTATGGCTACTCCGGCTTCCTTTTGACTACCAGTCACATGATAGATATTTCTCCATCCCCTCACTTTAAATCTGATGGTGTCCTCAGATATAAAATGAGTCTCTTGTAGACAGCAAATAGATGAATCTTGTTTTTTTTTAATCCATTCTGCTACCCGATGTCTTTTGGAGCATTTAGTCCATTTACATTCATTGTTATTATTGAAAAATATGAGTTTACAGTCATTGTGTTCTCTTTAGGATTCATGCTTGTGGTGGTGTCTCTGGTACCTTGTGTTCCTTGCAACATTTCCCTCATAGAGTCCCCCTTAGGATTTCATGGAGGGCTGGTTTAGTGGTGATGAATTTCTTCAGTTTTTGTTTGTTTGGGAAAACCTTTATCTCTCCTTCTATTCTGAATGACAGGCTTCCTGGATAAAGGATTCTGGGCTGCATATTTTGTCTGTTCATCACATTGAAGATTTCCTGCTATTCCTTTCTGGCCTGCCAAGTTTCAGTAGATAGGTCTGCAACCACCCTGATAGGTATCCCTTTGTATGTTAGGGCCCTTTTATCCTTAGCTGCTTTCAGAATTCTCTCTTTATCCTTATATTTTGCCAGTTTCACTATGATATGTCATGCCAAAGATCAATTCAAGTTGTGTCTGAGGGGAGTTGTCTGTGCCTCTTGGATTTCAGTGTCTGTTTCCTTCCCTGGATTGGGGGAGTTCTTGGCTATAATTTGTTCAAGCAACCCTTCAGCCCCTTTCTCTCTCTTTTCTTCTTATGGAATTCCTATGATATGGATATTGTTCCATTTGATTGAATCACTCAGTTCTCTAATTCTCCTTTTGTGCTCCTGGATCAGTTTATCTCTCTGTTTCTTGGCTTCCTCTTTTTCTATAATTGTGTCTTCTAATTCACCCATTCTCCTCTCTGCTTCTTCAATCCGTGCAGTTGCCACCTCTATTTTACAGCATTCTCATTTATAGCATTCCATAAGCTTTGTAGCAGTAGTGTCTCTGGTGTCTTCCATGCCTTTTTCAAGCCCAGCGATTAATTTTATGACAATTGTTCTAAATTCTTGCTCCGTTATGTTGGTTATCTGTTTTGACCAATTCTTTAGCTGTCACTTCTTCCTGGAATTTCTTTAGAAGACAGTTCTTCTGTTTCATCATTTTGCCTAGCTTTCTGTCTCTTGTAAGTTTTAGAAGCTTGTTATGCACTCTGCACCTGCAAGTACTGCTATATTAAAGGAGGCCCATAGACTGTCCAGGGCCTGTCCATTCAGGAAGTGTTCTTTTAATGGTGTGCCTTGGTCTCTCTTGTTGAGACTTTGGTTATTTTATTTCCCTACTTGTAGTGATATTGGGGACTCTCCACCATGTGTATTTGGCTTGTTTCTTGAGGTAGCCCTGGAAAGGAAAACAGACAAACAAACAGGAAACAAAAGCATGCAAACGCACAAACAAATCAAACAAACTAGCAAACTGAAAGGAAAAAGAAAGAAAAAAAACAAAACAAAAACAACAAAAAACAAAGGACAGTCTAAAAGCCTAAAACCAGAAATCCCAGCTACAAATAAAGAGCAGGGTGGAGGCAGTGCTGATGGAAGAGCATATACAAAGAAAGAAGTGACAGGGGTGGGGAGAAAGAGAAGTTGAACATTGACCAGGCAGGGAGACTAAAAGGCTTAATTCAGAGAGAGAAAAAGGAGAATATGGCAGGAGGTGAGGAGGAAAAAAAGAAAAAAACCACCAAGATAATGTTACCCAGAGACATTATATAGTCTGATTATTTCAGAGAGAGAGAAAGGAAGGTGAGATGGAGATAGAACATGCATCAAGTGGATGGATTATATATGCCTGTTTAAGCAAATCTATAACCAGAATACCCAGTCCAGAGAAGGGGAGAAAAGAACGAGATAAGGGAGAATAGATCTGAATAGCAAGAATTGATCTAGAGTCAATCATGGCAGTGGGTCAGTGCTGATCTTGGGAGAAGGGCTGTTTCCCTATCCAGGCTCTGGTAACAAAGCAGCTAGGCAGCACAGATGGGCGTGGTTTGGTGTAGGCGGGTCTCACCTTCACTGTGGGTCCCACTGGCCCAGCCTCTGAGGCTGTCTTAGTGGACTCCGTCTCTTTTCCTCCCAGACTTTTGTGGTTCAGAATCCTTTGGCTTCAGCCCTTCATTGTTTGAGAGATGCAGGCGGGAAGTACGGAACTCCCTATTTCTCTGCCATCTTGTGACAACCTCTATTTTATTTATTTTAAATATTTATTTATTTGGAGAGAGAGAGAGAGGGAGGGGTAGAGAGAGAGGAGAAAGAGTGTCAAGCAGACTCAGCACTGTCAGCACGGAGCCCGACTCGGGGCTCGAACCCACAAACAGCGAAATCATGACCTGAGCTGAAATTTAATCAAACGCTTAAAATGACTGAGCCACTCAGGCACCCCTGAAATTTGTTGTTTTTAAATCACTTGCTATAAAGAGCATATGGAAACATTAAAAAAATATTTTAAATGGAACTAAGTTAATATAACCTTCCAAAAAACAGAATTTTAGGAAAATATTTTAAATCACTGCTTCTATCTTAGATGTTGACCAGGTAGGTGGTCAAAATTTTGCAGTAATCTCTATTTATACTAATATTTTTATCATGTTAAAATTTAAATTTATAGCTAAAAACATTAATGTTTTTCAAACATCTGGAGAAAATTTCAGACCAACTGTTGAAATTCTGTGTTTTTTGGGTCAGAAAACAGATTGACAGTGAATCCAGTGAATGTTCTGTTATATTTGTGCAAAGAAATGTGTTAGTGTGCTCTCTACCTCAAGAGAATATTCTGTAAGTATGTTTGTTGTCTTGAGTCAGTTAATATTTTATCTGTGACAAAGTACACAAAGAGTCTTTGTTTTAGGAAGACTACGGTTAGGAGGATTAGTTCTAGTATGTGCCTATTTTATTCACCCTCATATCTCCACCATGAAGCACAGTGCTTGGGACCTAGAGGTTTTCAACAAGTATTTTTGAGTTGATGAATGAATTGTATGATTCTATACAGTTTTTATTAAGAGTCAGAAAATAAAATTTCTTTCAAGTTGTGTGTGCTGCTCTTCCAGTTGACAGGAGATTATAGGTTTAGTAACCAAATGGAGAATCCAATCTGTTTCTCCTTGGAGCTAGAAGTTGGATGTATATTTTTACATGAATTGCCAATAACTATTATTAACTTGACCTGCTGATTCAAGGTAACTTCCATTTACAGCTATCTCCATTCTCTCAATCTTGAACAAGAAACTTTAATAACTACAGATACCCATGTTCCATTCTTGTGAAGCAGATTTTCTGGGGTGGGACTTTGGCATTTGTAAGGGAGAAAGAAGAGGAAAGGGAGGAGAAGGGCGCCCCTGAACGTTTCTTTTTAAAAAATCAGAAGTTGCTCTACAGGGATGCCTGGGTGGCTCAGTCGGTTAAGCATCTGACTCTTGATCTCAGCTCAGGTCATGATCACAGGATCATGAGTGCAGACCCTCCCATGTGCTCCACTTTGGGGTATGAAGCCTACTTAAAAAAAAAAAAGTTGGAGTACATATTGATCAACAAGCTCCTTTTTAAAATCTAACAAACTATAAACTTTGAGATTCGTTCATAGGGTTTCGTAGAATACTCACAACTGAATGAAAAGTCAAAATCTCTTGTTTTCCAACTATATATCTGGACCAGACCGTATTATTTTTTTTCATATGCTTCAACCTAAGCAACATATTGCAATGGATCAAATGCAGAAACACATAGAAAATTGCAATAGCTTCTTGTTAAACCAGACATAAAGAGATGGGCAAAATGTGTGAAACACTGCCAGTTGTATCATATTTTTTGTTTTACAATATTACATTTCATATAAATGTTATCTGTCTTCCAATATGATTTCTTATTATTTTAAAATTAATTAATAAATATATATTTAAGAGATTTCTTGCTTATAGTTTCCTATATGATAAATATTAATAGATATACCCCATAGAGACAGAGGCTTTCCTGGGCTCCTCACTAATTTCTAAAATTATAAAGAGATCCTGAGAATAAAATTGGGAGATTTGTTGGCATACAGAATGAGGTTTATTTCAACTAGCCAGATACGTACTCAGTGAACCTTTTGTTTGTGGCTAGATCTGGAATATGTATCTGTATGGCCAACTTCTAGTCATTAGCTTCATGCCCTGTGCTTGCCTGATATGCCCTATGGATCTCACAGAGTTAGGGACCTTGTGGTACTGCTTTCCATACCCTGTGCCCATGTGTTCTTTCTAAGCTGTTAACCCCAGAAAGATACTTGGTGTGAAAGTAATGTCTAGATGTGGAATAATTAGTCCCTGAAAGATGCTGTGAGTAATTTGATTCAAATATTTGTTAACATTTGTAGAAATATACCACCTGAATTTTAGATAGGAATTCCTACTTTGATCACAGTGTGAATTTCTAGTTTAATAGCAAGCAAATTGACTTGAGCAAACAAAACATTACACAAATAACTCATTCTGTAGATTGATGTTTGCTTATGAGCATTTTAGAATTTGCTTTTATTTTTCTGTGTACTCATCAATGGCTATAAAGAAATAAAACCAAAAATGTTTTTTTATTGAATACTAAGGATTAGACTCTTGCAAAATCTACCTCATCCTCATTATTTTTTAAAACCAAATATCATGAGAAACTTTCAGGCGTAAAAACAGTTCTAAGTTCCACTTCAGAAAGAAGTTATTTTCTTTTGGCTATTACTTTATGACAATAGAAATCACAGAACTTAGGGGCACCTGGGTGGTTCAGTCAGTTAAGTGTCTGACTTCGGCTCAGGTCATGATCTCATGGTTCATGAGTTCGAGCCCCGTGTGGAGTTCTGTGCTAACAGCTCAGAGCCTGGAGCCTGCTTTGGATTCTGTTTCTCCCTCTCACTCTCTGCCCCTCCCCTACTTGTGCTCTGTTTCTCTCTGTCTCTCAAAAATAAATAAACATTTAAAAAAGGAAAAAAAATGTGTCCTAAAAAAATTGGTCAAAAAACAGCCCACTCAAACTAGCATATGAAGATGTATGAATGCTCTCTCTCCAAATTAAAAAGTTTCATGGAATTTTTTTTTTAAACTTCCTAGCTGGTGGCAGAGCTGACCTGGGGTTGCTGCTCCAGCTTCTGCTGACCCAGAACTGAAAATTTGAAAAAAGGTGGAAAGATGTGTTTCTGATGCCTTATTCAGGTGTTTGCCTTTGGAATTGGTAGGACTGTCTAGAAAGACAAAACCTCTGCCTGGTACTAAGGGGAATAGATTCTTTATCACATTTCTCAATTAAATAGGGAGTGAAAAAATACCAATGTTTGTGTTCATGCAATGTTAACACTGTACCTTTGTAGATAAAAGTGAGGAAATTAAAGTGTTCTTGTTCTCAGAGCAATAAGATAGTGACGGATAAATTATATTGTGTTCTTACTCATGTGGAGCAAGAGTCCCTGTTTTTCATTTTATACGTTTCTTTTTAAATGTATAAAATGATATTAAAACCAGAAAGTCAAAGCTTGGATGTTGTGGATGAGAATAAATGCTTTGGAATAGGAATGAAATTGTCTCCGGGATAGTTGTAATTACCATTTCTGTTCCTGCTACATTAATTTAGGTTCAAATTGCTTTAGAGGAGATGTCACCTATGTTGTTTTAAAGTGATGTTTTACGTTTCAAAAAATGTCAAGAAGATCATGAAAAATATTTGGATAGCGAATGTTCATTTCAGCACAATGAACACCTAAAAGTTATTTGGTCTGTACTTCACACGTCTTGAAGGTATTTGTTTAGTAACTTTCCCACTTTGCTAAAAATTCTCAAGCGGCTCGAAAAGAGATCCTCTAATCCAACATTATTGTTATGTTAGGTGAGTTACTTGCACATAAAAATGTTTTATCGATCTAGTGAGCCCTGAGACAGTAGGCATATTTGATGTGTGCCTTATTTGACTGTGATCTGGCCCACTGTGTTTCATTGTACTCACTCATGTGACATATATATACTGGAGCCTCCTCTGTGGAGGCATGGTGCTTGGAGCTGGCATTATCATGGTGAACAAGAATAAATTGTTCTTACCTTCGTAGAGAACTTAGTCTTGTGGGGACAGAAAGACCTGGCCTAGCTGAGGGTTCGGGGGAAGCATCTCTAAGGAAGAAACACTTGATCAGACATCTGAAGGATGAACAGGAGTTACCTACACAAAGAGGGGAGGAAAACATGTTCCCAAAAGAAAAGTCAGCGTGTATAAAAGATGTGTCAAGGGAGGTCACAGGGCTACTAGGAGGAACTGGAAGAATATTGGGGTGGCTAAAGTATTGAGAGAACTCAAGGGGAGCTAGTCATGATGAGGCAAAAAGTATAAGTTGATATGTCTCCCAACAGGGAGATGGTGTTGGCCTGAAAAGCTGGTGGTGATAGAGGTGAAGAGCAAGGAGCAAGCTAGAGGTGAATTTGTATTGACAAGGTGATATTTGGGGAGTGAGAAGGATGAGTCAAGAATAAAACACAGATTAGGCAGCTGGACAGATGGATGATGGTGTCATTGCCTGAGACTGAAAACCTTGGGAATTGGGTATCCATGTCACAGCCAGGGAACAATTAGATGTATGAGTCAGAAGCTCAGGATATTTGCTATCAAGTCTGGAGATACAGACTGGACAGTTAGTAGGAGTCAGATCATGTGGCAGATACATTCCACTTGGCCCTTAGGATGCACTTCTCTCCCTGTTCTCGCTCCAGAAGGCTGACCTCTATGAATCAGTCAGACGACAGCTCAGCCCTCTGACTTCAGATTAGGTTCTGCCCCTACGGACATCCGTTAAGAACTATGAAGGGCTTGAGATTTTACCTTACTTATGAGCAAACGAGTCAGTTCACCACAGAAGCTGGGAAGACACAGGACTCCTGGTCAGTGAAAAAGAGCTATATCGCTTATTATAAAAATGCTGATTTGAAGGGGCACATGTACCTCAATGTTTATAGCAGCATTTTATGGAAAAATCCCAAATGTCCATCGACTGATAAATGGATAAAGAAGATGTGATACAGGGACTCCTGGGTGGCTCAGTCAGTTAAGTGTCTGAGTCTTGGTTTTGGTTCAGGTCATGAACTTACGGTTTGTGAGGTTGAGCCCCATGTCAGGCTCTGCGCTGGCAGTGCAGAGGTTGCTTGGGATTCTCTTCCATTCTCTGCCCCTCCGCCCGTCTCCCTCTTTCTCAAAACAAATTAATAAACTTTAAAAAGAAAATATGGTATTGTGTGTGTGTGTGTAGTGTAATATTACTTAGTCATCAAAAAAATGAAATCTTGCCATTTGCAAGTGATGTAAGTCAGAAAAAGACAAATACCATATTATTTCACTCATACGTAGAATTTAAAAAACAAAACTGGTGAACATAGGGGAAGGGAATAAAGAGAGGGAAGGAAACCATATGAGACTCTGAACTATAGAGAAAAAAACTGAGGGTTTCTGGAGGGGAGGTGGGTGGAAGGATGGGCGATGGGCATTAAGGAGGGCACTTGTTGGGATGAGCACTGGGTGTTCGATGTAAGTGATGAATCACTGAATCCTACTCCTGAAAACAGTTTTACCATATATGGAAACTAACTAGAATTTAAATAAAAACTTGAAATTAAAAAAAAAAAGAAAAAACTGTATCCTTTTATAGCAATAGTGGTAGCTAGTGTATCAGAATTTTACTGTGTCTGTTCCCCAGCCCCTAATGTATCCACAAGAAAATGTGAAGAAGGCCCGCGCGGCACCTGCACAGGAAACCCGTGAGCTTGGAGAGCCTGCATCTTTTATAATGGGCAGTAAGCATGCCTGCCCTTGACTCTAGAGGGAGACACAATGTTTATCTTCAAGACTGTGCGCTATACCACCATCCTTGGAAAGGTAGTCTGTAACAAAGACAGTGCCTCTGTCTGTCTCAAGATGTGTAGAATTGTGAACAACTCAAAGGGAATTTTCCCCCAAAGATCCCTAGAAGGAGATCAGTGGGAGCAGATGGGAGAGTGAGGTCAAGTTTATTTATGTACTTATTTCCTTCCCTTGGAGATTGCTTAGGTCTATTTGTGTCTCTCAATAGAAAGTCACTTCTTCTCTCAAGGGGACCCTCTCCAAAATTCCACTCATCATGCTCTTAGTCCCTGTAGGTTTGGGGTTGGTGGTGGTTCCTCCTTTGCCCTGCCTGAGGTTACCACACTGTCACATGACCGTCCCTCATATCCTCTCCACTTCTTTGTAAAAAGCTTCTTTTTAGATACACTCTTCATGATTTGCCCCACTTTGAGTGTGCCACCTGTTTCCTGTGGGGATCCTGGATGACACCAAGATCGTCATGCTATGAGATCGGGTGAGATGGGTGAAGCATCAGAAGAAAAAAGAGCATGAGAAGACCCTGAGAAATACTGCCATTATGGCATCTTTGGGGAAATGGGAGTCCACAAAGGAAATGTTAGTAATCACAAAAACCCAGCTTTTGGATTTTGTGATACAGCTTTCCTCTTGGGAGGTTTGACACTGAAGCTATTTTTGGGCTCTGGCAAGATGGAAAGGTGTGCACTGGTGTGGGTGGCACCGCAGGACAATCAGCAGGATGGAAGACAGACCTCTGGACTGATGTTGTTACCCACGCTGCAGGCTTAGAAATCTGATCCTGCAAGCATACTGCAAATACCTGTTTCCAGCAATGCTGCAAATGCCAATTTACTTATTTTGGGGGAGAGATATTACTGTCATCCAGGTGGTGTATGTAAATCAACATCGTCTACTTGTAGGCATTTTTCTAGGTCACTAAAAGTTGCTTTTTTGGGTTGCTTGCTACACAAGATGTTTCCTAAACCAGGCTCCTATAAGCGGATGATCCTCTCTACTTTGGTTCTCATGTAAGCATGATTTCTCTGTACTGTGTCTCCTTCTGGATGTCATAGAATTTCTTTAGTTACATTGTGATGATTGATCAGATTGTAGCTATATTCATACTTTTCCTTTATCTGGAAATAGACTGTTTTGTTCCAGGACAGATTTTTGCATGTTGCTTTCATGTCTGTTTTGTGTGGACTTCACTACTTACTGCTTTCATGGTCTTCTCCCCTTCAACCAGGGCACTGGGGAGTCTGTTTCCTCTTGCCCTCCATGGTAACATGGGGGAGACAGACTGTGTGTCCTCTTACACCATGTAGCATGGTTAAGGGATGCCTATGTGAAGGCCATTGGGAAAGAAGCATTTGCAGTGCTTTACAAAATATTTAAGTTGTCAATAAATTCTTGTAATGAAGGACATGGTTAGAAGACTGGTAGGATTTTGCTGCTGGGATAGTAACTAGAGGTTAGCAAGTCTGCTGTGCCTCATTTTGAGTATGCTTTTCCTCATTCATGGGAAGGGAATATTGGGAGCAGCAGGCGTTTCATTATTCAAGGTCGGGGGAGGGGGGCGTTTTCTGTCTTCTTTTGAAATTCATGGAGTAAACCTGATTCTCACGATAAATGAATTGCCAATTTCCGGTGAATTGTACCATATTTTGTAGGAAAGATTATAGAAATGTTCAAAAGGATATCTGGACAGGGCACCTGGGTGGCTCAGTCTGTTAAGGAACCGACTCTTGGTTTCGTCTCAGGTCATGATCTCAACTTTTGTGGGATCGAGCCTCATGTAGGGCTCTGTGCTGACAACGAGGAGCCTTCTTGGGATTCCCTCCCCCCTCCCCCCGCCCCTCCCCTGCTTGTGCATGCTCTCTCTCTCTCTCTCTCTCTCTCAAAATAAATAAATGAACTTTAAAAAGGATACCTGGACATTACTTTCTTGAGAAACATAGTAATAAATCCAACTTAAAAATAGGAGATATTTAGAACAAATTTGTGGCCCCCAGATGGGAATCAGGCAGGAAATCTATTTTTAATGTGCATCATTTAGACTCATGTGAGCCAAAAATTAGCCTCAGCAGTACTTGTATCATGCAGCATTAAGACCTAATGCAACCTTTAACTGGATTAAGATGATCTGTTACCTTAGTCATAAACCACTTAGATTTATCTTGCCATTTTAACATCTAAATTAAGTGCTAGAGTTATTCACATTAAACAATTAATGTTAAGCTGAACTCATGACATTCTTTCCATCTGGATGCTGATATGGGCAGTCAGGACTGTTGGATACTAAACTTACTTTGCACAATATGGAGGTGTCTTGTGGCTGGAATGGATTTAAGAATTAGCAGCCTTGGAAATTTACCAAATTCAGGTTACCGACAAGCATAATACTGTGTGTAAAAAAAATCAAGCACAACAGATCCTAACAAAGGGCCAGCATACGCCCATAAAAACTGGAATTCTGTGATTAGAGTTCCTGAGTTGGTGGTGCACATTTGAGATGTACATATTTAAACTTAGCACAAGGATCCTATAGATAGTAGAATCATTCAGTCTTCCCTTTTATTAAGTATCATCTGTATAGCCAATTTTAAAAGTGTTAATTTCAGAAGGCATATGATGAAGCCATTACATACCAAGAATTATGTTGGCCTTTTCTCATACTAATAATATACTTATTTAGTGTTGATTATATGCCAAGCACTGTTTTAAGTGCATATGATGGAGCCATTACATACCAAGAATTATGTTGGCCTTTTCTCATACTAATAATATACTTATTTAGTGTCGATTATATGCCAAGCACTGTTTTAAGTGCTTGGGATATAATAAGAAACTTGATACTCCTAATGATTCCATGAGGAAGGCACCATTATGCCATTTTACAGATGAGAAAAGTGAGGTACAGAAAGTTTGCCATGCTTAAAGTTACAAAGCAAGTAAGTGATCAGGCTTGGGTACAGACCCAGGTAGACTGGCTTTAGGCTTTCTGCTTGTCACCCCCAGTTCTATATTTGCTCTGATTCTTGCCAATGTGTTTTTGTTGTTGTTGTTATTAACTTTGCCAGCTGGTAAGAATAAGCAATCTGTGTATTGTCTCATTATCTGTGAATCCTCAATTTTTCAAAGTTTTTTCTTGCCCGTCTTAATTCTATGATTCATCCACTCTTGCCAGCATTCCTAAATTCTCTTTTCCCTCTTGTGTTTTGCATCTGGCAAACCCTTGCTTCTGATGAGCTCTGCTCTTGGCTTTCTTGGTGTTTATTCCATAGCAACTGAGAACTGCCGGAGAAAGTCACAGAGCAGAGCAGATGGCTCTACTATATTTAGATCTCACTAACCTCAGGTGGGTCTTACACGCTGCCTGGCAGTGTATAACTCACTACTACTCACTCTCCCACATATAATGGCTTTTGCAAACTTGGTGTCGCCAAGTGGAATTCTTCCAAAGATGGCCACAACAGTATCCCACTGGCTGGCATAACAGTGGGACTTGGCTGTTCCTTTCATCAGAGAAGTGGGATCTATGTTACCTCTTTTCAAATTTAGGCAGGCATGTTATTAAAGAAGCAGCTTTCAGGTAGGTCATAAAAGGTAGTGCAGTTCCCACCTGGTTCTCTTGGGAGAATTTCTCCTGGTCCAGAACCAGACACTATGTTGCGAGGAAGCCCAAACAGCCTTCTGGAAAGACTTCAGGACACATGAAAATGTTCCAGCCAATAGCCCCAGCTGAGTTCCTGATCCAGAGCCAATATCTGTCTTCACACATGTGAGAGGGTGAACCTTCAGATGATTCAAGCCTCAGTCATTGAGTTCTGTACCACTCTCAAGAGAACTGCTCAAGTCCTAGACGTTTTGGAATAGAAATAAGCAATTTCTTCAGTGCCCTGTCTATATGCTCAACACACAGAATTCTTGAGCATAACAAATGGTTGCTCTTTTATGCCACTAAGTTTAATTTGTTCTACAGTAATAGTAACTGAAATGCTTTCTCTATTATTTTTTAAAGTCCCCTTCTCCCCCTCGGTCCCCCTCCAACTCTGAATGGGTAAACCTTGCCAATTTCAGATCAAGTAGCAGTGATCAGATGAGAAAGCTGCCTTACTTCCAGCAAATCTACCTGTATGGACACACATTCTCTTCTCTCCTGTTACTGTAGAAGTGTTCCTTTTACTTCAGTCCAATAACCTCTGCTTATTCTTTGTATCCCATGCCAGCTTGCTAGTGAACCAATTATTATATCTTCTGTTATAGTTTGAACCTCTTTTTGAACCAAACCTTTCTCATTGGAAAACAATATTGAGGTAAAATTGGAGTACACAATGTGAAAATGTGTACATCAACTCGTTTTAGGTTATGTATTCACCTGAGAAACCACAACCCCAATGAAGATAATGAATATTTAACCCTAAAAATTTCCTCCTGCTCATAGCAGTCCATCCCCAACCAACAGCCGACCTTCTTTCTGTTACCATAGATTAATTTCCATGCTATAGAATTTTAGATAAATGGAATCATATAGTTTTACTCTCTTGCTTGGGTTCTTTCAAGTTAGCAAAGTGATTTTTAAGATTTTTAAAAATTTATTTACTTTCGGAGAAACAGAGAAAATGGGGAAGGGGTAGAGAGGGAGGGAGAGAGAGAATCTCAAGCAGGCTTCACACTGTCAGCGCAGAGCCTGATGTGGGGCTTGAACTTATGAACTTTGAGATCATGACCTGAGCTACAACCAAGAGTCGGATGCTTAACTGATTTTTAGAGATTGATTCATGCTGTTGCAAGTATTAGTTGTTTGCAATTTATTTTTATTTTTTTTATTAAAAATTTAAAATGTTTATTCAATTTTGTCAGCCAGAGGGAAACAGAGCGCAAGTAGGGGTGGGGTAGAGAGAGAGAGGGAGACCGGGAATCTGAAGCAGAGTCCAGGCTCTGAGCTGTCAGCACAGAGCCTGACATGGGGCTCCAACTCACAAACCGTGAGATTATGTCCTGAGCCGTGGTCAGACGCTTAACCAACTGAGCCACCCTCGCGCTCCAGTTGTTTGTAATTTTTATTGCTGAGTATCATGCCATTGTATAGGTATTCCTTGATTTATAGTCATTTGTTGAATGGACTTTTGAGTTTCCGGTTTTTAGAGATATACATAATCTAGGTAGGGTTATAAATGCTAAATCTGCATGTGTATGGTATGTGTGTGTGTCCACACACAAACCCAGAGTTTCCATATATCCATGAGTCTGATTATAAGTTCTATATTCAGTTTCAACAACCTGTTTTTCTTTCTGCGTGCCAGTACTGTCTCTTACTTACTCTGTTATCTTACTCTCTATAAGATAGAGTCTTATAATAGGGAAAGTCCCTTGTCCTTAATCATCTGCTTCAAAGTGGTCTGGACTATTTTTGCCTAAAAGATGCTTCTTTAGTCTCTTAAAATGAAAATGTCAAGTTAAGTGAGCATTTCTTTTAATTACTAAGGCAGTTCCATCCTTGAAAATCATAAGGCTCAGTTTCTTAGGCTAATACCCTTCATGAGGAAGAGGCATTGGTCATTTCATCTTGCTACTGTTAGATTCCCTTTCAGTAAGTTTTGCCAAGAACAACCTAAAATATTTCCAGTTTTTATTTGTAATTTCTTTGTATTCTGTGGGTAGGAACATTTTAGGACTAAGATTTCTGTCCTCAGCTTCAATGGATGGCATCGTGATGTGCTGTGGTCATTCTGGTGTGTGTAATAAAGACCAGTAGTTTTCACACTTGCCAAAATTATGCCAAATGTTAATAATTAGAATAGGCTTTAATAGTATTCATGACATATGGCCAGTATACCCAAGAATTCTGGCTTTATGCCACAACCACCTTACTGCACTCCCAGTAAGATTCTGTCAAGGGAGAAGTGTGTGTGTGTGTGTGTGTGTGTGTGTGTGTGTATGTATAGATAGACAGCCCCTCCCACCTCTGATAACTAACAATTTGTTTCCTGTATCGATGATTCTATGAGTGTTTGTTAGTTCATTTGTTCTGTTTTATAGATTACATGTATAAGTGAAATCATGCTGTCTTTGTCTATTGAACTGATTTCACTTAGCATCATACCCTCTTGGTCCATCTTTGTCGTTATGAATGGGAAGATTTATTTATTTTTTATGGCTGAGTAATATTCCATTGCATTTATATGCCACATTTTCTTTATTCATTTATCTATTGATGGACACATACTTGCCTTACATTTGACTATTGTAAATAATGCTACTATGACCATAGAGGTACATATCTTTTTGAATTAGTGTTTTGATTTTCTTAGGATAAATAACCCAGAATTGTTAGATCATATGATATTGCTATTTTTCATTATTTGAGGAAATTGCATATTGATTTCCATGGTGGCTGCACCATTTTGCATTCCAACCAAGAATGTACGAAGGTTCCCTTTGCTATAAATCCTTGCCAATAGTTGTTAGTTTTTGTCTTTTTGATAATAGCCATTGTGACAGGTGTCAGGGGACATCTCGTGGTTTTGATTTGCATTCCCTGGTGATGAGTGATCTTGAATATATTCTCATGTGTCTGTTGGCCATCTGGATGTCTTCTTAATGTCCATTTGCATCCTCTATTCTTTTTAAAATGGAATTTAAAAAAAATATTAAGTTGTATAAATTCTCTCTATATTTTGATTTTTAGCACTTTACCAGTTGTATGATATGCAAATACCTTCTCCCATTCAGTAGGTTGCCCTTTTGTTTTGTTGATGGTTTCCTTCATTATGCAAAAGCTTCTTCGTTTGATGCAATTTCATTTGTTTATTTTATCTTTTGTTGCCCTTGTCTGAGGAGATTGGTCCAAAAAAATACTGCTAAGACTGATGTCCAAGAGTTTACTGCTGTTTTCTTTTATGAGTTTCATGGTTTCGGTCTTATGTCCAACTCTTTCATCCATTTCAAATTTATCTTTGTGTATGGTGTGAGATAGTGGTCCAGTTTCATTCTTTTGCCATGTGGCTGTCCAGTTTTCCCAACAACATATATTGAAGAGACTCTTTTCCTCATTATATATTTTTGCCTTCCTTGTCATAGATTAGTTGACGATATAAGCATAGGTTTATTTCTGGGCTCTTTATTCTGTCCCTTCAAATCAGGTGTCTGTTTTTGTGCCAGTACCTTACAGTTTCAATAAAACTTTGCAGTCTAGTTTGAAATCACAGAGCATGATACTACCATTTGTGCCCTTCTTCAAGGTTTGCCATGGCTACTTGGGGCCTTTTGTACTTCCATACATGTTTTAGGATTTTTGTTGTGGTTCTGTGAAAAATTCTGTTTGTATTTTGATCAGGTTTGCATTGAATCTGTAGATTGCTTTGGTACTATTCACATTTTAATGGTATTGATTCTTCCCATCCATGAACGCAGAATATCTTTACATTTATTTGTGTTGTCTTCAGTTTCTTTCATCAATGTCTTAGAGTTTTCAGAGTACAGGCCTTTAACGTCTGGCTTAATTTATTTCTAGGTATTTTATTCTTTTTAATGCAATTATAAATGAGATTGTTTGTTTTTTTGTAATTTATTTATTTTCAGAGTGGGAGAGCACAAGCAGGGGAGGGGCAGAGAAAGAGGGAGAGAGAGAATCCCAAGCATGCTCTGCACTATCAGCGTGGAGCCCGATGTGGGGTTTGAATTCACAAACTTTGAGATTGTGACCTGAGCTGAAACCAAGACTTGGACGCTTAACCAACTGAACCACCCAGGCTCCCCAAGATTGTTTGTTAGTTTCTCTTTTTGATAGCTTGTTAAGTACTGAATAGAAATCCAACAGATTTTTATGTGTTAATTTTATATCCTGCAACTTTACTGAATTCATTTACCAGTTCTAATAGATTTTTGGCAGTGTCTTTAGAGTTTTCTATATATAGTGTTATATCATCTGCAAATCATGGCAGTTTTACTTCTTCCTTTGCAATTTGGATCCTTTTAAATTCTTTTTCTTGCCTAATTGCTATGGCTAGGACTTGCACCGTATGTTGAATAAAAGTGTGAGAGTGGGCACCCTTGTCTTGTTGCTGATCTTAGAGGAAAAGCTTTTGGCTTTTCACTATTGAGTGTGATATTAGCTGTGGATTTGTCATATATGGACATTATTATATTGAAGTATGTTGCCTCTATACTCACTTTGTTGAGATTTTTCCTCATAAATTGTAGAATTTTCTGAAATGCTTTTTCTGCTTCTTTTGAGAAGATGATGTGGCTTTTCTCCTTCAGTTTGTTAATGTGGTGTATCACATTGATTGATTGATTTGTGGATATTGAGACATTCTCATATCCCTGGAATAGATGCCACTTGATTGTAGCATATAATCCTTTTAATACATTGTGGACTTTGGTTTGCTGATATTTTGTTGGGTATTTTTGAATCTACGTTCATCATGGATATTGCCTGTAATGTGTTTGTGTGTGAGTGTGTGTGTGTGTGTGTGTGTGTGTGTGTGTGTGGTATCTTTGGTTTTGATATGAACATAATGCTGGCCTCACAGAATGAATTTGGAAGAAATTACTTCCTCTTCAACTTTTTGGGAATAATTTGAGAAGGATAGGTACTAATTCTTTAATGTTTGGTAGAATTCACTCGTGAAGCCATGTGGTCCTGGACTTCTGTTTATTCGGAGTTTTTTTAAAATACTGATTCAATTTGACTTTTTGTGGTCTGATTTTCTATTTCTTCATGATTCAGTTTTGGAAGGTTGTGTGTTTCCAGGATTTATCAATTTCTTCTAGGTTTTCCCATTTGTTGGTGTATAATTATAGTAGTCTCTTGAATCCTTTGTATGTCTATAGTGTCATTTCTGATTTTGTTTATTTGAGCCCTCACTTTTTTTTCTTGAGGAGTCTGGTTTTTTATTTTATTTGTCTTTTCACTGAACTCACTTTTAGTTTTATTGATCTTTTCTATTTAGTCTCCTTTTCATTTATTTCTGCTATGATCTGTATTTCCTATTTTCTACTAATTTTGGGCTTTGTTCTTAGTTTCTTTATTTGTAAAGTTAGTTTATTTGGAATTTTTCTTATTTCTTGGGATAGGCCTGTATTGCTATAAACTTCCTTCTTAGAACTGCTTTTGCTGTGTCCCATAGATTTTGGAAAATTGTGTTTCAATTTTCATATGTCTCAAGGTTTTTTTTTTAAATTTCTTCTTTGATGTATCGATGTGTTGGCTGTTTAGTACCATGCTGTTTTATCTCAACATGTTTGTGTTTATTCCAATTTTCATCTTGTAATTGATGTCTAGGTTCATACTATTGTGGTTGGAAAAGATGCTTGATATGATTTCATTCTTCTAAATTTTTTGAGATTTATGTGTGGCCTAACGTGTGTTCACTCCTGGAGAATGGTCTGTGAGCACTTGCAAAGAATGTTTACTCTGCAGGTTTTGGATAACATGTTCAGTTATAACTGTTAAGTCTGTCTGGTCTAATGTGTCATTTAAGACCAGTGTTTCTTTATTGATTTTCTGTCTGGTTGATCTTCCATTGATGAAAATCAGGTATTCGAGTCCCCTACTGTTACTGTATTCCAGTCAATTTCTGTCTCTATGTTTGTTATTATTTGCTTTATATATTTAAGTGCTCCTATGTTGGGTGCATACATATTTATGAATGTCTTGCCTTCTTCTTGGAATGATCCCTTTATCATTATGTAATGTCCTTTTTTGTCTTTTCTTACAGTCTTCGTTTTAAAGTCAGTTTTGTCTGGTAAGAGTACTGCTACCCCAGCTTCCCTTTTCTTCCATTTGCATGGAATATGTTTCTCCATCCTTTCAGTTTCAGTCTGTGCATGTCTTTATGTACCTAATATCTTATCAGAGAATACAATCTTGAAATGATCTATTTTTCCAAACCCATAATTGTGTAAATTTCTTTTGATATCCTTAATCGTATTCTTAAAGTCAGTCAGACCTTTACAAACCAGTTTATCTGAACTATAACTGTGTTGTTCCTATGAAAATCCTCAAAAATTTCTCCCATGATCTCAAGATCCTCTTTTCTTGCAAATCATTTTGTGTTTATTATATGCAAGCTGTGAATGTATTTCAGTTTTTGCTTTGGCCTAAAAGGAGGCTCAAAGTCCTATTTGTTGCCCAGCTTTAACAATTGAATAGGACCCTGTGGTCTGGCTTTCAAGCACTAATCTTTACTTTTTTATTTTGATAGTCCACTGGTCCCTAATTTTTTATTTTTTTGGCTAATGTTCTTGTATGCACCATGTCTAAAAGTACCACAACAAAAGCCATTTTTACGAAGGAGGTAGGCATTTCAGCAGCTTTGTCCTCAGCTGGGAGGCCACATCATGCCAGATGTTAGAAAATGACATCATCAACAACAACAAAAACCTTTCACATTTCCCTTACCTTACCAGGACACATGACCCACAAGGGAAATGCCTTCTGAGTGGGAGCAGAAAATTGATACTTCAATGTGTTTCCCGTTGGCTTTCAAATACCATTATTGTTCGTTTGACTAAAACATTTTAGAAGATCAGTGGGGGAATTCAATGAGATTTACAGATTATTCAGTAAATATGTTTTTCAACAGTTTCCCCTTTGCATCTTCTCCTTAGGGGGCAGAGCACAACCCTTTGTATATATTTAAGTCTTTATTACTCATTTTGTTGCACATATGGGGATATGTTTTTACCTCCTTATGGACTTCCCTCTTTAGACTTAAAACTTCGCTAAAATTCTGGAATTCCAGAGCTTTGCTCTCCATAAATGCTTCTTTTGGGAGGCATGCTCTCTTCACCTCCAGGTTTTTTTCCCTGAGGCCTAACCCTAATTATGAATACCTTGGGGACTACTGGTTAAGGTTTTTCACAGTGATCATAAGTATACTCTTTGACCTATGGATGATCATTTTATGCCTGATGTCTTTATGACTTTGAATTCATGTAGCCTGAAACTGAGCTGCATTGTATATGGGGAAAAAACCATATTACTAAAATGATTGCAATTTGCAGGATGTATAGTATTGGGACCTCTATTTGTGGTAAAGCAGTAAAGATGAAAAATGTGGGACCTGCTCTGGGTCTTAGGAACTTAGGAAGTTGTATTGATTTTCTGATGCCATCCCAAGCCAAGCCTGAACAAGGGAAGGGAAATTTTATAAAGACTTTGGAGATTACAAAGCCCTTGGAGATGACTGTAATGGCTTATTTCTCACTTCTGTACCACCCTCACTTTTATCCCAACATAACAATGTGCACCTTAAACTGAACTACCAGCACCATTTATTACTTCAACAAATGTTTATTTAGTATCTATATGGGCAAGGCATCATGCAAAGCACTTAATAAATATTAACCAAGGAGGCAGAAGAATGCTTCTATTCACAGGGTTCTTAACTCATTTTTGAAATCTAAGACTTACAACATTAACTATTAAGCCAAAGTCTTCAACCATTCCAGTCTTGTTAATACCCACTAAGCTATTTTTTTTAATTCTCCTACTAACAAATATCTATGTATCGAAAGCTGTAAGGTGCACAGAATTTTGTAGAGCAGGAAGAATAGGCTTGTCCCCCTCACCTTTCTTTTATCTGTTGTTGGGGTATTCACACGTTCTTAACAATTAGAGAATGACCCTGACCTTCTGGACATGAGGAGAAATACAGTGTGTGGGAAAGTCACACTCCATAATGGAAGCTTTCAATTGGGAAAAATATAGAGGAATGGCTCATACATAGCTTCATATACGTATTGCATATTATATATAAAGTATATCTGTATTTGTGCATAAAAATTTTCCACTTCACTCTAGTATATATTAAAATGTTTCTGGGGTGCCTGGGTGACTCATTCAGTTAAGCATCCAACTCTTGGTTTCAGCTCAGGTCATGATCTCATGGTTTCATGAGTTCTAGCCCCGTGTTGACCTCTGTGCTGACAAGGCAGAGTCGGCTTGGGATACTCTCTCTCTCTCTTCCTGTCTCTGTATGCCTCCCCTGCTCATGCTGTCTTTGTGTCTCTCAAAATAAATAAATAAACTTAAAAAAAAGATGTTTCCATGTTGGTACATTCACTTTGAATTTAGTCTTTTAGGTGATTGTTTCAATGACTATCCCAGTTTATAAACATTCTCCTAGTAACTGTATTGCAGTTATTTCCAATTTTTCCTGTTGCAAATGGTGCTGCAACTTACAACTTAGAGATTCTTAGTGAGCATGTTCAAGAGGATCTCTAGGGCCTATAGGTAGAATCCGAAAACTGAGACCTCTCTTTGGAGACCGTACTTTGTATGATGTTTTTCAGAGTTTGCACTGCCTGATCTCTGAAATTGCATCAATTTTATGAATTTGTATTTAATATGCCAGAAATTTGAAAGAGGAACTTTGAAGAATTCCATTGGAAGCAATGTCTCCTTCCCAGAAGAGAGACTTTCAATTTATTTTCTTTGTGTGATCTTCAAATATCAATGCCTCACCTTCTGGGGACTGATGGTGCTCAAAATGCTATAGAGTATTTTCATTAAATTATTTGTTTTCCATCAGTGACCTTACCCAAAAGTACCAAATCAAAAAAATGAGAAAATTGTCAGTGTTATGGGTAATGGGATGGTGCATTCAGTAAGAATGTAGTTATGAAATAATATCTTTTAACTCTTCTCAAATGTCTCTATGACAAAGTACTATAAGGAAAGAGCTTTTCTGTATAGTTTTCACAAACAAGTTCTAAATGGTTACATTTTCCCCCAAATTGCCTTTTCATTAAACCTTTTCTTAATGTTCATTTATTTTTGTGAGAGAGACAGACAGACAAAGAATCTGAAGCAGGCTCCAGGCTCTGAGCTGTCAGTACAGAGCCCGAAGTGGGGCTTGAAATCACAAACCATGAGATCATGACCTGGGCTGAAGCTGTCTGCTTAACTGACTGAGCTACCCAGGCGCCTCTCCCCAAATTGGCTTTTTAAAGGAATGTTTCTTAAAACTAAATATGATTCTTAAACTCTTCCAGTGGCTCAAAATTAAGGATAGTTGAAACCACTGTGCGGAAGAAAGGTGAATTTAGAAAACCCAGGGACAGTTGGCAAATTTTATGCCCCACTGTAACCTATGCATGGTTTTCATGGCTTACAATCCACATGAGCTCTGCTGGAAACTTGTGTGCTACTTTAGAAAACAATGTGTTAAACGTTTCTAAAGAATTGCCTCCTGCAATAAGTGTGCTTTCTAGCTCAAGCGGTAACACAAACAGACCCACAACAGATGTATAATGGCTGCCCTACAGAGTTGAGAATATAATATTCTAGACAAGAACACTCAGTGGATTATCGGAATTGACCAGTAGAGTGTCTGATTTTCAACTTTGTAATGTTAAAGGTTTCTAGTATTGCATGCTTTTCTTCTGAACTGACTTCTGCCTGAAACGGCAGATCCCCTATCCCACAACACGGGAAGAATTTATTCTGTATTGCATGGGCATTGATGTAGATTTCAAAGAGTTCAGTTACAGTCAGGCATGTTGCGTTTGCTCAGATGCAGTGGAAGACCTCTCTGTCTGGCAAGCCCCGGCAGATGAGTGTGTCCATTTTCCTCCACAATAAAGTAGCATTTCACGAAATCTAATTTTTGACTAGATCCAAAGGCCTGCTTCCTCTGGTCATGGATAGTATGTATTCTATCCTTGGGATGATTCTGGATACCCTAAAAACTACCAGACATCAGTTGAATGAACTGAACTGGATTCCCTGTCCAAGGCGGGGCAGGGAATGGGAAATGATCATGTGGGCTCTCAGGATATGAAATCCAAGCCTTCTCAGTGGGCTTTGTGAGTCTTGCTGTATGCTCCATCAGGAAATAATTAAAATCCTTAGTTCCCTCAAATACTACTTCACTTTTAACATTGAATACTATTTATTGGTGAGGAATTTATTTTGTCAGCATTTACTATCATCCTGGGCATATTTGGAGAGAGGTAGTAACAGGCTATGGTTTAGATATGTTTGTGTGTGTGTGTGTGTGTGTGTGTGTGTCTGTTTAGATTAGAATGATTCCTATTATCTTGTTATTCATCATTTTCTCTCTAGGAGAGGATTTTTGGGAATTCCTACGTTAATATTGTTCTAACACCCAAGGAAAATGTTACATCCTGCCACTTAAACGTATCACAAGGTTTCTCCCTGAGGGTTGGGCGTCTTTTTCTGCCTGTAACTACTTCTGTAGATTTTGGGTCTCTGCACCATTAAGTTGTGCTCTTATGGGCATAAAGCCTTTTGTTTCCTCTTGAAAATAATGTACTCATGAATCTCGGAACAGTTTCTTAAAAAACCAAATATATGTACAAAGGTGAATAAGATTTACAGTTGAATATGGTGGCATGTTCGTAGCTTTTGACAGGTGCGGATTCTGTTGGTTCTCTTTGTGCTCCAAGAGAAAAGCCTTGTAGGATTCTTTTTACCATGAAAACCCTGGTAAGAAGTACTTAAAATTCCTCAGATGAACTAATATCTCAATGCCAATACTGAATGATGAAAGGAGACCTAATGTATAGGTGTAGTCAAGGACACCTGTTTTCCAAGGGGAAAGTAGGTACTTTGCCTCAAAATTCATGTAGGAAATGACCAAAAGTGAAATCAAAATCTATGACATGTTTCATTTCTTTGGAGAGTTAATACAGCCCATAAAACAAGTGGTAATTGTACTTGAGTTGAACTGCCATATAATTTGCCATTTAGCCAAAGTTATTGTGAAAAATGAAAATAATTTGCTATTCTTAATGTTCAACATCAATTCTGAAATGAATCACAAGTTATATTACCTGAAAACAGAGAATGCACTTCAAAGGTAATTGCCATACTATTTCTTAGGCTTATATAATCTTCTCATACAGAGTTTTTAAGGGGGAGAATTACACTTCATTTGTAATTGTCTTCCCCCTTGTTTTTTACCTAATTTCTCTACTCACTTTGTTTCGATACTGTAGACTGGTCTTTCTCAACGTTAGCGCTACTGACATTTTAAACCATCCTGTGTAATGTAGGATCTTTAGCATCGAACCTCGTCTCTACCCAACATGCAATGCTAGTAGCACCTTCCTCCTAGTTATGGCCGCCAATCATGTCCTCAGATGTTGCCAACTGCCCTCTGGGGGGAAAATTGCCCCGGTTGAGAACCACTGCAGACAGAGCATTAACACCATGTCTGATTGTAATTTTTTGTTATCCTGTCTATGAACTCCTTGTTCATATGGAAATGATTGGTCATTCGTTCATGTCAAAGCAAATTATAAAAGAATCATGGAGCCTGCTTTTCCCAGGGCTTGGAAGACTTTGGGCTTTGTAAGGTTGAATATTTAAATGTAGTTTATCAAACATTTTACATGGGCCAGAGCTCCTCAAATGCTTTACATTCTAAATATCATGAAGAAAACAGCACACAAATGACTGAGAAGGATGGAATTGGTTTTGGTGATGCATTTAGAGTAAGACTGTGCTACCATTATGTATTAGTATTACTGCCACATGCTATTAGTCATGACTCTCATTGAAATATAAAATCAGCACGTGTCAAACATTTTTTATTCAACACATAAATTAATAAGGCAACCAGTACGATGTCAAACTGGTCTGAAGAGCATTTGAGGGGCTACTTATTTGTAGGCAATTTAGTAAAGGAATGTTAGACACAGTACAGGCTAATATTTTCTGAGGGTATTTAATAATAACTTCGGGGGATTTATTTTCCACTACACAGAAATGATTGGCATCTCCATAAAAGTCTACAGGTTAACATGAAACTTCACTAAGTCTTAGACCTTTAATCATTATGCTTAATAGTGTTGAAAGATTTCCTTGTTCATAGGCAGAAATGTTTATCTTTTCTAAGGTAAATGCCTCTACATCCCTCTCTCCAAGAAGCAGCCTCTTATCCATTCTTGTTCTTCCTTCAAGGAGAAACGGAGTTTTTTTCAAATGTATGTCTCTATCCACCTCTGAAATACTCACTGAACAAGTGGTCCACCACGACTATATCTGTTTTCCACACCCTAAAATCGGACATCTAGTATCTTGGGATTATTGAATCCCAGATAGCAAATGTTGGGTCATAATGCAGTTAACATGCTAACGTGTGACACTTAAGACAAGAAAATTAATATGAATTACTGTTACGTGAAATCATGGCAGACTCCTCTTGGGGACCTAAGGTAAAATTTAGTACATTCACTGCTTTCTATGGAGTATATGATACAAAGTGTTAAAATAGGTCCTGAAAAATAGACCATTAATAAGTCTAAGCTATTAACAATCATAATTAGAGCTTTCTCCTGGAGTGTTTTAATTAAAATTGTGCTAACTCAGTGGAAACCTAGAATTACTTCCAAAGCTAAAATGAGGTAATTAATCAAGACTTAACTTATCCTACTATGCTGTTTTTTTGTTTTAGAGAAAATACTCTTTTCTCAAAGAAAGGAAATGAGGAGAGACCAGAAAAGGAAAGGAATAATTCTGACCAGTTAGGCTTTGGATTTAAATAAAGGCCTTTAAAAAGGTCTTTGCCAAACAGCGTATGTTATGACCCAAGTGGAGAAATCTGTCCATTTTAGAGAAGCCCATCAAACATAGACTGCCTTTGCAGTTTTAATGCATGATGGTATTTTTCATTCAGTCATGGAAGATAGTGACACTGACCTTAAATAGGAGTCCATTTGTTTTTGTTTTTTAAACCATCCAGCTTATTTTTTTATATAGATTTTTTAAAAAGCCCTATTTTAAGTAGGCTCTACAGAAGGGGTGCCTGGGTGGCTCAGTCAGTTAAGTGTCTGACTTTTGCTTGGGTCATGATCTCACCGTTCATGGATTTGAGCCCCATGTTGGGCTCTGTGCTGACAGCTCGGAGCCTGGAGCCTGCTTCAGATTCTGTGTCTGTCTGTCTGTCTGTCTCTCTCTCTCTCTTTCAAAAATAAAGAAAACATTAAAAAAATTAAGTAGGCTCCATACCCAACTTGATCTCATGACCCTGAGATCAAGAGTTGCATGCTCTATTGACCAAGCCAGTAGTCAGTGTGAGTCTACTCCACAAGCATTCCAGTGTGACTCCTTTTGGATGCTTTATAAGCACTGCCCATTTCCCTCCACTGAGGAGGAAAATGAAGATCGCTATCCACACCAAAATAAACTAGTAAAATGTGTTTTACATTTTTGTCAGCATTTAAATAGGAAATGTAGAGACTTTTTGATGTATGTGTCTTCAGACTTCTACAGAGGCTCAACTTTCCTCATAACTTAACAGGATAAACAGATGGAGGGAAGGCAAACAACAGCTCCCTAAACTATTTGCTGTCTGGCGGTTGCTTTCCACTTTGGTCTGATTTGCTTCCTCGAGTGGTTGAATGTGTCCATCTGAAGATAAGTGAATTCACACACAGCACGGCTTGATAATCATGTTACATTTCAGGAGAAGCTGTATGTGATCAAACTTGTTAATGACAGTTTCTATGGAAGTAAAGCAATTTTCAAAGCTTTTAGAAGATTATCAGAAGCTGGAGATGACAAATTCCAGATACAGTCATCTCTCTTCCTCCTCCAAAGCCTGTTCTGTTTGTTTCCCTTGTGATAGGAATGACATAAATGCATGACCTTCCCCCTTCAATTCATTTAGTCTTTAAGTGGGCTTCTCTTGGTTTTATATAACACTTTTCTTTTGATATTTTTAAGTGCTTCCTCTTAACAGTTCCAAGAATACAGCGGTTAATTTTCTGCATTGCATTTTCTCTCACTCTAGAATTCAGGTTAGTCATGGAGTTAACGTTCCATTTGTCATTTTGTTAAGGTCACATCCTGTGGCTGTATTGAATTTAGGTTGTATTTTGGTGTTCTGGCTTGATGTATCTCCCGAATTATGACCAGAAATACTTGGCAAGTGAGTTATCTTTTCTGTTTCTTGCCTATGACCTCCTATCTCTTCTAATTCTGGTCATAGTTTGAGAAATAATTTGGAAGTGGCTTAGTCTTTGAAGACTGAATGCAGAGACATGAGTGTGTGTAGCCTTGTTGTGATTTCTCCAAGACAGAATTCATCTAATAGAACAGAGGCTTTAAGGAACTGTATTAGTCATCCATTGCTGTGTAACAAATTGCCCCCAAACCTAGCAGTTTGAAACAATAATCATGTATTATTGCTCAGTAATTGAGGATCAGAAATCCAGATGTGGCTTTACCCAGTGGTTCTGACTTGGGTTCTCTCACAAGGTTTTAGTGAAGTGGTTGCTTGAGATACAATTCTCAAGGCTCAGCTGGAGCATCTGCAAGCTCAGTCCTGTGGAGCTCAGGTTCTTTGCTGGCTGTTAGCTGGAGGCCTTGGTTCCTTTCCATTGTGCTCTTCTCCACAGGGCTGATCACGGCTTGGGAACTTGCATTCCCTAGAGTGATATAAGGAGAAGGAGGAGAGAACAAGACAATGCTTAAGACAGAAGCCACAGTCTTTATAACCGACAGGAAGTGACACTGTCATATCTGCCATATGATACTGGTCACACGGACTATTCTTTGTACTGTGCAGGGGTTGGGGGGGACTACAAGGACTGTCCTGGGACCAAAAATACTCTAGCTTCCAATTATCCTATGTCTACAGAGTGGTTTACTGAACTGACCTCCTCCCTTCTTCCTTATGATGCTTTCAAGCAGAGAATATTATCTCCATTTAGAGAATAGTGGCTCAGGGGCACTTGGGTGGCTCAGTCGGTTATGTGTCCAACTTTGGCTCAGGTCATGATCTCATAGTTTGTGGGTTCGAGCCCCATGTTGGGCTCTGTGCCGATAGCTCAGGGCCTAGAGCCTGTTTCGGATTCTGTGTCTCCCTCTCTCTGTTCCTCCCCAGCCTGTGCTCTGTCTTTCTGTCTCTCAAAAATAAACAAACATTTAAAAAAAAAAAAAAAGAGGCTCAAAGCAAAGAAGACATCACAGAGCCAGAAGTAGGTGAAGTGCTCAAGCTCCTTTGACTATACTGTACTTCCCTTACCTTGAGAATCTGCCCTGTCTACTATGAGACAGCTCTGAACATTCATTTTTGTCTATTTTATTAATCCAAGGTTCCCCCATTTCCTTCAGAATATTAAATATATTTTTAAGAAAGTTGAAGGTGACTTCTGTAGGTCAAAGCGTATCGCCCATATGTGTTTTGCCTTAAATGTCAGGATGGGTACACCGTGTAGGCAAATATAATAAAACAGAATGGCATGCAAAATAGACATTGAGTAAGAAATGGCAAAATGGTTTGCGTTGACCCATTCACTGCACCTGTGCTGTTCGTCCCATCTCCCAAATCCATCTGGAGATATTTTCCCCCTCTGAGTCTCAACTAGAGCTCATGGTTGCCCCTAGAACTTGACTCAGTCACTGCTACCAAGTCTCATTTTTTCCAGAAAATGAAACTGTGCTATATTTAATATTTAATCTATTCCTTTATTATCACCATTACAGCTGGCAATATTTCAGACAATATTTGTAATCCTAATAAGTCTATTTCTCCTTAAATCCCTTGCTTTTATCTTTATGGCTGACCGTACACGCAGGGAATTTGGGGGGCTTTGTAGTTAAACAAGTGCATGTATTATTTTAATAATTAAAAATAACTTATTAACATTTATTTATTTTTGAGAGACAGACACAGCGCGAGTAGGGGAGTGGCAGAAAGAGAGGGCAACACAGAATCTGAAGCAGGTTCCAGGCGCTGAGCTTTCAGCACAGAGTCTGATGCAGGGCTTAAACCCATGAACCCTGAGATCAATACCTGAGCCAAAGTCGGCTGTTCAACTGACAGAGCCACCTAGGTGCCCCTATTTTAACAATGATTTTTAAAAACGAAATATCAACCTTCTTATTCTAGCTTATTTTTAAATAAGAGCAAAGTTCCACATAAAAATACTGTTTGTAAGTCCCTATTGTATCAACATCAAAGGATAGTTTGGCACTATTTATGTGCACATCTAAAGGCTCCATCAAAGTTTGAAGGGACAAATCTATGAAGAAAACCAAGTACTTAGCTGTGAATCTCTCCTTTTTTTTTTTTTAATTTAATGTTTATTTACTTTTGAGAGGCGGGGAGGGGCAGATAGAGAGGGAGGCACAGAATCTAAAGCAGGCTCCAGGCTCCAAGCTGTCAGCACAGAGCCAGACACGGCGCTGGAACCCACAGACCACGAGATCATGACCTGAGCTGCAGTTGAATGCTTGACCACCTGAGCCACCCAGGCGCCCCTGTCTTTCTTAATAACGATTACTAAAGAATAGATCATTGGAGTTTTGGAGTAGGAGAAAGACCAGGTTTGAAGGGATGTTCATAGGAAGGTTCTCTGGCATTTGCACTGTTTCCACACCTCTTAGGTCAGAGCCTCCTCATGGATTTGAAATGGCTCTCTTTTGGTGGTTTTCTGTGCCCTCTGTGGCTACACCAAGCATGAATGGTCAGCAAAATGAGTTAACTTGTCACATAGAATACATTTTATTCACTTTTCTTTAGAAAAATCTGCAGAACTCATTAAACAGCATGTAATAGTAGGAAATTGACATCAATTATTTATAAACATGAAATGAAATAAGCTGTTTAAAGCTTTGTACTCTTAAAAGCCTCAGTGGGTGACAGCAGGAATGGTCTGAATGTGGGGAAAGCCAGTGAGACGTTTTCTGGGGAACTTTTGCTAAAGCAGAGTTTTTGTCTCTGTCTGAATGGGGGTGTAAGAAAGCAGTAAAAAAAAAAAAATCCCTTGAATTGAGTTGTCTTTGTTCCATTTGGTTAGCATTTTGTATCAAATCAGAAATTGTTAAATTATTGTCCTCACCCCTGCTGTTAATGTCAGAACTTTTTATCCAATTTAATACATTTGATACAAATCCTTGGAAGGGGGTGCCAAACAGAATTTAAAACAAAGTTGTTACCAAGAAGGGTAATTTCTCAGTTAATGGTAAAGAGGTTTCAGACTTTGCTTTATGTTCCAAACATATACTAGCATCTTTATGGGGAAAAAAAATGGTAATGTATTCGCTCATTATGAGGGAAACCTGTGAATCATTAAATTGTAATAAAATATGGTCATTATAAGACTAAGATTAGTACAAAGGAAATAGAAGTGAGAGTTATCATTTTACTCTGGTCAAAAGGTAATTCATAGTAAATTCTAATTACCAGTGTTTGTTTTTAACTTTTAAAGAATTGAAGTATAGTTGATATATAGTGTTATGTTAGTTTCAGGTGTTAGGATACAGTTGTCAGGCATTTATATACATTATAAAATGCTCACTGAGACAAGTCTAGTTGCTGTCATCACACAAAGTTGTTACAATATTACTTACTATGTACTCTATGCTGTACTTTACATCTGTGGCTTATTTATTTTATAACTGGAAGTTTTTACCTCTTAATCACCTATCTTCTTTCCCTCACTCCCCTCCCCTCTGGCAACCACCAGTTTGTTCTCTGTATTTATGAGTCTGTTTCTGTTTTTTTTTTGTCTGTTTGTTCATTTGTTTGTTTTTTTTTTTTTTGATTCCAAATATATGTGAAATGTTACGGTATTTAGGGGCGCCTGGGTGGCTCAGTCGGTTGAGTGTCCGACTTTGGCTCAGGTCATGATCTCTCGGTTCGTGGGTTCGAGCCCCGCATCGGGCTCTGTGCTGACAGCTCAGAGCCTGGAGCCTGTCTTCAGATTCCGTGTCTCCCTCTCTCTCTGACTCTCCCCTGCTCACACTTGCATGCTCTCGCTCTCGCTCTCTCTCTCCTCTCTCTCAAAAATAAATAAAACATTAAAAAAAGAGTTTTATAGTTTAAAAAAAAAGAAATGTTATGGTATTTATCTTTTTCTGTCTTCATTTAATATAGCATCCTCTAGGTCCAGTCCTGTTGTCACAAATGGAAGATTTCATTTTTTTCTTTATGACTGAGTGATATTGCTGTGTGTGTATGTGTGTGTGTGTGTGGACAGCACACCTTCTTTATCCATGCATCTATTGATGGACACTTAGATTGCTTGGCTGTTCTATCTTGGCTGTTAAAAATAATGCTGAAATAGGCATAGGAATGCATATAACCTTTTGAACTGGTGTTTTTGGGTTTTTTGGTGGATAAACACCCAGAAGTGGAGTTGATGGATCATACGATATTTCTATTTTTAATTTTTTGGGAATCTCCATACTCTTTTCCATGGTAGCCGCACCAATTTACATTCTCACCAACAACACATGAGGATTCCCTTTTATCTACATCCTTGCCAACACTTTTATGTCTTTTCTTTTTGATATTAGCCATTCTGACAGGTGTGAGGTTAAACTCTTATTACAGTTCTGATTTGTATTTCCCTGATGATGAGTGATGTTGAGCATCTTTTCATGTGTCTGTTGGCCATCTGCATGTCTTGCTTGGAAAAATGTCTGTTTAAGTCCTTTGTCCATTTTTTAATCAGATGTGTTTTTTTTGGTGTTAAGTTGTGTAAATTCTTGATGCATTTGGGATATTAACTCCTTCTCATATGTGTCATTTGCAAATATCTTCTCCGTTTGGGTAGGCTGTCTTTTTGTTTTTATTTGCCTTTTGCTTTTCATTAACTATATTTCTTTATATTTCTATAATTGACATTGAAATATTATAGCTGCTATATAATGAGAGAGGAACAAGCAAGTACTCTTTCTAGATTAAAAATGAGCTTTACACACTTAAATTTTATTAAAGAGGCTAAACACATTATGTAATGTTTTCCGTTGTTAGTTAAATATCTAATGAGCATAGCTACTATTTTACCTCAATAACCTGGTTATCCAGATACTGGATTTTATTTTTGAGAGAGAGAGAGAGAGAAAGAGGAAGAGAGAGAGTGTGGGGGAGGGGCATGGGGGGAGAGAGAGAGAGAGAGAAACCCAAACAGGCTCTACACTCAGCAAAGAGCTTGACAAAAGGGCTTGGTCCCACAACTATGGGATCACAACCTAAGCCGAAATCAAGACGCAGAGGCTCAACTAACTGAGCTACCCAGGCACCCCTCACATCCTGTTTTTGAATTGTGACATGGAATGATTAGAAAATAATAGAGAATATTATATATTTTTTTCAGTTTTATTGAGATATAGTTGATACACAACATGGTATGTTTCAGATGTACAGCACCGTGTTTGGACTTACATATATTGCATAATGATGACCACAGTAAGTGTAGTTAACAACCATCATCACACAGAGAAATGAAGAAGAAAAAGATAAAAATGTTTTCATCCTTGTAATGAGAACTGAAAATATTGGTTAAGGGATTTTTTTTTTTTGGTATCAGTGAAGGAAAACATAAATTTTCTTGAAAATAATTTTAGGGGTACCTGGATGCTCAGTCAGTTGAGCTTCTGACTCATATATGAATTGAGGTAAGGTAGAGAAATGAAAAGTTAGAGGAATGTTGGATAAGGAAGATTTTACACACACACACACACACACACACACACACACACACACACACACACACACCCCTAACGTCCTCCTGTTGCTATTGCAATTGAATTTGCAGATTGAGCTTGAAAGCTCCAGCTACAGATGGGGAAAGGATAGCCAGGAACCTCTCTCTGAGACATTCTGCCAGAATGATAGCTTTCAACGATTTTGGCTCTCACATTTCTTGTATTAAATAGTTATTTCTTTTGTAGGTAAAATTTGCATCCATAAATCCTAGCTGCACAATTCATCTCATCTGTAGATGAGACGTTTTTAATTTTATGAAATATAATTTATGCCTTTTTTTTTTTTCCCCTGTGATGACTCCTCTGTGTGTTTGAAGTAAGGAATATTTGCCTGTTCCTAGTTCAAGATGATACTCTCCTTTGTTTTTGTTTAAAGGCTTTATAGTTTTAGCTTTTTCATTTGAGTCTATTTTCCACTCTGAGTTGATAGTTTTGTATGGTATGAGGTGTATGGATCAGGATTTGTCTTCTTTGTTTCTGTATGTATATCCTGTATTTACATCGTTGGTGAAAAGGACTTGGCTTTGGTACTTTTACTGACAGCCAATTTGCTGTGTAAGTCTACCTCTCTCTCTGCATTCTCTTAATTTATTTGTCACTTGCTATATGAATACCTGACTTCTTAATTACTGATGCTTTTTCAAAAGTCTTGAATTCAGGTGGTAAAACTTCTGTTGTTTTCTTTCCAAGATTAATTTTAATTTTTTTTTATAAACTTTGCACTTCTGTATGTATTCTGAATCAGCTTATTTGTATAAAAAGTGTCTCCGGGGATATTAATTGGGAAGGGTGACATCTGAATAGCACTGTGTCTACTAAGTCATGAACATGGTATCTTCATTTATTTGTCTTCTTTAAGTTTTCTAGCAATGTGAGAGGTATGCATGACTTTATTTCTAAATACTTTATGGATTTTTATGGTATTGTAAAGGAAATGGAGTTTTAATTCCATTTTCTAATTGTCTCTCACTAGCATGTAAAAAATACTACTGATTTTTGTACATTGACCTTATATCCTGTGACCTTTCCATATTTCCTCCTTAGTTAAATGTTTTTGTAGATTTCTTAGGCTTATGTACATATATGATCATGTATGAAAAGAAAAACAATTTTATTTATCCAGTTTTGATGTAAATATGATAAAACTATAATATTATGATGAAGAAACATAAGAGACTGTACGAAGCATGCTTTTGGAAAGCAGTCACGCTATAAGACATTTAAGCAAAGAAGTGAGAAGCAGTGTTTTTATAAAAGGCTCGAGCTGTCATCAAACAATGGGGTTAGGAGCCTCTAGCTTCAGGCCTTTATCCAGGCTCAATTCTTGATCCCACAATGTAAGATTTCTAGCATGGAGGATGGAGAAGTATACTTGGCCTAAAGTGGTTGACAGAGTGTATCTTGAATACTGAAATAATAGAGATCAGATGTTTGCTCAGGCTTGATCTGAACTATAAAATTTCTCTACTCCAACCAAGTTGATGATCTGTCCTTAGGATCTTGGAATTCAGGACATCTCACTGTGGTACAGGAAGATGCAGTTTCTGCACAGGCATGGGATCAGGGAAACCTTCTAGATGCTTGTGCATGACCCTGAAGAAGCACTGGAATTACTTTTGGCAACTGAGATTGCTCTAGTGAAGGCCCTAGTGGCTGATAAGGATGGATGGTTGGCAAGGGAAGAGCCCTTAGAGCCAAATGGAGGACAGAGCATTATTTTTGCCCTCTTCCTCTTTTGTAGACGAAGAATTTTGCTACCTTTTGGTATCCCGTCTCTGACTACCTTAGAAAGGAACTCTGAAACAGACTCTGAGATGAAGATTTGTATGCATGGGTTGGGGACTGCTCTTGGAAGCAACACTCTTAATGGAGTGAGCAAAACAGGACTGGGCGGAGGAAGAAGTTGAGCTTAGATGCAGATGTAAAGGAGGCCGAGCCAGCCCTGGGGGGAGCACTAACCTGAGATGGACTTTTAGAATTGTCCCTAAGTAAAGCAAGGTGATGGGTTTTGTTTTCAATCAGTCAGTGAATGTGAGCTTAGGCTAGGCAGGGCTTTCAGCGGGGAGTCAGTTACCATGAAGGGATTCAGCTGTTGAGTTGTCAGCAGCCAGCCCTCCCACAGCTGGGGAAATGAGAGGCTTAGTCCTAAAGCTGGCGTATCACAGCGACCTCTACACAAATCAAAACTACCGCTGTGCCCATAGGATCTCCACAGTAAAGTGGCCTAGGGAAGTAACTATCACACATTTTATACTATTTTGACAGCAGAATATTTTTTTTAGAGTTTATTTGTTTATTTTGAGAGAGACAAAGACATTGCGAGTGGGGGAGGGGCAGAGAGAGGGAGACAGAGAATCCCAAGCAGGTTCCTTGCTGTCAGTGCAGAGCCCACTTGAGGCTCAAACTCATGAAACCATGAGTCATGACTTGAGCTGAGACCAAGAGTCGGATGCCTACTGACTGAGACACTTTTTTTTTTTTTTGAAGATTACCAGATGCCATTATCACACAAAAAAGAATTAGCACTAATTCCTTAATGTCACCTGAGACTTAGTCCATGAAAATTTCCCTAGTAATATCAGAAATGTCATTTTAAAATTTATTAGAATTAGGACCCAAAAAGATAAAGGAGTTATATAGTACTAATTGGCTCTTATATTCATTGATTTTATTGTATTTATTATATTTATTTAATTATATATTTGTTTTTTAATGTTTTTATTTATTTTTGAGAGAGAGAGAGACAGAGAGACAGAGCATGAGCAGGGAAGGAGCAGAGAGAGAGGGAGACACAGAATCTGAAGCAGCTCCAGGCTCCGAGCCGTCAGCACAGAGCCCAACGTGGGGCTTGAACTCTTGAACCGCGACATCACGACCGGAGCCAAAGTTGGCCACTTAACTGATTGAGCCACCTAGGCGCCCCTCATTGATTTAAAATCAGCTAAATGTGGCTATAATTCTAGGAAGTTCTGCTACAATTCATCTTACCCATTGCATGTCATAATGATTGGAGTGGGATCTCTACCATCATTTTAATCATTTTTTAATAAAGGTACCCAGATTTAATTAGTTTTGATTTTATTTCATTCTAGCCACTGACTACAGTGTCAAGTATAATGCCATCCAAAATAAATATTTGATTTGTAATTTCTAAAGTTGCTGCTACCACTTAAAATATTTCACCAGAACTAATTAACTTCTTCTCAATAGAATTAGCCCCTCTTTTAATAAAGAAATTATAAGACTTAACTTTGATAGAAGGGATCTCCAGAGATCATGATTTCATTTTGTCTGTTGAAATTGGTTTCTGAACCACTCTCATCTCTTTCATCCCTTTGACCAGATTATTCCTTAAATATTAAGATTTTTGTCCTCTGAGAAGGCCATTAGGTTACCATTCTGTGTTTTATACTCTGCAACATTATCTACAGAATTTGTAGAAAACAAATGGGTCACAGATTTAAATGGAGAAAATCAAATTATGTGAACAGGAATAAAAAATTGCAATTAATACTGCGTATTCTGAAAGCTAACATCTTTTAATGATGAATATCACTCTAAGTAATTTGAAGAAAAAAAATTCTAGGGGGTGGCAGAGTTCCTGAAAATGCATCAAATTCATGATTATTATACCTTCCAAATCAAGGAGGTCTTAACCATATTTTTCCAGTATTTAAAATTTTTCAAACATACGGAAAGGATAAGAGAGTTTTTCACTGAAAATCAACCCATTAATTATAAAATTATCATTATATTAGCCTTATCCCATAAGTACCCACTATGCTTATTTCTCTATATCCATCAATTTATTGTATTTATTTCATTTTGAAGTAACTTGAGGACATCACTATATCTCCCCACCACCATACTTTAGTATGCATAGTAATATTTTTATGGTTCTTTTCTTAATTTAACAATATTAAAATTTATTAATTTATTATTTATTTGTATCTTTACTTCTGAGAGAGAGAGCATGCACACCACATGAGTAGGAGAAGGGCAGAGAGAGAGGGAGACACAGGATCTGAAGCAGGCTCTGTGCAGCACAGAGCCTGATGCGGGGCTTGAACTGACGAACTGTGAGATCATAACCTGAGCCAAAGTTGGGCGCTTAACCTCCTGAGCCACCCAAGGGCCACAGTTCTTTTTTTTTAATTTAGATTAATCTTATATACAGTAAAATGCACAAACCTTAAGGCTACCAAAGGCACAATATTTAAATGTACCATAAGTTCCAACAATACATGTATCTCTTCAACCTAAACCCCTAATAAGACACAGAATATTGCCATCACCCCCAAAAAGTTCCCTCAGCCCATTTCCCAGCCAGTTCTCCCACAAACCTTTCAGACACAGCCACTGATCTGAATTTGTCCCCCTCAATTTACCAGTTCTATCAATGGAATCATTCAATGTGTTCTTTTTTGTTTAACACTTTCAGTCAGTAAAATGTTGTTGAGATTTTTAATCATGCAACTTATATCAGTAATTGATTGCTTTTTTGTTGTTGCATAGTATTCCTTTGCATGAATATATCAGTGTATCCATTCTCTTGTTAATGGACACTGGCCATTTCCAGTGAATAAAATTTGATCCTGTGAATAAAATTGCTATGCATGCTTTCGTGCAAGTCTTTCTGTGAAGATATGTTTTTCTTTTCTCGTGGGTAAATATTTAGTACTGAAGTTGCTTGGTCATAGAGTAGACGTGTTTTTAGCGTTAGTATTCTTAGTTGTTCAGAAACTCCCAGGCCTTCCTCCAGAGTGGTCGTGTCATTTGCATGAGAGTTTCAGGTGATACATTTCCTGGCCACCATCTGGTTTGGGAAGTCTTCAAATTTAGCCGTTCTGCTTTATAGGTATTGATACCTCCTTGCAGTTTTAATTTGCATTTTCTTAGTGAATAATGATCCTGGGTATTTATTGTTGTTTTTAGTGTAGTTGACGCACACTGTTACATTTCTTTTAGTTGTACAACGTAGGGATTCAACAACTGTACATGCTATGCTGTGCTCATCACGGGTATAGCTGACATCTGTCACCATACAACGCTATTACAACACTATCCACTATCTTTCTTATGCTGTACCTTAGATACTGAGTTCTTTTTTTTTTTTTTTTTTATTTCTTTTTGAGGGAGAGCATGAGAGTAGGGGAGGGGCAGAGAGAGACAGGGACAGAGGATCCAAAGCAGGCTCTGCACTGAAAGCGGTGAACCTGATGCTGGGCTTTGAACTCATGGACCATGAGATCATGACCTGACCCGAAGTCCGATGTTCAACCAACTGAGCCACCCAGGTGCCCCAGATACTGAGTACTTATAAATGGTTTTGTCAGTTACTTGTTTATCTTACTTTGTGAAGACTTCACAAATAATTTCCTTTTCTTTTTTTTGTTAGAGTACTCATTTTTTTTTTATTATTGAGTTGTAGTTCTTTTATGTTCTGGATAGCTGTCCTTTGTGCATTTATTTTTCCCCAGTGTATGGATGCATTTTGCTAGTGGTATCCTTTGTTGAGCCAAAATTTGTTAATTTTGATAAAATCTAATTTATCAATGTTTTCTTTTATAATTATTACTTTCTGCTTCGTGTTTATGAAATCTTTGCTTACCTTTAAGTTTCAAAGATTTTCTGTGTTTTCTTCCAGAATCTCTATAGCTTTTATGTTTAGATCCATGATCCACCTCAAGTTAATTTGTGTGTGTGTGTGTGTGTGGTGTGTCAGGTCAGGGCTTGTGTTCTTTTTTTTAAAACTATGCATATCCATTTATTATAGGGCCCTTGCTTAAAGACACTCTTTCCCCCCTTTGAATTACTTTGGCATCATTGTTAAAGATCAAATGGCCTTAGAGGTCTACTTAGGATTTTTTAATTTTGTTTCATTAATCTTTTTAATTGTGTCTGTTGATCTGTCTTTGTTTTATAGTAATCAGGTGGTGTAACTTCTTCCATGTCACTCTTTTGTAACTATTACTATGAATTCATGGTTCTTTAGGTTTCTATATAAAATCAGAATGATCTCTTTAATCTCAGGAAAATCACTGCAAGATTATGATGAAACTCCATTGATTCTATAGAGAAGGAATTTTGTCTTTACAATATTGAGACTTTCAGAATTACATATTTCTTGGGGTATCTGGGTGGCTCAGTTGGCCACTCTTGATAACAGCTCAGGTTTATGATCTCATGGTTTGTGAGTCTGAGCCCCGCATTGGGCTCACTGCTGTCAGCACAGAGCCTGCTTTGGATCCTCTGTTCCCCAGAGCCACCCAGGCGCCCCTAGACTAGCTAGGTGGTTTTAAGTTTTGTTGATCTTTCAGAGAACTAACTGTTAGGTTTTTAAACTTTTTCTGCTGTTTGCTTGTGTTCCATGTCATTGATTTTTTTTTTAAAACCTGCTCTGTACTACTTTCTTCCTTCTATTTTGAGTTTGCTTTGCTCTTCTTATAGATTCTGAAGGTGAAAAAATAGGTCATTGATTTTAAGCTTTTTTTTTCTTTTCTAATGTTAAGAATTAAGTACTGTGAAGGTAAAATAACATGCCAGAGGATATACACCTTGGTAATGATGAAATTAGGTCTCAGACATGGTCTGAAAGCTTTTCGTCTAGAGGCACCTGGGTGGCTCAGTCGGTTAAGCATCCAACTTTGGCTCAGGTCATGATCTCATGGCTTGTGAGTTAGAGCCCCACATTGGGCTCTGGTGCTGACAGCTCAGAGCCTGGAGCCTGCTTCAGATTCTGTGTCTCCCTCTGTCTCTCTGCCCTTCCCCTGCTCACCCTCTGTCTCTCTTTCAAATATAAACAAACATTAAATAAATAAATTAATTAAAGCTTTCAGTCCAGTGTTTATTCCATTGGAATAAACTTCCCCTTCCCTGTCCTTAGAGCTACAGCCTTCTAAGTTACTTATAGGTTTTAAATTTCTCCTAAGGATTGTGAAAGTTGAAGAGCTCCTCTTTACTCAGATAACCATTGTGTTGTCAAGACCTCACTTAGCTGATAAATACATACTATAGACCAGCAAGACTGCCCTGGAAACTTTGGCAATGCTTTCATTGGTGAGGAAATCAGAAGTGATTTTTGTAATTGGTACAATCCAAAAATGTTAACAGATTGGAAACGGTGTTGATAAATTCATGGCAGTTCCAGGCAGATAAAGCAACTTAAGCAGCTCAAAACATTATAAGAAGATAGACAAAAAGAAAAAAAAATGCTTGGAACTGAAAGACTGTTTTTTAAATTTTTCAATTTTTAAAATTTTTTTATGTTTTATTTGTTTTTAAGAGAGAGTGAGTGTGGGAGGGGCAGAGAGTGAGAGCGAGAACCTGAAGCAGGCTCCAGGCTCTGAGCTGTCAGCACAGGGCTCAAACCCATGAACCATGAGATCATGACCTGAGCTGAAGTCAGACACTTAATCAACTGAGCCACCCGAGTGCCCCTGAAAGATGTTTTGATTGCAAATTCTCCAATTTTGAATAAACTATATGCCATTTTTTTCAGAATTTTTGAGAAAAGTTTGTAATGCCCAATATGAGTGATACTTTAGTATATAGTATGGCTCTCTGTGGTGACATTTGTAGAGAATGTGTGCTTATATTTAAGGATATATGCTGATATTTTGAAAATTAGTTCATAATAACTTGCTACTCAAGTGCTAGTATTCCCTTTTGTTTTAAGATGAACTGAGCTAAATGACCCAAGATGTTCACTACTCTCTTGGCAAAATGTAAACATTCAAATAATGTTAATTACTTACCCCTTTTTTCCTTACCAGATTAACCAAAATTTCTGAGATTTCATATTATCCCTAAAATGACTCTTTTTGGATTTGATTTGGTAGCAAGTACAAATTTTTTGGCAACATTTCTGTGCATTAGTTAGCAGCAATTGTTTTAATGTCTTGTTTATAACAAATTTTTAATTATAAGGAACCATAAATCTCCTTGAGTGTAGCAAAGCCATTTTCAGCTTTTAAATGCTGCACCATAATCTTTTATTTCAGTTTTTAGAAAGATGGGTGATTGTTGGCAGATAAGTGTGGCTCTTAATTCTCATGAGCATCTTGTACTATTTTCTAGGTGATTCAGATTGCGGCAGTTTAAAAAGGGAAAAAGGAAGGGCACCTGGGTGGCTCAGTAGGTTAAGCATCTGACTCTTGATTTCGGCTCAGATCATGAACTCATGGTTCGTGGGATAGAGCCCTGAGTCGGGCTCTGCTGCTGATTCTGCAGAGCCTGCTTGGGATTCTCTCTCTTCCTCTCTCTCTGCCCCTCCCCCATTCACGCTCTCAAAATAGATGAACATTTTTTTTTAAATGGAAAAAGGAAAGGTGGGGGGGGACATGAAACAAGGGGAAAAGCACAGGACCAGGAGTAAATAGAACTAAGGTCAAGGGCTGCTCTGCCATTAGCTACATGAATGTGCCCTCATACAAGTTATTTAACCCCTTTTGGCCTAAATTTACTCTTCCAAAAAAATTAAAGTTACCCACAATTTCCTAACCTGAGATTCTATTCATCCTTATATGTGAATATTATTATAGACCAAGATTATGCTCATCTTGAAAAATAAGATAGTGATTGATTCAGTGAGAAGATGAGACTTGGGTTTTATCCATCAACAAAACTTAAGTGATTGCTCAGAGTTCAAGGAATTTGACCAAGAGCAAGGAGGAGCCAATGGGAAAGGCTTATGCTACCAGGTGCTTCTCAGCTGATTTGGGTAAAACTTTTGGTTTGACCTTGGAGAAGACCATTATGTTGGGAACAGGCTGAAATAGAATGGCGATTTCATTACAGAGACCATTGAAATTTTTTATTTGCAGATGAGAGGTCAGATGAACTCAGTAGCTGAGGTCTACGTTTTTAGGATAGAATGAGCATTACCTGTTTAATATTATTCCCTTGTGTGTACTTTTCCTGTTGCTGATGAATTATTAAATTGCCTTCCTCTTTCATTTGACTGAAGAATTGTGTGATTTCTGCCTTCTTAAATGTCATCTCTTATTGGAAAATTATGGTTTAGTTTTGTGACCAACTATACTAAATAAGTACATGTTTATAAACGTGTGTGTGTGTGTTTTCTGTTTTCCACGAATTTGATATCATTAGATAATCCTGGTAATTTGGCTGCAGTATGGTAATCCCAGAAAATTTAGATGAAAAACTTCTGGATTGTACTTGATAGTACTTGATAGTAGAAAATATATTTTGTATATATTAGCTCATCAGAAATAGGAATAAAAAGCTGAGAAAAGAGGCTAAACACAGTCACTGAGAGGAAAAATAAAGTCTTGTTTTCTGGTCAGTATGAAAGATACAGCTGAAACCCGAAATGTCACACACGTTCCAAACACATTAGAGATTGGATACAAAATAAGTCAATCAGTCAGTCAATCAGTCAATCAACAAATCAATCAATATGAATTCAAAAGCCAGAAAAGATCCCAGAAACAAAAGTTAATGCAAAGCCAGGAAGGTGCCTGTGTGCACAGGAAGTTCACAAGTATAATTATATTGGTCTTAGAACCTACTGTAAACATTTATGACAGTAATTTTGAAAGCACAAATGAAATGGATAATTTATTGGAAAACTACACATGAAAAAAATTGACCTAAACTACAAGTGCTAAAGATTTTTCAATCAGTTGCTCTTTTCTGTCCCCCCTCATCAAGACACCAGGTGCAGGGGGTACTACAGAATATATTAAAATAGTCCTTCAGTAGAGGGGTGATTTTTATTTTGTGCAAAGTGTCAGAGAGAAAGAAGCTGAAACTACCATTTATAACCATTTATAAATCCAGTTTAACCTTAATACCCAAACTTGGTAAGATAAGGAAATAAAATCACAAGACAGTTTCCACGTTAACACTGATGCAGAAGTTCTAAATAAGATGTTGATTCAGGGGTGCCTGGGTGGCTCAGTGGGTTAAATGTCTGACTCTTGATTTCGGCTCAGGTCATGATCTCAGGATTGTGAGAATGAGCCCCTCATGGGGCTCCATGCCACACGGGGAACCTGCTTAAGCCACCCAGGCGCCCCTAATGTTAGAAATTTTTAATATTCATGTCTATTAATTGTATCTTGAATGGCCTATGAGGTGTTCTGGATGAGAAACAGATTTATTTTTCATTACCTTGTAGTGAGTAATAAGGATATCACCTCTCCTTTCCTTTCCACCCCTTGGGTAATGCAGTAAAATGCAGGTGTAAGAAGCTTTTGCACAAGTAGCCCAGATACTTGATAGGTGAGGGATGGAGAACAATGGGTTTATTCCTTTTATATACAGGGGAGAGGTGGCCACCCTCCTCCCCTCAAGCGAGGAAAAAAATAGATTTTTCCTCATTTGAAGGGGATGGAAAGGATCCTGGATTCTTGGTCTTACCTTTGAAATGCAAATATGTCTTTCCAGGGGTAGGAGAAATGGCTAGTGTTTCTTGCCTTTAAGAAGTAGAAATATGCTCAAGGTCTAGCATTCATACTAGTTGAAATATAAATACTTAGAGTGAAAGAGGTCCAGTCTTCTGGTATATTTGGTATATTGGGACTTAACTTAGGTACCCAGTCCAGGCTATAATCACTTGGCCCTCTTAAATCTTTCAGATCAGAGCAATGAACTAGACAAATGGCTGCAGACCTATTTCTTAGAGTATGTTTCTAGGGGGCAGTGAAGGCAAACATTATCCTTACACCATATACATTTTCTGTATGTCTCAGAAGGATAGGACATTGATAATAGGCCAGTATTAAAGTTTTATTAGAAGTCTTTTTATTGATTTATTTTTTAATTTACATTCAAGTTAGCTATATAGTGCAATAATGATTTCAGGAGTAGAATTCAGTGATTCATCCTCTAAGTATAACACCCAGTGCTCAGCCCGACAAGTGTCTTCCTTAACGCCCCTCCCCCATTTAGCCCCTCCCCCCACCCACAACCCTTCCAGCAACCCATAGTTTGTTCTCTATATTTAAGAATTTAAGAGTCTCTTACTCTTGAAAACTGAAAACAAACTGAGGGCTGAAGGGGGAGGGGGAAAGGAGAAGGGGGTGATGGTCATGGAGGAGGGCACTTGTGGGGAAGAGCACTGGGTGTTATATGGAAGCCAACTTGACAATAAACTATAAAAGAAAAGAATCTCTTATGCTTTGTCCCTCTCCCTGTTTTTATATTATTTTTGCTTTCCCTTCTCCTATGTTCATCTCTTTTGTGTCTCAAAGTCCTCATATGAGTGAGGTCATATAATTGTCTTACTCTGACTAACTAATTTTGTATAGAATAATACCCTCTAGTTCCATCCATGTTATTGCAAAAGGCAAGATTTCAGTCTTTTTGATTGCCAAGTAATACTCCATTGTGTGTCCATACCACATCTTCTTTATCCGTTCATCTGTTGATGGACATTTGGGCTCTTTGCATACTTTGGCTGTTGTCAGCAGTGCTGCTATAAACATTGGGGTGCATGTGCCCCTTCAAAACAGCACACCTGTATCCTTTGTGAAAATACCTAGTAGTGCAATTGCTGGGTTGTAGGGTAGTTCAATTTTTAATTTTTTGAGGAACATCCATACCATGTTCAAGAGTGGTTGCACCAGTTTGCATTCCCACCAGCAGTGCAAAAGAATTCTCTTTCTCCTCATCCTTGCCAACATGTGTTGTTAGAAGTCTTAATGCTAAAAGATAAGAATACTAAAAATGTATAAGGATAGGAAAACAGAGAAAGAGACAGTCCTGGTATATACTGCAGTCTGAACAGTGTGTACACAGAACATTCAGGTTACTACTCAAATAAGTTATTAACAGTTCTCTCTCTCAAAAATAAATTTAAAAAAACGTGGGTGGGGGGGCGCCTGAGTGGCTCAGTCGGTTGAGCGTCCAGCTTCAGCTCAGGTCATGATCTCACAGTTTGTGGGTTTGAGCCCCGCGTCAGGTTCTGTGCTGACAGCTCAGAGCCTGGAGCCTGTCTTCAGATTCTGTGTCTCCTTCTCTCTCTGACCCTCCCCTGCTCATGCTGTCTCTCACTCTCTCTCAAAAATAAATAAAATAAATTTTTAAAGAAGTTATTAACAGTAATAATAAATTCAGCAAGCATGTTGAATTCAAGATACATATGCAAGACCTGACAGGATCCTATGCAGTAACAAATTAAAAATGAATTTGTAAAATACGATTTCATCCTTAAATAGTGAAAAATATAGTAACTAGGAATAGATCTAATAGAAACCTGTATTAAGTTCATCATGTGGAAAATTAGAATATTTAATTGGAAAAATAAAAGAAGACTCGAAGAGGGGGGATAGAAGCTAATCATGGAGGTCAGATTCCGTATTATTAAAATTTCTATTCTCCTAAATCTGTGATCTGAGTGCATTTCTGATTGAAATCCCCGGGGCATCTTTGAGCAATTCGTAAAGCTGATTCCAAAAGTCACATGAGAGAGGGAAGGTCTGAGGAAGTGAAGAAAAACTTTGAAGAGATAAAGAAAACTTGCAGTGTCAAAAATCAGGAAGTAATATACATGTGAGGTTCTCCAGGGAAATGGAAGTGGTAGGGGAGGGGGGAGAGGGAGGAAGGGAGAGATTTTGATTGATTGAGATTGAATATAATGAATTAGCTCCCATAATAATGGAGGCTGAGACGTGCCAAGATCTACAGTCAGTAAGCTGAAGACCCAGGAGAGTCCGTGGGGTAGCTCTATTCTGCTTCCAAAGGCCTAAGAACTAAGAGAGCAGATGGTATGAATTCCAGCCCAAGAGCAGAAAACCAATGTCACAGCTCAACAGTCCTTCTTACAAGAAGTTCCTTCTTATTCAGCCTTTTGGTTCTATTCAGGTCTTCACCTGGTTAGGTCAGGCCATGCACGTTATGAAGGGCATCTGCTTTATGCAGTCTGCGGATTCACATGTTCATCTTGGCCAATGACGCTGTCACAGACTCATCTGGAATAATGTTTGACCAGTTATCTTGCACCTCATGGTACAAACTGACACAGAGCCATCATAATGGCTAACTCGTGTATTTTACTCAGTCTATACCAGACACTATTCTAAGCACTTCTTCATATGTTAATTCACTTAATTTTCACAGTAACCGATGAAATAGGTGCAATTCAAAAATGTGGAAATATAAGAAAACTTGAAATAATATATAGTGAGCTTCCACTGTATCTTTAGTATATTTTTGTAAAATAAGAGTAAATATCAAATGTTAACATTTATTGATTCTGGGTAAATAGTATATAGGTCTTCAAAAATACCACTGTCTTTACTCATGTGTAATTATGAAATATTCAATAATAATTGAAATAAATTAAGGGAGAAAAACTGTAAGGGGGTAGTCATGGTGTTTTCACATGTGTGTAGTGATTTTGTTTAGATATTGACAAGAGCAGGATGAGAGTTTCAGAGAGGGCATGAGCTATTAATGTTCACGGCCCCCTTCCATATTCATGGAACCCAAGGTTGATGACTCTCAGAGTAGACGATTGGACCACTGTAGGATGAAATCATGGAGCTAGCAACACAGTCCTTATGAATATTGCAGACTTGAGCTGAAGTGCTCCAAACATGCCCATGGGGACAGTCCTTGATTCTTTCAGTAAGAACGGGACAAGGCATAGATGTAAAGAACTGAGCAGAGTACCTGCCACTCTACAAAGGCTCAGTGCTGGTTGTTGTTATATGAACTGAGTTATTAATAAGTTTAAACTTTATTTTTCAGAGCGTATACATGGTGTATAGCTTCTGTAAGTCTTTGGAGGTTGGGTGAAGGCTGAAAATCAAGAGTGGGAAGAGCTTAGAAACTACTCTTTGAGATCCATTACCTCCTTGCCAGCAGTGATCTGGTATCTGAGGCATTTGCTTTTCCATCCAAAGCATCCCCAAACCTTGGAGTGTTTGCCTGCAATAAGTAGGGAACTGAAGCCTTTAAAGTCATTTAGGGAAGGTCCTTGGGCCTAGGAACTCTGTGCATTTTTGTTTGAAGGACGTAGGCAATGAGCCCTTGAGGCATTGCCCTGGGAAGGTTGGCTGGCTAACTGGACAGGACACTGAAGGTTTTCCTTGGGCCATTCATCACAGTCCAGAAGATGGCCTTGAGTGTTGCAGACTGTGAAACCCTAATTGTGAAACACTAGCCAGATGGGTTTAGTAAAGTGGTGACAGTGGATCTGCCTTTCAGGGGTGGACTCACATTGAACCAAGCTTACACAGGCTGATGTACACAAGCCAGAATGTAGGCTATTAATTTACAGTGATCCGAGTACTTAGGTCAGCCTGACCAGTACATTTATGCCTCTTTAGCAAAGGTCCTGGAGCGTTTACCAACCAAATAAATTGTAATACTTCTGTATGCTTAACCAAGATGTGTACCTTTCAGGACATTGCTTTAACAGACTGCCAGCTTTTCCTTCTTTTTATTTAGGCTTCCATGTTTGACAAATTCCATTATACTTCAATTCTTTTTAAGTTTATTTTGAGAGAGAGAGTAAGAGCAGGGAAGGGACAGAGAGAGAGAGAGAGAGAGAGAGAGAGAGAGAGAGAGAGAGTGAGAACCCCAAGCGGGCTCCGTGCTGTCAACACAGAGCCCAACACGGAGCTCAAACCCACGAACCTGAGACGACTCATGACCTGAGCCAAAATGAAGAGTTGGCCACTTAATAGACTGAGCCACGCAGATGCCCCTATACTTCTATTCTAAATGACTCTCCCATGTCTACCTCCTGGAGGTCACCCTCATATCCCTTTGATTGAAACTTTTGATTGTTCTCTAATGTTTCAGTGACACATTCTGAGCCATCTCTTGGTTCACTCCCCCAAGTGGTAAATCACACTGACTCAGGGTAGATTTTGCTAGTTTAATTCTGAGGGCACCCACCCTTATTTCCAAGTTCTTGGAGACTGCTCACTAGCCATATATGTGTGGACTTCATCAACTTTTCCTCTTTCATTCTGTTGTTTCTGAGGGTTTCAGCTAGCAATGAGAGTGCCATTTCTCTTTTTCTTTGAGGAAGGTTTCATAGGGTAGCTGCATTAGTGATGTCTCAAGGTCACTAGGGATGGGAATATAGGACCTTCTGCTTCTGGGAGGTCCAATAAAAAAGTGTCATCATTTGGGAGACCCTGAAAATGGCAGGTTCTTGTAACCATTACCATGGTCATACGTTGGCCAGGAAATAACCTTCATGTTATTTAGGGAGGTTCTTGAGTGTTTATATCATGAAACATGCAGCGAAGAACTCAACCCATCCTATGTTCTGCACATACTGGATATGTAGCTTTAGTAATTTCTTTACATGCGAGTCTTCTAAGTTTGTTCTTAAGATTGTTTTAGTTCTTCTAGGTTCCTTGCCTTTACATATGAATTTTAAGATCAGTTTGTCCATTACTGTTTAAAAAAAGCCAGCTAGAGGGGCACCTGGGTGACTCAGTCAGTTAAGCATCCAACTTCGGCTCAGGTTATGATCTCACGGTTCGTGGGTTCGAGCCCTGCATCGGGGTCTGTGCTGACAGCTCAGCCTGGAGCCTGCTTCAGATTCTGTGTCTCCCTCTCTCTCTCTCTGACCCTCCCCTGCTCATGCTGTCTGTCTCTCTCTCTTAAAAAGAAATTTAAAAATATTTTTAAAAAGTCAGCTAGAATTTTAATATGGCTTGCGTTGATTCTATAAAACGATACGAGACATATTGGCAACTTAACAGTGACTTGTTTTCTGATCTATGAATATGAGATGTTTTTCCTTTTATGTAGATCTTTAATTTCTTTTAACCATTTTCATAGTTTGAAGGGTGTGCTTTATATTTCTTTTGCAGACTGAATATTTAAATATTTTATCCTTTTTGATTCTATTGTAAATGGAATTGTTTTCTCAGTTTCATTTCTGGATTTTTTTTTATCATTAGTGGATAGAAATTTAATAGGTTTTTGTAATTTATCATTTACCCTGGAATTTAGCTGAACTTACTTGTTCTAATAATGTTTAGTGGAATTCTTAGGATTTTCTCTATGAAGGATCATATCATCTGTGAATAGAGATAGTCTCACTTCCTCCTTTCTAATCTAGAAACCTCTTCTTTCTTTTTGATGGCTAATTACTGTGACTAGAACCTCCAGTACAATGTTGAATAGAGATGGTGAAAACAGACTTCCTTACTTTATTCCTGAACTTGAGTGGAGCAAATGCCTTTTTTTTTTTTTACCATTAAATATGACATAAGCTGAAGATTTTTTAAATATCAGGCTAAGTTTCCTTCTATGCCTAGTTAGCTGAATGCTTTTATCATGAGTGAGTATTGGATTTTGTCAAATACTTTTCTGTCTCCATTGTGATGATTGTATGATTTTTGTCCTTGATGAGTGATTATAGTTGATTTTCAGATGTTAAACCAATCTTGCATTCCTGGCATACTTGCCACATGGCCTTGGTATGTACTACTTTGAGCATGTAGTGGGATTCACTCTGTTGGTATTTTGTGTAGAATTTTTTGCTTCTGTATTCATAAGGGATATTAATCTGTAGTTTTCATTTCCTGTGATGTATTTGTATCAGGGTAATACTAGTATCACAGGATTAGTTGAGAAGTGTTCCCCCTCTTCTTTTTTGGGGAAAGAGTTTATAAAGGATTGGTATTCATTCTTTTTTGAATACTTGGTAGAATTAATTCATCAGCGAGGCCAGCTGGGCCTAGGCTTTCCTTTGTGGGAAGTTTTAAAATAATTAATTCTATATTTTTGTTCATGAGTGGCCTTCAGAGATTTTCAACTTATTCTTGAGTCCATTTTGATAATTTGTCATTATAGGAATTTGTCCATTTCATTGAAGTTACCTCACTTGTTGGCATACAGTTATTTGTAGTATTCTCTTCCTATTTCTCTAACATTGGTAGTGAAGGACTGGTTTTGTTCTTGATTTTGGTAATTTGTATTTACCCTCTTGTTTGGTTTATTGTTCTAGAAAAAGACTTGTCAGTTCTGTTGATCTTTTCAAAGAAGCAACTTATTTTTATCCATGTTCTCTCATGTATTTTGATTCTTGATGTCATTTATTTCTGCTGTAATCTTTATTACCTCCCTTCTGCTTGCCTTGTGTTTGATTTGTTCTTATTTTTGTACTTTCTTAAGATGGAATATGTTATTCATTGAGATCCTTCTTCTTTGTCAACATAGACATTCATTGCTCTAAGTTTTACTCTGAACGCTGATTCAGTTACAGCCCACAAATTGTGTTATGTTGTGTTTTCATTTTCATTCATCTCAAGATATTTTCTAATAATCCTTGAGATTTCTTCTTTGGCCAATTGGTTATTAGTGCATTTCGTTTCCAGATACTTGTCAGTTCCCTAAATTTCCTTCAGTTATTGATTTCTGATTTAATTGCTGTGTGATCAGGAAACGTCCTTTCTATTTTTTCAGTTATTTTCAATTTATTGAGATTTGTTTTATGTCTCAGCATTTGTCTGCTCTGGTGGATGTTCTGTGTGTGACTCAGAAGAAGTTGTATTCTATAGTGCTGTTGGACTGTTCTAGAGAGAAACGTTAGTTGTAGTTGGTGTATAGAATTCATCAAGTTTCTATATTATCTTTCCTTGATCTTGTGCTAGGTTGGTCTACCCATTATTGGAAGTAAGGTAATAAAGTTTCCAACCATAATTGCTAAATTGCCTATTTTTCCTTTCAATTTTGTCAGATTTGCTTCCTCTCGCCTTGCCTTGGTCACTGTGGAACTTCTAGCCTATGATGAGTCAGGGAGGGGGATCAGGGCCCCAGTATTTTCTGCCTACAGTGGCTGGGGTAGAACTTCGACCCTCGAGGTAGCATCTGGGTGGGGGAATGAGGTCCTGTTGACCTCATCTGACTGGAACAGAGCTTCTGGAACATGCAGCTTGAGGGAGTGGGGAGATGAGAAGTGCCAGAAGCAGACTCTGCCTCTGGTTGAATCCATAGCTTCAAACTGGGAGCCATTGAGGAGAGGGAAGCTCCTGGCTTCTTGGAGTCACATGCCTGGAGTCACATGCCTGGAGTCAAGCTTCCCCTGAGCTGGGAAATGGGTGTCATACACTGAGTTATGGCTCAAATGCCACAGATTCTCTTTTTACTGAGATGTAGTAGATTTTGTTGAGTGAATAGCTCTCCATTGGCTGTTTGTGTTTAAGACAATTTCCAGAAAATATGAATGATTAATGTTAATGATTGGTTTTTATGACATGTACCCGTTAAGTTGTTTTTTCTCAGGAGAAAGTCTTCCCACCCCCCTTTTCCTTCATTCGCAAAGTCCTCCTCCTTCCTTTGTTTTTGAAAATTCTGAAATACCACGATTTTTTGCTTCTTCCTATTTCCTCTCTCGCTTTTGGTTTGATGATTTATTTTTATAAGGAGATTGTTTCAGTGTTAATAACATGAAATGGAATTATAGAGGTATATTCAAGAAATAGTTTCTTCTCTGTGGGATCACTCTCTGTCATTTCTTAGCTATTCCATGAACACAGATGGCTTCATTGAGATTTATGTGGATGTTGAGTCTGATAAAAATTGTGGGTAACGTTACACTGACTCTGCTCTAGTTTCTTTATTACATTGATGTACTATGTCTGTGAGCTTTTTCAGACAGCACTTTGGGGACAGTATCTTGGAACCTTATTCAGGCAAACCATCATAACTTCTGTTTGCTTATGCACTGTCTTGTTACATGCCATTAAATTTCAGGCCAAACCTGATAATGGCCTCTGATTCTTACCTGGAGTTTTTTTAAAATTTTTAATGTTTTTAATTTATTTTTGAGGGACAGGGAGAGACAGCGTGAGCAGGAGAGGGTCAGAGAGAGGGAGATACAGGATCTGAATTCTGAGGCTCCAGGCTCTGAGCTAGCTGCCAGCACAGAGCCCGATGCAGGCCTTGAACCCACAAGATGTGAGATCATGACCTGGGCTGAAGTCAGACGCTTAACCGACTGAGCCACCCCGGCGCCCCTCTTACCTGGATTTAATACTGGATCTAAGATACAATCCCCAATCCAGACATAGTATACGGTTTTATAATTGTAATAACATACTAATTATATTTCCCTCCAGTAGCCACTGTCCTATGATCAAAATGAAGTCAGAAATCATTTGTATGACAGAGTTAATTTCACTGAACACAGGGCTTTCTCCATATTATGAGAGTCAAAGACTAGGCTATTTATACCTTAGAGAAAGAGGTATGCTCAGACATTGTATAAACCTCTAAATCAGAGCAATTTTCTAGGTCTTTTCTGTCAGTTCTGTTCATTTTCTAATACAGCACTTTACCCTTATCTACATAACGGTAATGGGCATGGTGGTGGGAAGTGGAGAACTCACCAAGAGAAATAACATCATGGAAGCCCCCCGTTTTTTTTTTTTTATTATTCTGAAAGTTCTAAAAAATCATCTTGTCATTGTGAGTTCCTGGTATTTTATGATACTCCATTTTCACCCAAAACATTGAAGAATCCTGGTTTTATTAGACATCATAGATCTCCTTGTTTGGTATTAAAAAATTCCTAAGTATCAGATATTGTACATCACATAAGGAGGAGACATTCATCTATCCTATTTTATTTTCTGAGGACCCTAATTGGGTCCAAACTCTGGATGCATCCTTGTTTAACAATGGTTTAACAAAGCAGTTCCAATTTAACAGGAAAGGAAGGCCATTATACTGTTTGCCCTGCTATTCAAGGCCTTTTTTTTCCCCCCTCTGGGTGGAAGATATTTCTGAGCAGTGAATAAGGGAAGTATGGAGAAAAGGGTCAAGTTCCGTGGCTCCTTTGGATTTAACAACTAATTCTGTTTCAGCATCATGGCTTTTATGGCTATTATTAGTTAATTCTTATGACCTATGGAAGCTCAGTGTTTGAAGCCCTCAGCCTTGTGTGATAGGGCAGAATTCTAACATCTTAATGGTTCCTCTTCCCATGTTCTCGGTTTGCAAGTTAAGACCCAGAAAAGCCAAGTGACTTGTTGGAAATCAGACAGGTCTCTTGCTTCCAAGTTTAGTGATTGTTTGAGCTCATGGAGATACCTTATAGGAGTGGTAACGTCCAGGGATGTAAAGACAGTTCTTAGGGTTCAACACTTCTTTTCCTTTCCCTGGGTTTCCTAGACTCACCTGCCCAGCAAGTAGGAGTAAAAGGGGGGTAAGAGTTCTTCATGGACTGCTTTCCTGGTCCCAGAAAACCCTGCAGCCACTTGATTTATTTTTTTGAAATGGCAGGGGCACATTACGATGGAGCCCCCAAAGCCTAGGTTGAGTTTGCAGAGCACAGCTCTGGCCTTGCTGATTTTGGACATGCAGAGTGAGAAAGTCACAAGCTCTCTTGTGTTAATCTGAGATTTCAGGGTCAGTGTGTCACCTCAGCATTACCTACTATATCCTTCTGAATATAATTTCCAGAGCTCGATAGGAGAAGAGATCACTTCATGACATTGTTGCATTAAAGATTCACTTTGAAAATCGTATGTGGAATTCTTTGATACTGAGCACTAAGAAGGACACCACATCTATTAAGCTGGCTGAGGAATAGCAGGAAAGAGCCAGCTTACATGGAGCTGAAAGCCTGACACGATTCTTCAGGTTTTTTCTTCTAATTCAGACCATTTCTGTGTTCTGGTAAAACACTGTTCATCCTTGCACAGAGGTGACACAGACTAAATTTTGGTTGTTGCACAACACAGAAGGCTAATAGGAAGTGCACTTACACTTGAGGTTCTGTCTTTGTAAAAAAAAAAATTAAACACATTTAAAAATAGTCTGGCTAAAATCACCCTGTGTGGAAGACACTAAAGATATAAAGTTTGCTAAGCTGCTTTACAGTGGATTCTAATGACACTAAAGTATTTACCAGTAATATGATTTCTTTATATGCTGCACAGTCATTTTTATGTTATATTAACTTCATTTTGTGTTTTTTGGATCATACCCACAATGCTTAGTGTGCAGTGGGTTGTGACCTAATTGCCCTATTATTCAGTATTAAATAACCTATAAGAAAAAAAAGGAACAGAAGTGTTAATTAAAAGGAATGAGTCTTGGTTACTATAGATGGTATAGAAGACCAAACAGTAGAATTATCACAAATGTAAATGGACTATCAAGCAGACATACCACCAGAATTGAGGAGATTTCTTTTTCTTTTTCTTTTGGAAAGAAACCCCCCAAAAATGTACCAATGGGGATTTATTTAAATCTGAATGAAATGAAGAGTTAAATACAACTCACATAAGGATGCCTTCTATTTTACAAATAATTTTTAAAAGATATTTATTTATTTTGAGAGAGAGCGAGAGAGAGAGAGAGAGAGAGAGAGAGAGCGCATGCATGAGCATGAGCAAAGAGAGACAGAGAGAATCCTAAGCAGGCTCCATGCTGTCAGTGTAGAGTCCAAGGTAGGGCTTGAACTCATGAATCGTGACATCATGACCTGAGCCGAAATCAAGAGTTAGACACTCGACTGACTGAGCCACCCAGGCACCATAAAACAATACATCTTTCTCAGTATTTTACACCTAATTTAAAATGTCTAGATTCTCACTGCTCTGAACAGTATATTAAAAAACTAAGTGATAATACTTCCAGGTTTAAAAAAATTATATAAGTCATTCCTTTTCAAAGGCATCTGCCTCTTACACATGATTACATAGGGGACAGTGTGAAAAGGACAGATATATCCTGTTATTTTCCAATAGTAAGGTTGTTAATGTACTAAATAGTACCGACTAGTAATTTCCCACTGTAACTGTTCTTTACAGTTCAGCTAAAGGAAAGACTTGAAGATCAATGTTCAGAAAATTGGTGTAGTTCTCATAAATAGTAGTTAGTTGGGTTTTTATCCATTACCTTTGTGTTTTTGTCTGTTTTGTTTTTATTTGTACAAAGTAGACAACTCTGGAATAGTAGTTAAATTTGATCTGAAACAATATTTTTTTAAGTTTATTTATTTTGAGGGAGGGAAGGAGGTGTGTGTGTGGGAGAGAGAGAGAGAGAGAGAGAGAGAGAGACTATGAATGAGTTGGGGGAGGAGGTGGGCAGAGAGAGAGGGAGAGAGCACAAGAAGGGGAGGAACAGAGGCAGAGGGAGAGAGAATCCCAAGCACACTTCACACTGTTGGCACAGAGCCTGATGTGGGGCTGGAACTCACAAACCATGAGATCATGACCTGAGCCAAACTCAGGATTGGATGCTCAACCAACTGAGCAACCCATAGAGCCCCTGAAACAAGAATATTTTTATTTTGTTTGCTAACTTACCTAACCGAGACACCTGTTTCTGTAACTTTGGCTCTCAGCTTTAAATACATGAAATGCCACATTTGAAGCTCTCAAGACTCCCCCTCCCCACCTTCTTCCAAGATTAGTTCCTAATATCCAACCCCTCTGTGTTTATTTCCATTTGGATAGTAAGATACACCTAAATTCAATGTGTCTAACACCAAATTTGCCTCTTCCTTCAGTCACAGCTCCCAAAGCCATTATGGCTCTCAGTGACTCCATTTTCCTCCCTGCCTCAAGCTTGGATTCTCCAACTCACCTTGCCTCCTCCCTTCCTCTACTTACCTTCCATCTGTATTTCTTCAGCACCAGATACAGGTCGTTCTTCTTTACTTTGAATTTCTCTCAAATAGCTCCTGCTTTCTGTCCCCAGCACCACTCTCCTGTCCCATCCCTCACCATAGCTCACCAGCACTGGAGTAGCACCTCCTTAACTGGTCCCCCTGCCTCCCTGTCCTGACTGCAGTCCATCCTCCATAAGACCCCAGCAGCCCTCCTCAGGTACCCCTTCCCCAAGATTTTCAGCTGTTTGTAAAACAGCTTCTCTTTGGCCCATAGACTAGAGTAAAAAGGTCCCAGCCTCAGACTCAAGGATTCACACAGGTCTGTCCCCAGTCCATGTTTTTTTCCCCTGACGATCTATTCCTCCTCAATCACTCCAGCCAAGGCTGTCTTTTGACCAGTCAGTAAGATTGTAGTTGCTCTTTCAGATTTTGAGCCTTTTCCGCTATATTTCTCACTTAGAATTTCTTCTGCCGTGCCCACCCGGATCCATCTTTGTGCCTATTTACCACACCTCTGTTTATTTTTGTAGACTTTCCTGTACTCAATACATATTTAGTGGGCATGTACAGTGGGTTCTGTCTCTGAAGCTGGTCTTGGTGGGAGCTAAGGGAAGAGTCTTTGCACCTAGCTCCCTTGTGACAAGCTCCTGCTTTTGGTATGTAGCACAACAACCTGGGGTCTCCTAGGAGACCTCTCATAGTAACTGCTCTCTGAACATACAGAGAGCCTCATGTTGTTCACTCTCTCACTTCCTCACAACATCCATAGATAACATGGCTACGTGGTGCTGTTTTTTGTTGATGAGTGAACTAACTGTGCCTTGAATGAGGTCTTATCTTCTGTATGAGTCAGCGTCCTCATAGGTGAAAGGAAGAATCGAAAATCATCCAGGACCGAGACAGTTTCATGATTCTGGTCGTTGCACGAGTGTTTTCAGTGGCCATGCATTGTTGGCCAACTTTCCATATCCATATCTATTAGATTGCATGATCTTTGCGGAAAGACTGGTAAATTCTCAGCAAATGTGTGTTGATTGATTTTTAGCATCTTATGCATCTTTGTTATAGGTCTTGCTTGGGAACATTATTTTCCGCTCCCTTCCCCTAATTCCTTACAGGAGTTTTTTTCTTGTTCTTGAAAGAAAGGCAAATAGGAACATTCCTAATACACTGTCTGTCTCAGAATGCCTAGGAACATTAAGTTTGTTTGTGTTTACCTCTTGAGGGCAGTTTTAGGAAAGAAAACATGAGACTCTTTTCTTAAATGGTATTCATCTCTCCAGTGTCACCCAGTACTCTTAAAGTTACCCAGCCTCGCCACTTATCTGCTAGAAAGGAATGATGATTTCTTATCACAAAGAATCAAAGCGATAGCAGGTTTAGTCATTAAGCAAGAAGCTCCATCTGAGTCACAAGTGATTTTTATATATGTAAAGCCCAGAAGAGGCTGGTGTGTAGGCAGTGTGTATCAGAACAAGAGTCTGCAGTGGGACTTTATTAGGGCTGGAAGTAGTCCTGGAATCTGGGCCTTTAAATGCTGCTTACTGAGTCTGTGCTCATAATATTGCCAACATCCCACCATGGGCTCAGTGATTAAAATAACACTGAGCATAACTCACATTTTGTTGGCGAGGTAAGACATACAATTCTTCTTTCCATCCAGGACAGAAAATCCAGCGTAGGTGCAAATCAGGCTGCTACAGATTCAAGGTTTCTTACTTCATCTGGGTCCTCAGATCTTCCTGTGTATCTGTGTTATCTTCCCTCCCAAGCTTTTGGGTGAACCAGTCCAGACCCTTACCCTTCCTTCTGTTTCCTTCTGTTCTTCGCTCTCAGTGGAAGATTTTACCTTTAACTTCCTAGAGAAAATAAGAGGCCGTAAATCCCACCTTCCCATCCATCCCATGCTGGCTTCTTTCACTGCTGTTGAAATGCATGAAGGTGGTGTCCAAGGGCCAGATCTACTCCATGGCTTCAAAGTGTGTTGATCAGCCTGTCCCTCTAGAACCATTCTAGATCCTTCTAGAAGAGTGGATCTCAACCCTAGCTGCACATTAAAATGAGCTGGCCTGCTTTTACAAAACTAATTCTTAGGCTCCACCTCTGGCCAGTGAAGTCGGAGTCTCTGAGGTTGAAACTCAGTGTATCAAGACTTAAAAAATATTTTTAATGCTATTTATTTTAGAGAGAGAGAGAGAGAGAGAGAGAGAGCGAGCGCGCGCGCGCGCACACACACAAGCGGGGGAGGGGCAGAGAGCAAGGGAGACGCAGAATGCGAAGCAGGCTCCGGGCTCTGAGCTGTCAGTACAGAGCCCCATGTGGGGCTCAAACTCCTGAACTGTGAGATTATGACCTGAGCTGAAGCTTGATGCCTAACTGACTGAGCCACCCAGGTGCCCCATGTATCAAGACTTTTTAAAATTTCCCTAGGTGTAGCCAGGTCTTACATGAGCAGCCAGGCTTACAAACCCATCTTAGCCTAAAAACTCCACAAGGTCAAGTATCTTGTGTGTGTTGAAATTATTCTACTTCCCAGAGCTCCTCTGTATCAAGTAATAATAATGTTCTTCACATACAGGCCCTTACTATACCAGACTTGAGTGAATTTTTGTATTCATACAACCAAAGTGAAAAAAATTATACTATCGTAGTTTTTTTTAGTTTATTTTTATTTATTTTGAGAAAGAGAGAGCATGAGCAGGGGAGGGGCAGAGAGAGGGGAGAGAGAGAGAGGAGAGAGAGAGAGAGAGAGAGAGAGATTCCAAGTAGGCCCCATGATGTCAACATGGAGCCCAGTGTGGGACTCAAACCCACGAAACATGAGGTCATGACTTGAACTGAAATCAAGAGTTGGACGCTTAACCGACTGAGCTACCCAGGCAGTAATTTTTAAATTCTAAGAAGCCTCCAAATACCTGTCAAACAAAATTATAGTTAGTATGGTTGAGAAGAGAAACAAAAAGGTAAATAGTTTATGCCTCAGTTATTAGAATTGATATGTTCACTATTTCTCGCATATACATTTGACCTCAAAAGTTGTAAGCATTTCTCACTTAGAAACCTGCCACTCAGTGCTTTGCTCACTGAATGTGAAGTTCCTTTGCTCTGGAAAAACTGTGATGTTTAAGGTGTGATACTGATTGGTATACGAAAACGTGATTTTATGGAGAGTATTTCCCCTATATACAGAAAAAATTTTTCTGAGCCACATTTCTATCCTTATCACTGTGTCTATGTGTGGACCTTGAGCACAGCTTATTACTTCTGCATGTTGATAACTATTTTGTGGTTGGTTCTTTTTTTTCTAATTTTTTTTAACATGTATTCATTTTTGAGAGACAGAAACAGAGCATGAGCAGGGGAGGGGCAGAGAGAGAGAGACAGAGAATTCGAAGCAGGCTCCAGGCTCCAAGCTATCAGCACAGAGCTTGATGTGGGGCTCGAACTCACGAACCATGAAATCATGACCTGAGCCAGTCAGACGCTTAACTGACTGAGCCATCCAGCCACCTCTGTGGTTGGTTTCATAAAGTACCCAACATCTGAATTCAATTAAGTGTTGAATTTTTATTAAAATAATTATTAAAGTATTTTATATTAAATAAAGTATAAGATACTTATTAAAATATCAAATGCATTTTATTATATTAAATATGTTAAATATTTGTTAAATATACATTGAATGTTAAATATATGCCCTATTCTTAATATGATAAACATATCAAGGCCAAAGCTGATAAACCAAAAATTCACTCAAACGGTTTCTTAGAAATTTTTGTCAGCTAGCCCTTATTTCCATTCAAATATTAATTTGCATATTTTATTCTACATACCCAATAGAATAGTATTCAGCCTTGAAAAGGAATGAAGTGCTAATATACACTGTAACGTTGCTAAACCTTGAAAACAGTGTGCTAAGTAAAAGAAACCAGCCATTACCAGAATTACTGCATGATTCCATTTATATGAAATGCCCATCACAGATAAGTATATAGAAACAGGAAGGAGTGGTTGCCTAGGGCTAGAAAAAATGAAGAAAAATGGGCAGTGATGGATCATGGGGACAGGGTTTCTGGGTGATGAAAATGTTCCAAAATTGGAGTGACGGTTGAACCACCTTGTGAATGTACTAAAAAGCACTGAACTATAAACTTTTAATGGGTGAATTGTACTGTATGTGAATCATCTCAATAAAGCTGCTATAAAACTTTTATTGACAAAAGGAGATACGAATCACATTTTACCTTCATTCTACCTGAACTTCAAGTATAAAGGTTTGATAGAAACTCCACAAGTGTGCAGAGACTCAAGGTGTATTCCATCATGAGGTCTTCCTGCAGTATTTCCTGGACAATGGGATTTGGAAGATGAGAATGGAGAGATAGCAATGTAAGGATGGGTGATACACATGAAATAGACAGTATAGCTTGGAGTAGTAAAACTAAATGGTTGCCATAAATGGGATGATGATATATGTACTTTGCCAATACAGTCCAGTTTATGTTTCCTTCCCTGGCCCGATGAAGTGGTGCCTTAACTCTCAAAACTTTTTCTGACTTAGTAAATTATATGAATATCCTCAAACTGTAGGAGGTATTATCCTGTGTAAAGGCAACATGTTCTAACAACGCAGATATAATATAACATTAGTGATGGGGGGACCTTCTGCTGGGTGAGTTCATAAAAAGTAGGATGCGTCTAGTAATTACCTTTGATGTATTCCTGGGAGTAAAAGGATATTCCTTTAAATTAGAGGCTAGGGTAGAGGAGGTTGTTAACTAATTTTAGACTAGGAATAGAAGATTTATAAGTGTTTAGGTCTTCCAGCTCTTAAGGCCATCAGAAGTCCTTTGTCTTCCCTGCCTTGGGCCATACATTTCCTCCCCCATCATTGTTCATCAAATTCAGATCTTGCTGTTTCAGTAGTTCTTTCCCACCTATTCTTTTTTTTAAAAATCAATTTATTTATTTTGAGAGACAAATAGAGAGAGAGCATGAGCAGGGAAGGTACGGAGAGAGAAGGAAAGAGAGAATCCCAAACAGGCTCCACACTGTCAGCGCAGAGCCCAGCATGGGGTTGGAACTCACGAACCATGAAATCGTGATCTGAGCTGAAACTAAGAGTCAGATGCCCGACTGACTGAGCCACTAGGCATCACTCCCACCCACTTTTACTTCATGATGTATGGGATACATTGTCACCACGTTTTGTGGTAGGTATTTTCTGTTAGTTTTTGCTTAATTTATCCTCTTTACTCTTTCTTTAGGGGTATTTCAGGGAGATTTAAAATCTACACTGCAACCCCTTACCTGCTTCCCAGGTAGCCTGCCTCCAGAAACCACATCTCCCTCTTTCTTGGTTAATTTGTTTTTCTTATTCAGCACACCTTACAGCAAATAACCATGAAAGAGCTTATGGGTAAGGTTTTGCTTTATCATTTGAATTCTTGATATCTTTATTTTACAAAGACCTTTAGATAGTTTGGCTAAGGAGAGCATTCTGGTTAAAAATCCACTTTCTTCCTTTCTTTTATTTTCTAAATTCCAGATATGACTGAAATCATACGGTATTTGTCTTTCTCTGATTTATTTTAATCAGCATTATACTCTCTAGCTCCATCCCTGACCTTGCGAATGGCAAGGTTGGCGAATGGCAATGAATAATATTCCATTATACACACACACACACACACCACATTTTTAAATTTTTTTTTAAAGTTTTTATTTATTTTTGAGAGACAGAGAGAGACAGCATGAGCAGGGGAGGGTCAGAGAGAGAGGGAGACACAGAATCCGAAATAGGCTCCAGGCTCTGAGCTGTCAGCACAGAGCCCGACACGGGGCTCGAACCCAGGAACCATGAGATCATGACCTGAGCTGAAGCCGGATGCTTAACCTACTGAGCCACCCAGGCGCCCCACCACATCTTCTTTATCCATTCATCTATTGATGGACCCGTGGGCTGCTTCCAAAATTTGGCTATTGTAAGTGATGCTGAAATAAATATAGGAGTGCATATGTCTTTTCAAATTAGTGTTTTCATATTTCTTGGGTAAATACCCAGTAGAATTACTGGATCATATTGTGTTTCTATTTTTGATTTTTTGAGGAACTTCCGTACTGTTTTCCACAGTGGCTGCATCAGTTTGCATTCCCACCAACCGTGCAAGAGGGTTCCATTTTCCCTACATCCTTGCCAACACTTGTTGATTCTTAGGATTTTGATTATAGCCATTCTCACAGGTGTCAGGTGATATCTCAGTGTGGTTTTGATTTGCATTTCCCTGATGATGAGTGCTGTTGAGCGTCTTTTCATATGTCTGTTGCATATCTGGATGTCTTATTTGAAAAAATGTCTATTCATGTTTTCTCTCCCCATTCTTTAAATTGGGTTGATTGATTTTTGGTGTTCAGTTACAGGAGTTCTTTATATATTTGGACATTAACCCCTTATTAGATAATCTTTTGCAAATAACTTTTCCCATTCACTAGGTTTCATTCATTTTGTTGATAATTTCCTTCATTGTGCAAAAGCTTTTTAGTTTGGTGTAGTTAGGTTTTATTCTTGTAATTGATTACTAGTTTCGTACTGTTGTGGTTGGAAAAGCTTTCTTGATATGATTACAGTGTTGTTAAATTTATTGAGACTTGTTTTGTGGCCTAATATGTGATGTATCCTGCAAGTGTTCTATGTGCCTTTGAAAAGAATTTGTATTCTGCTGGATGGAATGTTCTGTTTATACTTGATCTAATATGTCATTCAAAGTCACTGTTACCTTAAGGATTTCTGTGTGGATGATCTCTCCATTGATGTAAATGTGGTTTTTAAGCACCCCTGTATCATGGTATTACTGTCAATTTCTTACTTTATGTCTGTTAATATTTGCTTCATACATATAGGTGCACTAATGTTGGGTGCATAGGTATTATTCATAATTGTTATATCCTCTCCTTGTACTGATCTTTTTATCATGAAGAACTGCCCTTCTCTGTCTTTTATTATGGTCTTTCTTCTAAAGTCCACTTTTCCTGATAAAAGTATTACTACCCAGCTATTTTTCATTTCCATTCACATGGAATATCTTTGTGTCTCCCTCCCTTTCAATTTGTATATGTCTATTAGTCTGAAGTGCATGTCTTGTAGGCAGCATATAGATGTTTCTTATTTTACCCATTCAGTCACCCTATGTTTTTTGATTAGAGCAGTTAGTCAATTTTCATTTTTAAAAAATGTTTATTTATTTTGAAGGAGTGTGAGCAGGGGAAGGGCAGAGAGAGAGGGAGAGAGAGAATCCCAAGCAGGCTCCACACTGTCAGCATAGAGCCCAGCGTGGGGCTTGATCCCACAAACCATGAGATCATGACCTGAGCCGAAATCAAGAGTTGGATGCTCAACTGAATCAGCCACCCAGGTGCCCCAGTCAGTTTGCATTTTAAAGTAATTATTGATAGGTATATATGTATTGCCATTTTGTTAATTATTTCCTGGTTGTTTTTGTAGTTTTTCTCTGTTTTTCTCTTACTCTCTTCCCTTATGAATGATGACTTTGTTAGTGTTATGTTTGGATTCCTTTCTTTTCATTTTTTGTGCATTTCATGTAGGTTTTCAGTTTGTGGTTACCAATGCTGTTCATATATAACACTCTATGTATATAGCAGTCTCTTTTAAGTCAATGGTCACTTAAGTTTGAGCACATTCTAAAGGCACTACATATTAACCCTTCTCCCCCGCATTTTTTTGATATCAAATGTTCCATATTTTGTATATTCCTTAATTACTTGTAGAAACAGTTAATTTTACTACATTTGCCTTTTAAACTGCACAGTAGCTTTATCTGTGGCTGCCATGGCTAATCCACTACCTTTACAATATATTTGCTTTTACCATCGAGATTTTTTTTTGTACATAATTTTCTTTTGGTTAAGGCCTTTTATTTCCTGCTTAAAGAAGCCCCTTTAACATATCTTATAAGGCTGTTTAGTTCGTGGTGATGAGTGATGAACTCCTTTTACTTTTGTTTGTCTGGAAAACTCTTCATCTCTTTTCCAATACTGAATGATAACCCCGCCTGATAGAGTATTCTTGGTTGTAGATTTTTTTCCTTTCAGGACTTAGAATATATCTTGCTACTCCCCTCTAGCCTGTAAAGCTTCTGCTGAAAAATAAGCTGATGGCTTTATGAGGTTTCCCTTGTATGTAACTGTTTTATTTTCTCTTGGTGCTTTTAAAATTCTCCATCACTGGGGGGCACCTGGGTGGCTCATTCAGTTAAGCGTCCAACTTCGGCTCTGGTCATGATCTCGTGGTTCATGAGTTCGAGCCCCACATCAGGGTCTCTGTTGACAGCTCAGAACCTAGAGCCTGCTTCGGATTCTGTGTTTCCCCTTCTCTGGGCCCCTTCCCCCCACATACTCTGTCTCTCTTTCTCTCAAAAATCAATGTGAAAAAAATAATAAAATTCTCTATCATTAATTTTTACCATTTTAATTATTATGTATCTTGGTGGTGACCATCTGGACTTCTTTCCTTGTGTTTATCTTGTTTGAAGCTCTCTCTGCTCCCTGGACCTGGATGTCTATTTTCTTCTACAGGTATGGAAAGTTTTCAGCTATTGTTTCTTCAAATAATTTTTTGCTTTCTTCCCTTCCTTCTTCTTCTGGGAGCCCTATAATGTGAATGTTAGTACAATTGTTATTCCAGAAATCCCTTAAACTATCCTCATTTTTTAAAATTATTATTTTCTTTTTGTCGTTCATCCTCGATGATTTCTACTATCTTGTCTTCCAGATCACTGATCTATCCTTCTGCATCCTCTAATCTGCTGTTGATTATTTCTAGTGTATTTTTCATTTCCTATTGTATTCTTCATCTCTGATTGGTTATTTTCTTTACTTTCTATGACTTTGATGAAGTGTCCACTCATTCTCCTGAGTTCAGTGAGACTTTTTATTACTTTGAACTCTTTATTGGGTAGCTTGCTTATCTCTGTTTTGTTTTGTTCTTTTTCTGAGGTTTTGTCTTGTTCTTTCATTTGGAACATAAACTTCCATCTTCGCATGTTGCCTGATTTTTCATTTGTTTCTATGTATTAGGTAGGTCAACTTTGTCTCCTGGTCTTAAAGGAGAGGTCTTAAGTACGAGGCGCCTATGGGGCCCCGAAGAACAGTTCCCCCTGGTCACCAAAACCAGGTGCTTCAGGGCTGTCCCTGTGTGGGTTGCATGTGGTCTTCTGTTGTAGCTGGGCCATAACTGCTGAAGGTGCACTGGTGGGTGTCGCTGGCCCCTGGCCTGGCCGGCTGGTATGGGCAGCTGCCATATAAATGTACTTTATACCCATGCCTTCTGGCTCACTGGTGAGCAAAGCTCAGCCCTAATGTGACTAGCTGCAAGGTCTTGCCGTGACTGCTGCTGGTGGTACAGTTTGCCAGCACCCCCAGGACAGGAGCCACTTTGGGGAAGGGGTTTCCAGTCCTGACTGAGGTCACTCACTGGGTGTGAGGCATTGGGAGCCACTTTGGTGGAGTGGGGGCAGGGGACACATGCTGGGTTTGGCTGAGACTGCTGCCAGGTATAGTGGGGTAGAAGCTGCAGGTGTGCTGTCCCAGCCAAGGCCACTGGCTGGGTGTGGTGTGGTGTGGTGGGAGATTCCTTGGGAAGGGGTTCCAGTCTTGGCTGAGGCTGACTGATGGTTTTGGTGGGGAGGGGGATGCCACTTTGGAGGCGTAGCTGTGAGAGTGGGTCTATGAGGAAGCCAGGGTGATATGATGGTGCTAACAAGGTGGATGGAGTGTCAGAACTGGTGACCACCTGCACTTCTTTCCTGGAGAAATTTCCTACAAATCCCTGCTCCTCGAGCACATACGCTTAAATTAGTCAATAAATTTCCTTCACATATGGCTCAGATACTTTTCAAATGGCTGCTTCTCTGCTGGGTCCTGGAGTGAGTGAGCTTGTATACAGGCCCTCTAAGAGCAGAATCTTGTTTCCTATAGGACTCTGGCTCTCCTGGACTTAAGCCTCATTGATTTTCATAAGCCCCTGGAATTAGCCCTGCTGATTTTCAAAGCCAGACGTTATGAAGTCTTGTCTTCCCTGTACAGGTCCCCGTGGTGGTGGTGGTGGGTCTTCCTGGTGTGGGGCTTAAAGCCCTTGCTCCTCAGGGAGGACTTCCGTGCCTGCAAAATCCCTCCTACTTGTGTGTCACCAGCCCAGGGGTGTGGGTTCCAATCAGACCTTGCCTTTGCCTCTACCCTTGCTACCCTTCTTCATGTGGGGTTTTCTTTATATCTTTAGCTGTGGAAGAGCTATCATGCTAGTGTTCAGGTCATCATCAGAGAGGTGCTCTGTATGTAGTTGTAGCTTTGGTGTGTTGTAAGAAGAGGTGCGCTCAGCGTCACCTGCTATGCCATCTTGATGGGGATCCTCCCTAATAGCTTCTTTTACAGATGCTCATCTATTTCCTAAGAGACTTTGTTCCTCTCACTTTTCAGCTTTCACTGTTTTGAATAGGAGCTTAACTTGCTTTTTATCTTCCTCATTGCCCACATTTAGCTTTCAGCATTCTTGACTCATTTACACTTAATGATCTGCTTCCTGACTTGTAAATATCTATTAGCATTTCTTATTTCATTTCTTATTTGCTTCAGCTCTTTGCCAGCATTCTTTGATTTTGCAGAGGTTGGGCTTTTTACTCGATTACTGTCTTTTCAGTTCAGCATTGGGAGACTTGGAAGGAGACATGCATTGAGTCTTCCATCTTCCTGGTAGCTCACTGGTACACGAGCCTCCAAGATAGCTTTCTTTATTCCCATTATGTAGCTAAGAAATAAAGGTACAATAAGTTGCTTAAGATAGTATAAGTAAGAACTTCTACCATACAGATTGAGACTTGGTTTGATGCTCTTGTCTTTGTACAAACTGATTTCTAAGAAGTAGTTCAAACTGAGAGCTTCAAACGAGACATCTGGCCCCAACAATACGAACATTTACTGAGCGCTTCCCCAGACCCTGTGCTAAAATGCTTCAAATACATTATCTCATTTAATCTTCAGAAGAACCCCATGGGAGAGTTACAATTTCTCTCCCCAGTTTACAGGTGAGAAAGTTGAGCCATAGAAAATTCACACAGAAAGTAAGAGAAAGTCCTAAATAAATAGTTTCCAGACTCTAAACCAGGGGTCAGCAAAATTTTCCTGTAATGGGGTAGTTAGTAAATATTTTAAGCATTGTGTGTCGTGTCTCTTGAAGTTATACAGCTTTGCCATTGTAGCAATGACAGTGGCCATGGACATCATGTACATAATGAATGTGATTGTGTTCCAATAAAACTGTTGAGAAACATAGATGATGGGCTGAATTTGGCTTGTGGACCATAGTTTGTCCACCTCTGCTTTAGATAATAACGGACAGAAATAATGAACACCTGCTAATGAAGCTAACTTCAGCCAGAAAGATTATTACACTTTTGGTACTAGACAGAGAGTCAACAAATGCAAAGGCATGTCAAAGCTTCAATGAGATGGTCAGGTGTAGGAACTTAACTAGAAGGAGGAGGAAGTTGACAGAGCCCAGAGCAGCCATTGGTAGCACTAAGTGCTTAAAGAAGGGTTGGAGGATTGCCCACATCTTCCCCAGGTCCTTCCTGTGCTCATCACTGTGCTTCCTTGGGGAGGACGGGCGGTCAGTGGCTCCCTATATGGGAGTCAGACACTTGTTTTCAAAGAATGTATAACGAAGATGGAATAATGGCACCCGAATCAGCAATTGTAATTTGGACCAAGTAGAGCCATGGCTTGAGAACGTTGAGTCTTCTAACACCTAAAACAAAATAAAACAAAACACTTTTCTCTGAGGAAAAAATTTGAAAGCAACCTCAGTGTCAATCAAAAGGAGTAAATCAGTGAAGTCGTCAATGCCTAACTTTTATGTTACAGCCTCATGGTTTTGGTAACAAGAAGCAGATGGTATCATCAGTTCCAAATGAATAATGAGATGCTATCTCTCATATTATTCATTTGGAACCAAGATCAGAGGAAAGGTTTACTTATCACCTCCACATAGCCAAGGGCTTAGAAAAGAGTAGAAATGTGCTGGTTTGGTGACAGAAAGATTTTGCTTTGCCAAGAATGTAACTTGGATAGACTTAATGAAATATTTCCATTTTTCAAAAGGATTCAGTTCACAGTTTGTCTTTGTATTGTATAGGAAGCCAGCATGATAGCAATCATTTAAGATTTTATTCATACTGGAGTATGGGCTTGTCAGCTGTAACCAGGATCCAAGGCTCAGGATGGAAACTCTAATCACTTTTTATCCTCTCTGCCACAGTGAATAAGAACAAAATTTCTACAGGGTGATTTTAAAGTGGAAAATGTATTTTATATTCAGCTGGGAGAAAGAAACTGGGAGAATAGCAAAGGAGAGTTACGTTTTTTCATTGTGACACATAGTCCTTATGCTCAGTAGCATAAAACCCTTTCAGCATGATTATGGGCTGAGACTCTGAGGTGGGAAGGGACCACACTATCTCCAGGATTTGAAAAATAGTCAAGTGCAGTCACTGCAGTTAAATCCATAGATTAGAACCCAAGACACAAAAGTGTGACAAGTCAGACCTTTCCCTTTTCATTCTTTCTTTGAGCCACGTTCTCTGCATGTCAGAAATTTCACTGCTTGTTTCTGTATCAGTTAGTTCCTGGACCCCCAGTCTGGGAGGAGACAGGATGACAGCAATGGGTTGCTATTTTATCACCAACTGAAAGTCACCTGGAGACTTCACATTGTTGGGAAAACATCTCTGCAAACAATTTTAGCTCTTCTGCACTTTTATCTTAAGAAGTGAATATAAATTGGGGCTCGTGGGAGGCTCAGTCAGTTAAACGTCTGACTTCAGCTCAGGTCATGATCTCAGCATGTTTTTAGTACCCAGAATAAGACTAAGAAGCAAACAAATTGTGGGGCTTCACCACCTAGAATTGGGAGGATTTTTATTAATTAACCTGCTACCCAAATGATACTCATGGACACATGTAGCATTTGGTTCCTTTTTATCGGGGTATAATTTATATATAGATTATATTAGTTTCAGGTGTACAACATAATGAAATTCTAATGTAGAGCTCAGTTATTTCATTGAAAATACATTATTTGGTTTGATGCATTTACATTCACTGGGATTCTCCTAACTGTGGTTTTCAGGTCTTCTTGATTCAGTGACTTACTTTTTTTTCAACCAATAACTTCTTATTTCTCTCTTCAGCCTGACATTACTATACCAAAATAAGAAAAGTAGTTTGGGGGCGCATGGGTGGCTCAGTCGGTTGAGTGACTGGCTTCGGCTCAGGTCATGATCTCGCGGTTCATGGGTTCGAGCCCCACATCAGGCTCTGTGCTGACAGCTAGCTCACAGCCTGGAGCCTATCTTCAGATTCCGTGTCTCCCTCTCTCTCTGACCCTACCCTGCTCACGCTCTCTCTCTCTCTCTCTCTCTCAAAAATAAATAAAACATTAAAAAATTTAAAAAAAGAAAAGTAGTTTGAAATTTCAACAATATGAGAAAAATGCAGAAAAGAGAAAGTAACTTATGTTACTTAGGTTTGATCTAAGGAAGAAGACTGCACTTACGTATATAGTATTGGGGTTGGGCTAACAAAGAAGATAATTGATCACTACCATAGGTCTCTATAATCAGTGTCAATTAAAGATATTCAAATGATTGCATTCCATTATGAACACTTTGGGAGAACTTAGGTTGGTGGACGTCTATGTCCCTACAGCCAATGTCTATGGACTTCCTAGGATAGGGTATCTCCAAGTGTGGTCTTAGGGCCATATGAATCAGAATCATGTGGGTTTTTATGTAAAAGATTACTTTCTGAGCTTCACTACAGAGTTTTAAAAAATAAAATCACTAGGATGGTAGGGGTGCCTGGTTGGGTCAGTCCATAAAGCATGCAACTCTTGATCTTGGGGTTGTGAGTTCAAGCTCCATGTTGGGTGTAGAGTTTCCTTAAAATATAAATAATATCTTTTAAAAAAACACTAGGATGGTATCAAGATGTAGAAAAAGCATTTGACAAAATCTAACATAATAAAGCTTTCAGTAAACTAGGAATAGAGGGAAACTCGGTCAACTTGATAAATCATATCTACAAAAATCTACAGCTAGCATCCCACCTAATGGGAAGCATTCCCATTAAGACCAGGAACAAGTCAAGGATGTCTTCTCTCACTACTACTTTTCACCATCATACTTAAAGTCTGAGTTAAAGCAATACGAAAAGAACAGAAAGTATACAGGTTGTTGAAGAAGAAATAAAACTGCCTTTGTTCACAGATGACGTGATCGTTACATAGAAACTCTGAAAGAATTGCATTCAAAACACAATACCATATACATTAGCACACCCCTGATTGAATACTTAGGTATAAACTTAACAAAATACATATAAGAAATAAGAAGAAAACTACAAAACTGATTAAATCCAAGTGAATAAACCATGGTCTATACAACAGAATTTTATTTGGCACTGAAAAAAACCTGAGCTAGCAAGCCATGGAAACATGTGGAGGGGATTTACATGCAGATTATTAAGTGAAAGAAGCTGGTCTGAAAAGGCTACAGGAAGGGAGGATAAATAGAGTACAAGGTATTTTCAGGGCAGTGTAACTACTTTGTATGATTACATAATGGTGGACATATGTCATTATACATTTCTCTCAACCCATAGACACAGAGAATGAATTCTATGTGGGGTGCCTGGGTGGCTCAGTCGGTTAAGCATGCGACTTCAACTCAGGTTATGATGTCACAGTTCGTGGGTTCGAGCCCCATGTTGGGCTCTGTGCTGACTGACAGCTCAGAGCCAGGAGCCTGCTTCAGATTCTGGATCTCCCTCTCTCTCTGCCCCTCCCCCACTCATTCTCTCTCTGTCTCTGTCTCAAAAATAAACATGAAAAAATTAAAAGAGTGAACTCTATGTTACCATGAGTAAACTATGGTCTTTGGGAAATAATGATGGCTCTATGTAGATTCATCAAATAGTAATAAAAGTTTTGTGGGGGACGTTGAGAATGGGGGAGGCTATGGATGTGTGGGGACAGGTGGTAGATGGGAAATCTCTGTCTTCCACTCAGTTTTTCTGTGAATGTAAAGTGGCTCTTGAAAATAAAGTCTATTTATAAAACTCAGGGGAGGAAAAGAAACCCTGGATGGCATCTGATGATAGACTGTATCAGGGATCAGGGAACTTTTTTCTGTAAAGGGCTAAATTATAAATGTTTTAGGCTTTATAGTGCTCGTATGGTTTCTGTTGTACACTTTAAAAATGTGAAAATAGTTTTTAGCTGATGGGCCTGAAAAAAAACCAGGTAGCCAGTAACATTAGGCCTATGAGTTATAGTTTGCTGATCTCTGGACTGTGTAATTAGAAACATTGATCTTGCAAAAAAAGTTCTGAGTGTTAACCTCACAAATCAAACCTATAAAATATTTTTGCACAACACCTGGTTTAGCAAATAATGCATTAGAAATGTATATTTGAATCTAATTAAAACCCTATTGTTAATTGATGCACTGACTATCTCCCTCAACACCCCTGATGTAGCAATGCTGGTCAAAATCGTTTAAAATATATATTTAAAGTATCTAGATGCTACATCACTTATGGAAGTGAGCCAAAGAAATGAAAAATCTCACCCAAGAAGAGGGAAACAAAACTTCATGAAAAGTGCCCAGTAAGCTCAGTAAGCTAGTAAATTATCAGCCAAAGAAATACAAATACTAAGGCAGTCTTCCAAAATGAATTTTTAAAATAAATAGTTTTGAAATTCTAAAAAAAAAAACAGGAGTAAGTAATATTTCATAACAGAAGAAGAAGGAATTGTGAAACACAAAGACAGGATGTGTCTTAAGAACAGAGAAAAAGAAAAAGAACGAATTAGGAACCCCAGAGTTGAAAATTATGGCCATTTTAAAAAAATTATTTATTTATTTTGGGTGTGGGAAGGAGAAGGGATAGGGAGAGAAAGAATCCCAAGTATGCTCCTTGCTGTCAGTGCAGAGCCTGATTTAGGGCTTGATCCCACAAGCCATGAGATGATGACCTGAGCTGAAGTCAAGACCCAGATGGAAGGGGCACGTGGGTGGCTCAGCCAGTTAAGTGTCTGACTTCAGCTCAGGTCATGATCTCATGGCTCATGAGTTCGAGCCCTGCATGGGACTCTGTGATGACAGCTCAGAACTTGGAGCCTGCTTCAAATTCTGTGTCTCCTTCTCTCTCTCTGCCCCTCCCCTGCTTACACTCTGTCTCTCTCTAAAATAAATAAACATAAAAAAATTAACAAGTGAATAAACTAAAGAGATAATTAGTAAATTGGAAGACCCAAAACACTGAGAGTTTTTTTAAGTGATGTTAAAGATCCAAATGAGAAGATAGATTAAGAATTTTGTTCCAACATATGCCTAATGTATATTCTAAAACTAAGAACTATGACAATGAGAGAGTATCTTCCCAATTGAAGACATAGATCCTCAGATGGACAATGACCCAAGTGGTGAATACAAGAAATAAAAATTCAGCTCTCTATACAGTATGGTGATAACAGTACCCTATATGACACTTCTGTGTAACACAGAACATGGTGGGTGCTGTCCTTCAGTTTCATGACTTGAGTTGAGGGGCCCATGGTCTAATTTTCAGCCCCCCCTTTCCTCTGGTAGCCATATTCCTTTTTACAGGGAAGTAATTTCAGAACTCTACATGGTGAAAAATGAGAGAATCTAAATAGTAATTGGTTTACAGATTTTCCACAAAGTAGCAACAAGTATGCTGACTGTAGATTTTTTCCTGTTTTTTTAAGTGATAATGCATACTAGAAGGCAATGGAATAAAATCTTTAAATGCTGAGGAGAAAGGATTCACCCAATGTGAGGCTCTGTGCAGCACAAAATTATCATGGTAGAGTAAGGATGAAAGTTTTGTGCAAAATCTAATACAATTTATTTCTTACAGATTCTTGCTGAGAGAACTACAAAAGCATGGGCTCAAGCAAGAGGAAACGTGAATCCAAGGAATGGAGTGGGATATAAGCAATAGCGGTAAGTAAAAATTGTAGTAAAATATGTGTGTTTATTTCGTATGTAAAACATGGAGATTTGATTGAAAAAATTGTTAAAGTTAGGTCAGCTACATTTACTTCAGTTGGACTCTCCTCTTTGCTTGTGGCTTCAACCATTTTCAATATAGTGACTTTTTCAACCATTAGCTGCTCATTCCTCTTACTAGCTGACCATCACTATGCTAAGAAAGGATAAATACTTGGAATATCGATAACTTGAGGAAAAAAACCCAGAAAGTAACTTTTCATTTGTCTTTGAAACCCTTAAGAAGGCTCATTCAGTGCTTCAGAAAGTGCCTACTTTGTAAAAGGTGCTCAAAAATATTTCTTGAGTGAATAAATACTTTCTTATTTTAACATTAAGGATAGTTTCCTATGAGAGATGGCACTTTGATGTGGTAAGATTAAGTATCAGCACAGAGAATTACATCCTTTGTTTGTTTCAACCAGACCACTGTGATAAAGATGAATCTATAATTAAAAACAAATTACAATGTCAACATTTTAAAGAACTTATGGCAAGCTTCAATGAATACTTTTGGGGAGACAGTCTTCTGTGAGATTCTCTTTTAGGTCCTTGAATAAATTAATTAAGTTAAAAAATACTTTCTGGTTTTATCTGGACAACAAAAATCGTTCTCGGTTGGAAAGGGGAAACATATTTTTGAAGATAAAGTTCTTAATGAGGTACTCTTTCTGGGTATGTCACCCGGTTATTTTTATATGTAGCAGATAGACACAAGCTTCTCACCTTCTCTTGCTCAGTCTACAAGCAATTTCTGAGTCCAGGCTGCACTCGCTGCCCTATTACTTACTTAGGGCAATCTCAAACATTGCCTGGCAGCGACGTGCTGGTGGCAAAATCCTCACCTTGGCAGACTAAGGGTAATTCTCTTACACTTCTGCCCCACACCTAGCCTGCCAGCCCATAGTTGGGTACATTTAGGGTACTGGCACTAATAGTCAAGGTCCTCAGCTTAAATTTCTGATTACAGTCATCCCCCCCTTATCTGCAGGGGTATGTTACAAGATCCCCAGTGGGTGCCGGAAACAGTGGACAGCACCAAATCCTACATATACTTTGCTTTTTCCTATATATACATACGTATGATAAAGATTAATTCATAAATTAGGCATAGGGAGACATGAACAAGAAGACTAGCACAAATTTCTTTTTCCTTTGCCATTTCATGGATAGAAGAGTCACTCTTACTGTAGCATATGATATTTTTTTTCTTGTTAAGGTCAGAACTTTCCCCTTTTCCCTTAAAGGAAGCACTGTATGGCTTTTCTTCGGCATATTCAAATCGCTGACATTATTACTCTTGTACTCTGGGCCCGTTATTAAGTAAAAGGATTAATTAAACACCAGCATTGCATACTGAGACAGTTGATCTGATAACTTTCCCCTTTTCCCTTAAAGGAAGCACTGTATGGCTTTTCTTCGGCATATTCAAATTGCTGACATGATTACTCTTGTACTCTGGGCCCATTATTAAGTAAAAGGATTAATTAAACACCAGCATTGCATACTGCGACAGTTGATCTGATAACATCTGCGAGATGTTTGCTAATCATGACTAAAAGACAGATAGCATCTCCAGCATGGATATACCAGACAAAAGGATGATTCACATCTCGGGCAAGGCAGAGCAGGCTGGTGTGAGATTTTATCACACTACTCAGAATGGCTCCTGATGTGAAACTTAAAAATTGTCTATTTCTGGAAATTTTCATTTAGTATATTCAGATCATGGTTGACGACAGGTAACAGAAACCACAGAAAGCAAAACCATGGATAAAAGGGAGCTACTGTACCTTAGAGAGGCATGACTGCCGGAGCTGGCTCCAGCAGGTCCAGGGTTCCCTGAAGGATGGATGGTGTCGGCACTGGTGCGATGAGAGTCAGCGAAAGCGGGAGGGAGTGAGAGAGCCTCAGTTTCTTTCTAATCACCAGGCATGCATCTCTGCACTGACCAGAGAGTCAGCTTTATTTATTGAAAAAATGTATGGGGTACAAAACAGAAGTGGCAATTGCCTTAGACAATGATTTCTGATGACAAATTCTTTGGCATGTAAAAATTTCCCAGAACATAGATTGGTAGAAGACTCGTGCATAACCTTTATCAAGAGTGATTGATGTAGGTGATTTAGATGCTTATCATATGGGGAAGGAAGGTATCTATAGCATTCAAATACAAGGCAATGTTTTTAGCATAGCAAAGGCAAAAGTTAGTTCTTTGTGAGCAGGGGTCAATAGCCTGTTTTCTCAAGGGGAAGAAAAACAGGTTTCTCAGGAAATGTAATATTTGTTCCCATACACACAGAAGAAGAAATTCCTATAATTTCCTTCACAAGGTACAGTTAGCATATTTTTAGCACAAGGGGACAAGTCACTCCTGAGACCAGTCAACAATGCACCTTGGGGCTTGGTGCTCAAGCAAAAATAATTGAGTGGGGGTAGACATCAGTCACCATCTGATGGCGGGAGCCTTGCAAACCCGCCTTACCTCACAAGGAGATTTCTCGACTTTAGTGAGTTCAGAAAATGGCTTCCAACACATGACTCAGGTCCATCTTCTCATGGCTGCTGAGTCGAGTGAGACATTTTTCAAAGCCAGACTTTCTGTGAAGCAGGTGGTTCTGGTCTCAAAATAGGTGTTTATTTGTTGCTTCCTGCCCAAGTCTGTTTATGAAGAAGTCCCAGTCTTGTGCATGTTGGTGTTACTGCTTCATCTGGAGTTTTTGATTCTGAAACTGGTGATAGGGCTTTTTGGTGAAAGTGAGCTGCCACTGGGAGTCTGTATTTGAACTCAAATATTTAATCCCTTAGGACAGGGTGATGAATGCCAGGGCTCATAATCCAAAACCAGAAATCTAACTCATTGTTTGAAACAGCAGTATAATGTTTCATGGTTGCTGGTACTTCCTAAAATGATGCCTGTTTTGTTATTGCTACTGTCAATAATAAACATTCTTGAACACCTGTTCTCATGTTCAAGACGACAGCCATGTCAAATCACAGGTGGGTATCTAATTGTAGCAGACACTACTGAATTTCTTTCCCTTGAACCTGTTCATTTTTCTCACCACTCAATCCAAAACAAACTTTTTATTGCTCTTTGAACTTTTTATTTCATTAGTTCATGTTCCTGGTATTTTACTCAGTTTAGGCAAGACTGTTGAGGCAGAGGCTTTGTCCAGCTAGCGATATGCCCAACTGCTAGAGCACTCAATAAGTTATTGAATGAGGGGCACCTGGGTGACTCAGTCACTTAAGCATCTGACTCTTGATGTTGGCTCAGGTCATGATCCCAGGGTTGAAGGATCTACTCCCACTTCGGGCTTTGTACTGACAGCATGGAACCTGCTTTGGGTTCTCTCTCTCTGCCTCTCCCCAGCTGGTGTTCTCTCTCTTTCTCTCTCTCTCTCTCTCTCTCTCAAAATAAATAAACTTAAAAAATACGTGCATTTAATAAGTTATTGAATGAATATATGCATGCATGCATGCAACTGTGAAGGGAAAACATATAGTATCTTCCTTCCTCCTTGGTTTTGTTCCTGCCATTCCCTCTGCTAAACGTTGTTCCCTCTCAAACTGTGTGTAACCTTCCAGACCCATTTAATCCTAATCCAGGACGCTTTCCTGCATCCTCTTCCTGTCAGAGGCAATGCTCTCATCCACTCCTGCCTCCAGGGTGCTCTGAACTACAGTACTCCGCATACCTCCTCCTGGCTTTCACCATAAGGACATCATGAGTTGTCCACCCAGCTGTGTTCCCAGTAGATGGCAAACTCCTTGAGGGGAGAGCTCATTCCTCTTTTTGTCCTCCAGAGCACACAGACCATTGTACCTTGCACTTGACGGAGTTTTTAACTGAATCAAAAAAATTATCCTAAGTACCTTCATACTTTGAGTAGCAGGCTTAGGAGAAAAAGCGAAATTTGGAACCATTAATGATCTCAGAATTCTTTGACTCTCCGTGTAGAAACAGACACAAGGCGGGTAGTGTTTATTGCAAGCCTGGGCAGGAGGGTGACAGTCTTAGGTAGAGGGATACCCGGTTGCTGCTTGAACAGAGGCCAGAGAATGTCTCAGAGGGTCTGAGGCTGGAAAGGAGTAACTTCTAAGCATTTGAGGGTGAGGAATCCCAGGACAGTGGGCGCGCAGGCCCATTTGACAGAACCTACTGCTTTATACATCATGTTTCATTTGTATGTTAAGTGTCCACCCCTGGGCTGGCTGTTAGAATTATAATGAGAGGAAGTTAGTGAAAGGTTAGAGATGGGGTCCACTGTGGCTCTCACTGGTCTGGTCTAGGCTTTGCAGGAACAAGTCAGTTTGAAAATTGGGCTCTGAAGCTTGTTTCAGGATTGTGGCTTCTGGCTCCCTGGTTGTGTGAAGCAGCTGCCAGGTGGGCTAGAGAAATGGGTTATCATCCGAGGGGGCCCGAGGTTTTCTGCAAGTGCCTGTTCTGTAAAAGAAGTGCCTCAGAAAAGAAAACTGTGAGTGAGCAGGCAGATATTCAAGGAGCTTTCATTTTGAAATAGATTGAATTTTTAAGATTAGGGCCTAGGGCAACCTCATGCCAAGATAAACGTTTCTAGGCAGGCCCCCCAGAATCCTTACCTGTCTCAGAACCAGAAAAAACCCCCCACAAAAACCTATGAAACCTAGTTCTTTCCACTCTGGGCTGTATGATAGTGTTTTTGAATGAACTTCCACATACCTTTCTCCTCTTGTGTAATGAGAATTAGAATTCCTAAGTTGCCAGGTTGCAATGGATATTAAACATAAAACATGTACAAGTAAGAGGTGTCTGGGTGGTTCAGTGGGTTAAGCATCTGACTCTTGATCTGGGCTGAGGTCACGATCTCACTGTTTGTGGGATCTAGCCCCGCCTTGGGTTGTGCGCTCAGGATTCTCCCTCTCTCTCTCTCTCTCTCTCTCTCTCTCTCTCTCTCTCTCTCTCTCTGCCTCTCTCCTGCTAGGGCTTTCTCTCTCTCTTTCTCTCAAAATAAACATTTAAAGTAAACAAACAAAAAACATGTTCAGGTGAGGTACACATGAAAAGTATATATGAAGCCTAGTTCTTAAAACATAGCAAATGGGCATTTGGTGATTCATTCATTCATTCGGTAGAAATGTGAGTGCACACAGTGTGCCAGACACTGGTGGTGGTGGTGGTGGTGGTGATGGAAGAGGAGGAGGAGGAAGGGAGGGAGGGAGGGAGAGAAGGAGAAAGGGGAGGAGGAAGAGGAAGAGGCCCTAAGCTTTTGTGGAATTCCCATTGATACATGCTTGTGATTTGGGGAAGGATAAAAAACAGGGAAATACATTAAAAATTTTTTAATGTTTGTTTATTTTTGAGAGAAAGAAACAGAGCATGAGCGAGAGAGGGGCAGAGAGAGAGGGAGACACAGAATTGGAAGCAGGCTCCACGCTTCAAGCTGTCAGCACAGAGCCCGACACAGGGCTTGAACCCACAAGTGGTGGGATCATGACCTGAGCTGAAGTCGGATGCTTAACCGACTGACCCACCCAGGTGCCCTGAAAATACATTTTTACATTAAGTGATTAAGAGGTTTGAAGTTAAGGTATACACTCCGTTGGAACAATAGAATTCCAGTCTTGAGATGTCCTTTGAGCTTCTTTAATATCAAATTCTGTTTCATTGAAAAATGAGTAAACACGGAGCCCCTTCTCCTTATAAGTCTCAAAATAAAATAAGGAACATGTGAATTACTTTAGGGTTCTGTTAGGTGATGAAACAAAATATACTTATAGACAGTGACATTGGAGTACGAGAGAAAATCTTGAATATTGCATTTACCAAAAATCATGAAACTAAGTTTTAATAAAAGTAAGACCCATTTAGAGCCAGAAACAAGGGTAGAGGTTGAAAAACGATGGAGCCCTGGAAACAGACTTGAACTTGTAATAGATACATCCTCACGGCTGGAACACACCTCACAAAGTCTTTTCTTTTCTTTTCATTTGAATGCCTGATGTTTTAGACAGATGTAGCAACCTGTTATAACAGACTTACAGAGTGAACAGTGGTGCTCGAACACAATAGAAGTTAAAGAATTTGCCTTAAAACTAAGAGTTTGAGGGGCACCTGGGTGGCTCAGTCAGTTAAACTTCTGACTTGGGCTCAGGTCATGATCTCAGGGATAGTGAGTTTGAGCCCCACATCAGGCTCTCTGCTGTCAGTATGGACCTTGCTTCTGATCCTCTATCCACCCCCCCACCCCTCCCCTGCTGGTTCTCTCTCTCTCTCTCTCTCAAAAAATAAATGAACTTAAAAAAAATTAGAGGTTGAATTTCTTTTCAGCTGGATTGGCAGTTAGTTTTTTCCTTTGTAGTTCTCAAACAGTTTTGAAGGGTAAGTTTAGAGCTACAGTAGGATTCTTCATTTCCAAGAGATAATGGTAATGATAAACCCAAAGAGTAGGGATCCTCTATTTTAAAGTTTCCTGGGGAAACAGGGCTGTTCTTTGATTTTCCATATGTGCTGCTGATGGTAGATGATATTGTGATTAGTTAGGCTGACAGTGACCACCATGGTCGTCTTTATTAGCCTTTTGCTTCTAATATTTTTCTCATCCCATGTGAATTAAATTTACCAGTTATGGTTTAAAAACGGTGACAGCCAATTAATAGAAAATTTAGGCGGGGTTGCTTTGCTGAATTTTGTGCAATTAGGAAAGGTGAATACTCTAGGGCCGTGTCCATAACTGGATGACTTAATCCCTTCATTGTCCTCTTTTCTAATTTCTACCATCCCATGAAATGCTTTGTTCATTAGGCTGTTACAGGTAGATCTGTAGGATAATTGGACTCGAGGCCATTAGCATCTGAGTTGGCAAAACTATATTTAAAATGACTTGAGTTCCAAGTATTGAATTCAGTGAAAAATTTTAACCCACTGATTTCAATTTTTAATACTTTTAATCTTGCACTGATATCCCAAAGATAAATAATAGTACAAAACTTGTGGAAATTCCAGTATCTTTAATTTCACTGAGAATCTGTGTTTTGAGTTGAAGTAGAACACGGCACATCGGAGTAAACCATTAACCTGAGAGGCTGTACTGAATGGAGAATTAATGGTCTAGTCTCAGTAGGAAATAGGAACAGAATACATCGTCAATCCTATTGATCCTGAATTACTACCTTAAATTTAAATCTAAATTAGTGTTATAAAATATATAAAAACTAATGGTTCACCTTAAATCATGCAGTATGCCTTCTCTTCCTTTATAAATTACAAAGATTTCATTTAAAAACATAACTAAATAGTCAATGGTAACCATCAGGAATCTTTTCACATTAACATATTCCTTTCTTTAAAAAAATTTTTTTAATGTCTCTTTTTGAGAGACAGAGAGCAGGGGAGAGCAGGCCGAGAGAGAGAGACAGAATCTGAAGCAGGCTCCAAGCTGTCAGGACAGAGCCCAGCGGGGCTTGAACCCACAAACCATGAGACCATGACCTGAGCCAAAGTGAGATGCTTAACTGACTGAGCCACCCAGGTGCTCCATCCTCTTGAATTATTTTAATTGTCTCATCCTGCTGAGTTCTGAGAAGCCTCTTGAGTTTTTCATACACTTCACTGACGTACATCTCCTTAGAATGTCTACTTCTTGTTACAGTCTCCAAGATGAATTTTAACTTGGCTCTAGCATTATTGTTTTGTAAGCCATCCATGTCAACAGTTCCTGAAGTTGTTTTTTTTCTGAGTCCTACTCTAAATTATTCTCAGAAGTATCTTTTATATCCTGAATCTTTACCTTCTCTGGCAATAGTTTTCATGGGTCACATGCAGTTTTTTTCCTCTTGTCCTCAAACTATGCACAATCAGAATTTTCAGCGAACAGAGAGGGCTGACCTTGGCCTTGCCCTCTGTCCACATGTGTGTTCCCTTCTCCAACAAACAGATTGGGTTGAAGGGCAGATAGGTAGTTTCTAGTTAAATTCCAAGATTCAGTCAGAATTTCATATAGTATATTCTTTTGTGCTCAAACACCATATTCTTTCTTCCCCAGGGCCTTGTTACTTGGTTGAACTGATGGAATGTATCAAAGAAAAAAAAATTCTGGAAGAATTAGGGGATTTCTTTATCCATATATTCTTCACCCAATGAGGTGGGGTTTGGATCCAACCAAAATGCATTGTGCTACTAACTTCACAGTGATCAGGGATCTGCTGTCTCAGTTTGATGTGTGAGTTGAAGGGCTGGGGATTGTGGAGGAAAGAAGGGTGGGAACATTGGCCAAGGACAACATTCTCTCTACCCTGAGGGGTAGTATTTAGGGATCCAAGCAGGATGCCAACCTAGTTAGAAGTTTGCCTCCTTGGAATGGATTGAGAAGCAAATAGTGGTCTACTGCCTTGACCTCTCTCACTCTTTTTAAAGATGGTTTTTATAATCATAAAGCAAGTTCAAGATATTTTATGAGCTAAAGCTTGGAGAGGAGTTTTGTAATCTGTCTAGATTTGCACTCAGTGAATTAAACATATTTATGACCCACCTGGGGGACAATGAAGAAACTGCTCAAAGTTTCACAATTAACTTCTCTGCAAATGTGAATATTACTTTGAGAGCTTTGTTTTCTCCTCTTCTGTCTCTTAAGAGGAAAGGAGGACACCCAGGACATCATTTCAAAGTCACCCCTCTGTGCCCTTTCCCGCCCCAAGTAAATTGGCTCTCCCTTTCATCAACACATGATTAACCTAACTACCATTCCCAATAAAATAGCACAGCTACTCTCCTGAGCATGTTTATAAAATATGCAAATCTAACTTGTCCTTTGCTTCATTATTGCATCCATTATTTAGTTTCATTATAAAACATTTGAGGGTGAGCAAGGATAATTAATGCAATTAAATTTCCATGGCTTAAAAATTCCCTAATTTTAGTAAATGTTTTAATGGAACTCTAGCACAAAAATAAAGATGAAATTCATTACCTTCATTATAACAGTGCCAAATAGAACAAAATAATTACTCTGAAACTCTAGATCTTCTATAAGTGAACATCGATTACTTAATAGAAAGCCTCTAAACTATACTTATGGATTGCCAATGTCTATGCATAGTTCTTTTTCTATGGTTCCAGATGCATAGATTTAGGGAAAGGGGGAGGGGTGAGGCTTAGCTATTCATTTGTAAAGGACTTAGATATGTATCATCACCTTGCAGCTTGCCTGGAACATCACTAAATGTGCATTTCAATAATCTTTGCTTTTTAATCTACTTTCAGATTAAGTCTAATCAGCATTTCTTGGAAAACTCTCAGGTATCAGACACTGTACTGGTATTTTCATTTATTTCCTAAAGCTTGCAAAACTTGATGGAGAAACTAGGGTATCAAAACTTTGGGTGATAAGCTCAAGATTACCCACATGGTCAGAGAAGAAAACTAGGTGGAGTCAAAGGTCACCATGCTGGTGTTGGATTTGTAAAATGAGAAGTGGAGTTGAATTCAAACCCTGCCTGATTTGAACTGTTCTGTTCAAACGTATCCTCTTTAGGTGAGCGGTATATGTTTTTACGTATGTAAACATCCATCTGTAGTTGAATGGATCATAGATAATTTTCTCCTGTTGGGTGTGAAAATCCGTTGTTATTCTTCAGTTGGCTATGGTTTACTAGTTGTATTCTTCAGGTCACCTAGAATAGTTTTTTATCTTTCCAAAAGCTAAATTTCCAACATTAACAGAGAATTGCTAATTTCCCCTTTGATATTTAAATCTATAGTCCCTAAGTGTGTATTTGGTGTCCCTCTGGAGGGATAAAGAAACATGTTTTGCCTCCATTGTTTTGGTTTGAAAATCCATTGAGCTTCCTTAACATGATTTTTCCTTTAGACTGAAGGCTCAGGACTGGATTAGTCATGATAGTAAGGGTTGAAATCACATGTCCATTTTTGGTCCGTAACTATCTCCAACTATCTAAAATTAATGAGTACCTGTGAACCCAGAACCTAACACAAAAGCTAAGACCTCAGAGGGAGTGACTAGTCCCTAATATGTCCTCCATCCCTTTATGTCACTTAATCCAGCCTAATTATTATCTTGAATTTTGTGTTTATCATTAACCTGCCTTGGTGTGTGTGAAATACATAGCTATTGCTTCCATATAGATTACACATATATGTTGAAACACCTCTATACACGCTTAGTGTTTAACTTTATAAAGAAGAATATCACACTATGTGTAATTTCTTGGGAATTAATTTTTTATAATATTCCATTGCCAAGATTCATCCATATTTTTCAGGTCACTGTAGTCAGCTTGTTTCAACCTCCCTCAAATGAACTACATCATAGTTATCAGCTCTCCAATGGAAGATCACTATTCATGGTGGGTTCTTTTTGTAGTGAACAATGCTGCTACAAATACTCTGGTTTTTTAAAGTTTATTTATTTATTTTGAGAGAAAGAGCAAGAGCATGAGTTGGGGAGGGGAAGAGAGTGAGGTAGAAAGAGAATCCCAAACAGGCTCCACTCAGTTAGCACAGAGCCTGATGTGGGGCTTCAACCCATGAACCGTGAGATCATGACCTGAGCCGAGATCAAGAGTCGGATGCTTAGGTGACTGAGCCACCGAGGTACCCTGCTACTACATATATTCTTGAATGGGAATTCCATCACACATGTGCATATTGTTTCTCTTGGGAATCTATTCATAAGATTAACATTTCTGGGCCCCAGGAGTTATGTGGTTGTTTAGCTGTAGGAATTAATGTCAAACTGATTCCCAGTATGACTGAAGCGATTCTCATTGATCCTTAAAATTGTTTATTGGTCCCTTGGATATATGCAAACATTGATACATCCTCTGATAAGTATCCAACAAGTAACTATTCAGTGAGTATTGATAGATAGGCAGTGGGCTGGGCTTTGCCCTAGAGGCAAACCGATGAATCATTGTCAAAACCCCTCTCCTCAAAAACTTCACCATCTGCAGGACTCCTGGGTTTCTCAGTCAAGTTGATAAAGTGTATGACTCTTGATTTCAGCTAAGTTCATTATTTCATGGTTTGTGAGATCGAGCCCCACCGTGGGCTCTGCACTGACAGTATGGAGCCTGCTTGGGATTCTCTCTCTCTCTCTCTCTCTCTCTCTGCCTCTCCCCTGATTGCGCCCTCTCTCTCGGAAATAAATAAACGTAAGAAAAAAAATACTTCACTATGTGCTAGAGTCAAACTTTCATTTCATGGTATGGGTTGAAACAGTTCACACACACACACACACACACACACACACACACACAGAAAAAAATAACCCTGGTTCTGCATCTACGTGTAAGAAAGAATCTGGCCAAGACCTGGAAGTTCCTAGAGCTTCTGCAAATGGCAGGAGGTAGACTAGATTCAAACTCTGTCCTGTGGTGACCTTGCTCTGTGTGTCTATGGAGGTGTGCATGTTGGAGATAATTTGGTAGCTGAAGGTGAAGGTATGGGAGGGAGGGGATGAAGAGACAAGACTAGGGTCCCAGGAGATCCTTCAACACAGCTAACAAAGCGGTTTTGGTCTTATCAGTAAGTATTTTATATTTCATGTTGATAAGCACCATCAAAAGTGTGAAACACACTAGAACAGGTAATCTCTTGAGTCCATTTCTGCCCTCATGTCCTGTGATAATGCATTGTATGATTTAGGGTAATTAATACTAGCTGCTACAACAGATCTCAGTGGTTTAGCCTATACAGGTTTATTTTTAACTCTCACATGGCTATGGGTTGGCAGACGCTCTCCTCCATCAGGTGATGCAGGTCTCAATGCTATTATGCTGTGCTCTCACCCTGTGCCCTCTTTGGTTGTAGCAGCATAGGAAGGAAGAGAGGAATGGAGGAAGCCCACCTATCTTGAAGTGACTCAGTTCACAGGTGATCCTTGAGCTCACAGCCCATTGACCAAACTGAGTCACATGCCCCAGGGTCACCACAAAGGAGGCTGGGACATGTTGGACAAGACTATGAATATTTGGTATACAGTAACTCTGGCACATGTGCTGAGTGAGAGAAACATGATTCAGATGCAGAAGGGCGGAATCATCTGAGTAAAGATGATGGACATTTAAGACCAGAAATTTCCTCAGAAAAGGTACCTTGTTATCCTCATATAAAGTTATTCTTTAAAATATTTTTTAATGTTTATTTATATTTGAGAGAGAGAGAGACAGAGAGACAGAGAGACAAACAACAAATAAGGGAAGGGCAGAGAGAGAGAGGGAGACACAGAATCTGAAGCAGGCTCCCGGCTCTGAGCTGTCAGCACAGAGCCCAATGCAGGGCTCAAACTCATGAACCATGAGATCATGACCTGAGCCGAAGTCACACTTTAACCAACTGAGCCACCCAGGTGCCCCTCAGTGATTTTTAAAAAAAGATTTGCAGTAAGGTCCTTCATTTCCTTTTGTTTCCTGGGAAATAGGCAATATTCCCAGAAGGACTCATATTTTTCTTGCTTTTAGTGTTGAAAGATAAAAAAAAATTGGGTTATTGGTCTCTATTGAACTAAAATTCAATTTAAAAAAAATGCTAAGGTTGTACCATGAGGAGCAGGTACAGCAATCTACGTTAATTTGGAATGTAATTCTGCTAACCCACCTCTTAGCGGCCTGACAATCTATTTCCTTTTACACAGATCAAAGTGTCAAGGCCCTTTCCTCTGAAAGTGTGTGTCCCTGTTTTCCTCTCTGTTGGGCCAAGTTGAAGGAGAGCAGAGTACAAACAGTTCTTCTTGGCCCTCTTTGATATGACTTAATTGTCTTTGTTTGAGCTTGTCAGGATCGTCTTTACCATTAGGTCTATGTCTCCTCTCCTGGTGGCACAGCTGATTGTGGTTCACTTTCTCCAACAACAGATTCCATTTGACTCTGTTGATGATGAGGAGGGGTTCAAAGCCTGCGTCAGAGGCAATTAGATCATATCAGAGGGGACCACTGCTGAGAGAGTGTGCTCTTCGGGGAGGCAGGGAAGGGGGTGATTCTGGTGATCCAAAGCAGCAGTAAGAGCCGAATGGAAGGAAGCCCATGTCTGATGTGGGCGTGTAGCTGAAGGAGTGCTGGGACAATAGTCCAACTAGGGAAGCAAAGATAAAATGACAAACTAGTGCTGTAGGAAATGACTCACTGACGTTCGGGGACATGTTTTAGGGGGCTGATAAAAAAAGCCACTGGAGAGACCTTGAGAAGGAAGAGAGGGAAAGTTGCCTGGTATGAAGAAGAAAGACAAGAAAGGAGGTGCTTTTTAAAATGGAGAGAAATGTCTTTAGGGCCTTAAAAACTGACTTCTGTGAAGGAAATGACAGATTTGTTTTCTGACCTTTATTTATTTATTTTTACTAAAAAATTTTTTTTTATATTTATTTTTGAGAGACAGAGAGAGACAGAGGGTGAGTGGAGGAAGGGCACAGAGAGAGGAGGAGACACAGAATCCGAAGCAGGCTCCAGGCTCTGGGCTGTTAGCACAGAGCCGGACACAGGGCTCACATTCACAAACCGAGATCATGACCTGAGCTGAAGTCAGACAGCTTAACCAATTGAGCCACCCAGGGCCCCCTAACTAAACATTTTTAAACGTAATTCCTGTTTTACTTAAATTATCTATGGGGTATTTAAAAAAAATAAAGCTTCTTGACTTATTTTAAGGGATCAGCAGAACTTTAATGCCAAAACTCTATAGAAAGAGTACCTCCCCCAAGAAAACTGAAGATCATTTTCATTTATGAATAATTGATGTGAAAATTTAAATAAAATGTTAGCTTATCCAATCCAGCCTGGTTTAATAGAATAAAAGAATAATCTCTGAGTAAGTGGAATTTAATTCAGGAATGCAAGCATAGTTCAACATTAGTAAGGCAAATACACTATACCAAAAGATATATAATTAGAATTATGTAATTACATCAGAAGGTGCCACTGTTTTATATTATATAACATTAGAGGCACTGATATGATTCATCAGTCGTTTCTTATAAAAACTTAGAGAAGGAAATTAAAGTAAAATTATTTATATAAATACCTACTCATATTAAAAAAGAAAACCATTTTCAATAAAATTATGAATAACATAGACATGTATACTTATCAGTACTATTATTCAGTACTGTTTTGACAATTATATTTAATGTAATCAGGAAAAATAATTTTTTTAGGCAAAATATTTTTTAAGTCCTTGAAAAACCTATATTGGGGGTGCCTGCGTGGCTCAGTCAGTTAAGCGTCCAACTTTGGCTCAGGTCATGACCTCACGGTTCGTGGGTTCGAGCTCCTCATCGGTCTCTGTGCTGACAGCTCGGGGCCTGGAGCCTGCTTCAGATTCTGTGTCTCCCTCTCTCTCTGCCCCTCCCCCACTCATGCTCTGTTTGTCTCAATAATAAATAAACATAAAAAAATTAAAAAAAAAGAAAAACCTATATTGAAAAGAATTAACAAATTGCATTTTCAAGTATAATTAGACAATTAGGTAATTGAGAATACTTAGACAGCTGAAGAATTGGTAAAAGCACTAAATAAAAAATATATATATATAAATTAATGGCTTTTGTGTAAACTAGTATCTAGTTCAGATTGATTTGGGGAGAGAATAATTTGTGTATGTGTCTATATATATCCTGATCCAAAGAAAAACAAAAAACATAAAACACCTAGGATAAAACCCTTAATTACAGAAAGAGAGTATGAAGTATTTTAAAAGTATTTAATAAGACCCAAATAGTATATGTCTAGATAAAAATATCTAATATCACAAAATAACAATCATTACAAACATATTACATAAATCAATGCACTTCAATTCAGCATTTCAATGGATTTATTTTAAAATAGGTAAAAATTATATTAATTTACACATAGGAAAAATGCTTAAGAGTACTAAAACTTCTTTTTTTTTCTAGTTTTATTTATTTTAAGAGACACTGAGTGAGTGGGGAGGAGCAGAGAGAGAGGGAGAGAGTCCCAAGCAGGCTCAGTACTGTCAGCGCAGGGCCCAATGTGGGGCTCAATCTCACGAGCCAGGAGACCATGACCTGAGCCAAAATCTAGAGTCAGATGCTTAATTGGCTGAGCCACCCAGGCGCCCCAGAGAATACAAAAAATCTTAAATAAAAATAGCAAAAATAGTCATGACTTAACAAAAGTTAAAATGTACACAAAGCTGCTATAATAAAAAGATTATTCTGTTTCCACAAGAATATAAATAAGTGGGTGGGTGGAACCTAAAATACTCCCAAATAGATTCGAGTATATATGGGGAGTTAGTGTACAGTGAGGATAAACTTTTCATTCAATGGGTAAAGGATGATTTATTTAATAAAGATTCTTGTCCTATGGAAGAAAAATGCTAAGGCTCTTCCACAGGAACAAAAATGTAATGTATTTTGAATGTTCAAATGTAGAAAATATTAGAAGAAGATTTATAAGAGTATTTATATCATCTGAGAACGTGAAGACCATCAAAATGAGACTTAATATGGGGCACCTGGGTGGCTCAGTCAGTTACGTGTCCGACTTTGGCTCAGGTCATGATCTGAGGGTCTGTGGGTTCGAGCCCTGCGTCAGGCTCTGTGCTAATAGCTCAGAGCCTTAAGCCTCCTTGAAATTCTGTCTGTCTGTCTGTCTGTCTCTCCCCCTGCTCATGGTCTCTATTTCTCAAAAGTAAATAAACATTAAAAATTTTTTTAAAAAATGAGGCATGACACCCAGAAAGCTTAACTATATACATATTGCACTATCAATTTTTTTTAACTTGTGTGTAGCTATTTAAAACCATGAAGTATCTGAGACTTTACCAACTTGCAAGCCAACACATTAGCCTGCCACCGTTTTACATATGCTCACAGAAGATATGTTTCCTGCTTCAGAGACAAAGGACTTCATTACCCAAAAGAACAGCAGTAGCCAAAGTATTGACATTTTCTTTTACCTATTTCCAGAGCCCCAGTTCCCACTTAGCAAAGTGGAGAATGTCAGGTGACATTTGCAAGCACTGTGGGAGAGGTACCTGTAACTTAGAGACCCTGAATTTTTTATAATGGACAATAAGCATGTGTACCTTTTTCTCCAGTGTGAAGTACTATCTCTGGAATGCTGTCCTCTGTACAAACATCTTGGTAAGGATAGTGCAGGACAGGAGACAGGCAAGCAATGCCTCTGCTCAGGAGACAGGTCGAAAGTCAAGACATCCAGGGAGAGTTTTCTCCCCAAAATGGTCTAGACAAAGTTAGAAGTAAAACAATAAACTTCATAAAAATATTTATAGCAAGGGGTGCCTGGGTGGCTAGTCCGTTGGGTGTCTGACTCTTGATTTTAGATCATGATCTCACAGTTCATGAGTTCGAACCCTGCATCGGACTCTGCACGAAGCCTGCTTGAGAGTCTCTGTCTCCCTCTCTCCCTCTCGTGCTCTCTCTCTTTCAAAAATAAATAAATAAACATTAAAAAATATTGACAGTGAGTTTGTCTATTGTATGTGCATATATATATGATTAATATGCATAGTTTCAACCCAGAAATTCCATTCTGATAATTATTATTTAAAAAAAATTTTTTTTTAACATTTATTTATTTTTGAGAGACAGAGAGAGACTGAGAAGGAGTAGAGGAGGGGCAGAGAGAGAGAGGGAGACCAGAAACCAAAGCAGGCTTCAGGCTCTAAGCTGTCAGCACAGAGCCTGACACGGGGCTCGAACCCACGAACTGCGAGATCATGACCTGAGCTGAAGCCAGATGCTTAACCAACTGAGCCACCCAGGCACCCCCCCATTCCGGTAATTATATCTGACAGATGGAAATTCAGTTCTCAGTCTGTTTACAGGGATATTTACATAAGCATTGTTTACAGTGACAGGAGTTGAAATACAACCTGAATGTCCATCAAAAGAAGAACGGTTACATTAATTTAGTTATTTCTCTATTCAGTCCTTAGACCAATGTTAGCTCTATTTCTGTTGAACTGGAGTCAAATTTGTCTTACAGTAAGTGGAAGAAACATACTTCAGAGTAGATGTCAGAAAGAATGGCGCCTGTATAGCTCAGTCAGTTAAGTGTCCATCTCCTGATTTTTGGCTCAGGTCAGTATCTCATAGTTGGTGAGTTCGAACCCAGAGATGGGCTCTGTGCTAACAGTGTGGAGCCTACTTAGGATTCTCTCTCTCCCTTTCTGCCCCTCCCCCCCCCACTCTCTCACTCTCTCAGAAATAAACATTTAAAAAATTATAAAAAAAAGGAGAAGTAGGGATGAGGGGAAGATGGGGGAGGAAAGAAGAAGAAAACCTATCTCTACGTATTTTAATATATCATTTTGAACATATGAAAAGGGTGGAAAATGTATTACATTGGATTTCTTAAGGGGAATGCAATGTAGAGAGGGTAAATTATTTAAAAAGAATCGTATCCCTTTTTGTGTCATTTCTCCCATTACAAACTATTTAATTAAAAAAAAAATTAGCCATTCCTTTCGCAGTGCATGAGTCTCACATTGCTTGTTCTGGACTCATTCATTCATTTTGTTCATCCGACAAATGTTACTGAGTATTTTCTATGTGTCAGATGCTGCTTAGGCACTGGGGAATATAGCAGTGAACACAAATTCTCTCACCTCGTGGAACTAGAGTAATAGTGGGGATGTCAGAAAATAAAGAAATTAACATATACTATGTGTTGCTACCAAATTTTTGGTACCTCGTATATTTCATACAGAAAAAAGAAAAACTTGTTTGGATCGTGGCTTAGAAGAAAGGTATTGTAAATTCTCACAGTTCAGTGGAAAGAAAAAGAGGAACGAAAACTTAAGATGACTTTGGATGGCAATGGAAGTATGTTACAATTTAGGATACCTACTTTCGTTGTAGACAAGCAAAGCAAGTTTTTACTTTGGGCAGGAGTCAGCAGGAGACGAGCAAGCTTCCATTCAGAGTCCCTGATTGGTACAAAAACACATTTAAATCCCTGTCTTCAACCCACACTTTTAAAGCCAGCTCCAACCAGCTGAAGTACCAGCTCCCAAAAGGAAGGACTCATACTGCAAGGTGAGTATGGTTAATGTTGACTCTGTTGTTAATCTGACACCTGGCAAACCTCACCTCAGCAGTTGGTCTACTGAGATAAAAATATTCCTGATGATACTCCTGAATGATGTGATCCTGCAAATCCAGAACTAAGAGAGAGCTTTGAAGGAGCTGCATGTGCATCTAATTAGAGCTATCCCCAAATTGTAGAATTGCCTAAGAACAGGAAGGGGTAGTTAATTTTTTTTATGTTTATTTATTTTTGAGAGAGAGAGGAAGAGACAGAATATGAGCCAGCGAGGGTCAGAGAGAAAGGGAGACACCGAATCAAAAGCTGGCTCCAGGCTCTGAGCTGTTAGCCCAGACCCCGATGCGAGGCTTGAATTCATGAACTGTGAGATCATGACCTGCGCCTAAGTCAGATGCTCAACTGACTGAGCCACCCAGGAGCCCCAGAACAGGAAGGGGTAGTTAAAAGTGACTGTACCATTTTCCTTTTGGAGAAGGTAGCAAACAGACTCCAGATCAGACGGGACCATCAATGGGATTTTTGGACCTAATAGCTAGAAAGACCTTTTGCTTGTTTCTTTAAAATGAGAGAGAGAGAGAGAGAGAGAGAAAACGCGCACGCACGAGAGCAAAAGAGGATAAAAAAGGAAGTATGTGGACTTCCTCAGACACTAGTCCAGACATGGCTCCTTGCTGAAGTTTGAGGTGATAGTACCAGCTTCCTGGTGTTGTATTTATGATTTCCACTAACTGTGCTGCCTGAAGCTATATTTAGTGAGTTTAATATGACAGGCTATGGCTCTAAAGTCATAAATTCCAATTCATTTTCTTAGTGGGTTGGCTTCTTTAAAATGGTGGCTTCATTTTGGAACTCCTGGAACTGCTGGGTTATTCTGTAACTCAATAATAACTCGGAAAATGAAACCCTTAAATAAAATAAAGCAAAAAAAATGTTAATGGCTGTCAGATTACTCGGCATAAAAGCCAAGGAATAATGGGTTTATGATGCATACACTGTTTAAAAAGAATCGTCAATTAATGGGCTCAGCCAGTTGCAAACAAATTCATCAGACAAAAGCAGGTGCTGATAAAATATTTAAGCCCTTAAAATAATAAAGGAAGATTAAGGCATCAAAGTTGATGAAAATAAATATAAAAACAGGATAAGTTTCTTCCTTAATCAAAAACTCTGGTCCTGCTGTCACTGTCCTGGCTTTTGGTATGCAGGTGAAGGAGGGAGACAGAGGAATTTGGGTGTCTGGTCAGACTTAAAATGGCCTGAATGGTAGCAGGATTATTGATGGATGTGCTCTCTCTCTAGGCAAGTAATATAAAACACCTTGCAATTGTGTAGCATTTTATACTTCAGCCGAAGCCTTTCACATATATTATTACACTTAATCTTCTCCAGACTGTTGTTACTAACAAGAGGTTGAGAGAGCAAGATGAATTGCCCAAATTTACACGGAAACTGTATCAAAAGTAGATTTGCTAATTTCCCCGCATGGCCTGCATTCACTCACAGAATAGGGGTATTTTTGTTTCAAGCAGCTCTGATGAGTTGTTTTTCTTCTAGAATGATTTATCTCATGGCAAAATAACAATATAAGCAATTTTCTTGATAAATTTCAGTATTCTTTCTCAAAAAAAGGGAAAAACCAAAAAAACCCATAGAGCTGCCTGAGATGATCCAGATCAAAGTTATTCAGTGTACAGATGAGGAAATCAAGGTCAAGGTCCAGGATGGCCAACCAACACTGCCAAGGTGTGTTTAGTATGTTGGAGAAGAGTCTGGAATGAATTGTCATACTTAACACACCCAGCCAGTGAATGGTCTTTCTCTTTTCCTGGGCTGCCGCTCATCACCATGTCACCCCATTTGCCCATGCCCCCTCTGCTAAAACTCCCAGGGAATTAACTCTGAAGGTTGGTTGACTTGGTGTAGCCTCCAATACCTCAGGGATATTAAAACCTACAAACAGATTTGCGAGGGTAGAAACAATTTCTTACAGCTTCAGGGTGATTTTTAGGCTTTAATATAGCGCTATGGTTTTGATTTCTGGTTTGATCTGTTGGTTGAATTGTCTCTGATTTTAATTCGTCTCTTCGTGAATGTCAAGCTGTCTCTCTCATTCTGTCTGGAAAGCTGTCTCCATGCTTCTTCCAAAAGTAGCTCTCTGGAAAACTGCCTTGCTGGGGCACCTGGGTGGCTCAGTTGGTGGAACATCCGACTTCGGTTCAGGTCATGATCCCACGGTTCATGAGTTTGAGCCCCGCCTTGGGCTTGCTGCTGTCAGCACAGAGCCCATTTTGGATCCTCTGTTTCCCTCTCTCTCTGCACCTCCCCCACTATGCTTGCTCTCTCAAAAATAAACAGGGGTGCCTGGGTGTCTCAGTCGGTTAAGCGACCGACTTCGGCTCAGGTCATGATCTCACAGTTTGTGGGTTCAAGCCCCGCATCAGAGCCTGTAGCCTGTTTCGGATTCTGTGTCTCCCTCTCTCACTGCCCCTCTCCTGCTCATACTCTGTCTCTCTCTCTGTGTGTCGCAAAGATAAATGAAATGTTAAAAAAAATTAAAAAATAAACAGTAAAAAAAAACCTGCCTTGTTATTTACTCAAGTATTTCTTGGAGACAAAAATGTATCTAATATTAACAAGACCAGGATATACTGTCATTTTGTTTATTTATACCCATAAAAATACCTAACAAATGTAATTTGAGGTGATTATATATCCTGTTAGCAAAATTATTTTGTGATTCCTTTGGGCAGTGAGGGCAGTCTAAACTTTTAGGTAGAGATAAATGGTGTTTTTGAAATTTAGGAAAGAAACAATGTCAAGGACATTTTTCATGTCTGAAATTCTACCTATTATAATGATGTATTTTGGCCTCTGAACTGAATTGTTTCTAGAGCAGAATAAATCCTTGAGCATCCAGAAAGGTTAGGCAATGGTCAATAATTATGCCAAGTGGAGTCAACATGATCATCATGTAAAACTAAAAAAAATCTAATATTTTGTATCATTCTACTGAGTCTTACTGTACATTATTTTAAGGCTGATTAAACAGGAAAACATTTGTGATCATCATAATCCCAAGGAGATTTCCAAAGCCAGTTGGTTTTTAACTTTAAAATGAATTACTTTAATTCCATTTTGAAGCCTCAGTAAGTAATGCCTTTTGTCATCTAACATAATAGTAATTTCTAAAATCTAAATCGATGAATTACTGTAATGCTCTCAATTGATAAAGAATAAAATGAACGCTTTTGTTGGAATAGACTTTCTCTGATTTGCCAAATCATTGCAAGGACCAAAGTCAAGCAAAATGTATGTTACCTGGAAATAGTAAGATGGTATCACTGGCTAATGAATAGGACCAATGACTGATGTGAACCAAATGAATGAGGAAGTATCTTTGCTGACCTGGCCTGTCACGGACAACTCCCTACACCTGTCGCCCTCTGCCAATAAACATTCCCCCAAAATCCATTTACATTAAAAGGTCACTATAACTTTGGATTATTTAGATTTTTGAATTCTGGCTGTATTATTGACAGGCACCAAAAAGTTAGCAAAGTGCTGGAAATGTCGGCCAAAGTGAATAACTCCTCTTAAATAACTTCTGAAGACATTTTAATTTTTATTTGTTTCAGTTTATTTATTTATTTTGAGAGTGAGAGAGAGCATGAGTTGGGGAGGGGCAGGGAGAGAGAATCCTAAGCAGGCTGTGTACTGTCAGTGCAGAGCCCGACTCGGGACTCAATCTTACGAACATGTGAGATCATGACCTGAGCTGAAATCAAGAGTTGGACACTTAACTAACTGACAGAGCCACCCAGGCTCCCTCAAAGACATTTTTAATGAAAGGACCAGGAGTGAAGACAGACTTAGGGTCCACTTTCAAGTTCAAGTTATTTGTCAATTAGTTAGATCAGCTGTGAAAAATAGTTAAATCAATCACCTAATGTTTTTAGTAGCCTGAACTTGCTTAAGACATGCCTGCACAATCCTTTCTACAGTGGAGTTTAGCAGACACTCTTGAATCCTTATCTACGGGTAGATTGGGTTCTCCCCTCTGCTCCGGCAAGTGTCTGGTGTGATGCCTGCAGCTCTGAGGCGTGTAAGGAAGAGGCAAGGAGTCAGTGAGCATGGCAGAGGTGTAGAACTTCTTAGCTTATTTGTGAGCTGAGCCACCCAGGTGCCTCTGTTCACTCCAGTTTTCTTAGAAACTGGTCACAAATGATTGATCAGAATATTATGTCTTGGGTTTAGAAAAGAGAAAAGAGAAACCAAAGAAAGAAAAGAAACAAGAGGACTGGTATAATGTTTGTCACGTAGATATCTCCTACTCTAAGACAAAAGAGGCTGTCAACTAAAACAGCAAACTATGTAAGTGGTACGCACTTTGCACAGTAGAGCAGGACCTTAATAATGAGTGTACAAGCCAAACATGTACATAGAGATCTTAATAATGGGAAAAATTAAGATGGTCCCACGATCGTTCAAAATTTTTGTCAAAACATCAAAATCTCTCTTCTTAAATAGAGATCTGTAGAGAAATTTAAAAAATAGCAAAACCTGGGGTGCCTGGGTGGCTCACTTTGTTGAGCATCTGACTCTTGATTGCAGATCAGGTCATGATCCCAGCGTTGTGGGATCAAGCCCTGCATCGGGCTCTGTGCTGAATATGGAGCCTGCTTGGGATTCTCTCTCCCTCTCCATCTGCTCCTCTCCCCTGCTTGCTTGCTCTCTCTCTAAAATAAAAAAAAAATAGCAAAACTAATATTTAGTATACTGTAATTTAAAACATTAGAAATACTGAGAACTAAAATGTTTCATTTTTTGGGGTTCCCCGGGTGGCTCAGTCGGTTGGGGATCCAACTTAGGCTCAGGTCAGGATCTCACAGTTCGTGGGTTCGAGCCCCACGTCGGTCTCTGTGCTGACAGCTCAGAGCCTGGAGCCTGCTTTGGATTCTGTGTCTCGCTCTTTCTCTGCTCCTTTCCTGCTCATGTTCTGTCTCTCTCTCTCAGAAATGAATAAACATTAAAAAACGTTTTTTTAAATGAAATGTTTTCTTTGTAAACAATCTAGTGAGTGTAGTTGGAACAGTGTTTGCCTTGTCCTTCTTGTCACGCTCATTACTCTATGGAGTAGACGTCTTTTCTGTGCCTCAGTGAATTGTCACACTCCCTTTTTAAAAAAATTTTTTTAATGTTTACTATTGAGACAGAGACAGAGCTCGAGTGGGGGAGGGACAGAGAGAGAGAGGGAAACACAGAATCTGAAGCAGGCTCCAGGCTCTGAGCTATTAGTACAGAGCCTGACGCGGGGCTCAAACTCACAAACCATGAGATCATGACCTGAGCCGAAGTCGGAAGCTTAACCAACTGAGCCACCCAGGCGCCCCATCACACTCCTTCTTAAGCATGGATCGGATCGGCTTTGTGCTTTCAGTATCATGACATTGCTCCAAGGTCTTTTCGCACATCACTGTTTTTTAGAACATCTTCACCCTTTAATCCATAAATTTACTTTCGCCAGATCTCTCTGGCTGCGTATCAGAGTCTTAGAAGTGTGCGCACTGCCTACCTTCTCATGCTCAGCTATTTATTATGTAACTTTGTCTATCTTCTATTCCAGTTTGGCTTCTAGTGTTATATTTTTTGTTTCTTTGTTGGAGTTTCATCTGGCTTGAGCATTTCCTCTGTCCATTGCCATTTATATAAAATATCATGTGGTTTATCCCTGGGGGACGACTACCTGCTTCGCTGTCTTTACGTGGACCGAATGCCACATGAACATTAAACCACCAGTGATAGGCTTTGGGTTAAGTATCTTTGTGATCAGTAGAGGTAGCAGCAAAGTATACAAGGGTACATTGTACACTTTCTCATGGTTAATCCACTGTGGTAACTGAAATTTTAACTGTGTGGTTGAGGGGGCTGGTGTTATTTAATCAAACCATGGCAATGGAAATTCATGCATTTCTGAATGCTGCCATGCTCAGACTGCTTGTATTATACTCTAATGTTTATAACATATTGGGGTTAAGAATGACCCAGTGCAGCAAAAAATAATATTTGTGGCAGAGAGCACATCAGGACACTTAGGAGCTCCTTAGGGACATGACTTTTTGAGTAGCAGACAGACCTGCCTGCATCCATCCTGCAGAAGAAGCTGGAGAGGACATCATTTCTATCATTGGATGTCAGTTGGTAGATGTCCCCAAGGGAAGTTAGAGAGGAAGTGAAGAAAGTAGCAGACTGGAGTCATCTGGGAGGGTAGATGATTCCTGGGAACATCCTAGAATGATAAGTGTGTGGAGGTCTCTTGTGAAGGTAGACCTAAAAGGAAGATCCTGGGGCGCCTGGGTGGCTCAGTCAGTTAAGCGTCCGACTTATGCTCAGATCATGATCTCACCGTTTATGAGTTGGAGCCCTGTGTTGGGCTCTGTGTTGACAGTGTGGAGCCTACTGGGGATTTTCTCTCTCTACCTCTCTCTCTGTCCCCCACTCATGCTTTCTCCCGCCCTCCCTCCCCCCGTCTCAAAAATAAACCTTAAAAAATAATTTTAAAGATAAATAAAAATTAAAGTAAATAAATAAAAATAAAAGCCAGATCCTTCAGTGACACCTGGAGGTAGAGCCAGAGAAAACTGGTTAGCCCTAAAAAGACCCAAATTTGCACCCTCGTGGGTATGGCCTGAGAACAGGATTCCTAATCTCTTACTCTGGGAGTGCTGGCTTAAGAGCCACAGATAAAGTCTTGTCTCAAAATAAGGTGCCTGGAACATCTTGGAGGGTGTCTTTGGAGTACCCCAAGGGCCCTTGTACTCCTAAATGATGTTTTTCAGCTGTACAAGAAAATTGTTAGTGACCTGCTAAGCTATCAGGTGTCAGTCTAGACAATCCTAGAAAATGTAGCAAGGATGTTTTGGGAATTCCCTGGAAAAGTATATTGAAAAACTACCTTTTAGCTGCCTCTAGGGAGCCATGTTTCTATTCGTTATCGTCCCAGAGAGATTAAGATTATGTAAACACAAGCACCTTTGAATCTTCACCCACTAGATTTAAGTATTCATCATCTGTAATATTCACAAAGAATGACAGTTTTGTGTAGAATTCTATAAGCTGTATATACAGCAACTGCCACATTATCTGTTTCTGTGGATGCTCACTATTAAGGCAATATTAAGGCAGTATTAAGGCAGTAATTTTTTTTTTAGAGAGTGAGTGGGGTGGGGGTGGCACAGGGAGAGAAAGGGAGTCCCAAACAGGCTCCACACTCAGCATGGAGCCCAATATGGGACTCAGTCTCACAACTCTGGGATCACGACCTGAGCCAGATTGAAGAGTTGGACACTCACTCGACTGAGCCACCTACCCACCCCCATAAGCTTGTATACCTTTTTATACAAAGACCAATAAGCTGTAGGGATGTGTGACAAGACAGGGACTTGGGCCAGGGCACAATTTACTAATTGTGGGGCAGTGGTTAGGAAATATATGGGAGAAATTAACGGGAGCTAAGCTTAGGTTATTTTAGTAGGTTTGTTTGTAGAGGTCCCATTTTGCCATTGACTCTCGGTCTCTGGTGACGAGTATTCTTTTCCTCCTGGTTGAGGGAGGGTACCTTTCTCATGGGAAATTGAATGACCTTCTGTGAGGTGGAATGGGAGGTCAGAGACCCCTTCCTGCATCTGCTGTTTCTCAAGTGCCTTCAGCCCCAAATAATATGCCAATGAGGTGTATTTGGTGGTGGCGTGTTCTGAACTTCTTCAGCTCCAGACTCCATAGTGGGGCAAGAATGGTTCATCCTTCCAGTCTGAGCAGAACCATGTGGCTGCCGAAGGGGCCATGCTTCCTGCCTTGTCTCCCAGCCTCATGGCAGTAAAAGGGTCCACAGTCATGAGCCTAGAAGAGTGATCTTTTTCTCGGATTTGATGCTAGGACAGTTGTAAGCTTCCTACTAGCCACGTGATACTAATTTGCATATTTTAGAAAACACAGCAAGTGGTTTTATTTTTTGGAGTGGGGGAGAGGGCATATGTGAGTGACAGGCAGAGAGAGAGGCAAGGAGAGAGAGAATCCCACAAGCAGAAGAGAGAGAGAGAGAAGCAGGGCTTATGCGAAGTGGGGCTCAAGATCACTTGAGACGTGAACTCTAGAACCCTGAGATCATGACCTGAGCCAATGTCATGTGCTTAACTGACTGAGCCTCCCCTCCCAACAGGCACCCCAAAACACAACAAGTGTTTTGCAAGCCTAGCCACATGGGGGAGACTGATTTAGGGGAGGGAGATGTGGCTACAAAGTGGATACAATTCTGCCTACTTTATGGGATATTAAAATGATAGTGATATTTTTTTATAAGCCCTTGTAAAAATATCTAACTTCTGGGGCCCCTGGGTGGCTCAGTTGGTTGAGTGTCCAACTCTCGATTTCAGTCAGGTTGTGATCCCAGGGTCGTGGGATCGAGCCTCATATCGGCTCTGCACTGATGGCGGAGCCTGTCCAAGATTCTCTCTCTCCCTCTCCCTCTGCCCCTCCCTCCCCTCCTTCTTTCTCTCTTTCTCTCTCTCTGTCTCAAACAAAATAAATAAATAAATAAATAAGAATATCTCACTTCTGGCTCCCACCCTAGCCCTGCAGAATCAGAAGCTCATGGTAAGGGCTCCGGAGATACTATTTTTAACAGATGATGGGTGAGGCTGGTGCACGTTTGGCCCAGCATGGGTTACTTGGCCAGGTTTGCGTTGTAAAGCAGTTGGTGCCTACCCAGTATGTTAATGGTAGCTCTCAGGACATTTGCTGTTGTTGTTATTAATTAGAACTGTAAGAGTTATCCAAAACTAGAATGTATGGGCTGACTTGGAAAGTACTGATTTTACTGCAACTGGAATATGGCTGGTGGTCAAGAGCACAGTCTCAGGAGCCAGTCTGCTCAGGATTGATTATTGTTAGCTTTTCCACTTAACTAGCTCTTTAATGTTGGGTGAGTGACACTGATTCAGTTTCCTTATCTGAAAGTCAGAGATAAGAAATAGTGCCTATTTCCATGACGTACTTGTAAAATGACTGTATCTCAAACTTAAAAATAAAAAAAAAAGCACACGTTTAAAAAGCTTTTACCATCTCTGAAATCAGAGCCTACTATACAATCAATGCTATGTTGTAATATGTGGCATTTTTTCTTTTCTAGTGGAACACAACATAATGGTGCTTCTTATAATCAACAGAAGCCTAGATTTAATCAGAGGTTGTAAATTATTTAGTCTATGGAAATTGCTAACAACAGTATCTAACTCATTAGCAAGCGTTCAGGAGTGTAGCTATTATTGATTTAATTCTGTGTGTATTTTATTTTTCTGGGGAAGGGATGATATTTCAGGTGGATCTTCAGATTTGATGTTTATCTTCTGAGTTTAATTGGAAGCCCTCTTTGTGCCTCTCTAAACACAGTTGTTTCCATAATTTAGCATTGTCTTTATGTTTTGCACCTGAGACTCTGAACTTTCCTTTTGTTTTCCATCTTGATTTAGAGCAAGACCTTAGGCTTTTTACTAGGAGGATGACTGGTATGGAGGGTTCTCCACGCTTCCTGCATTAGTTGGGTTGGGTCATAGGTGTTTGACTCAAGGCTCTTAGTCCTAGACCTTCTTGTATAATACTCCTTGCTTCATCCAGATTCTTACATGGACAAGAACGGGAAAATGTAGAGTAGGGTCTCAAGGTAATTTAGAAGATTTCAGCTTCTGAGTGGGTATTATCCACATAAAGATATTAACAATGCTCCCCTGGGGGTGCCTAGTTGGCTCAGTCAGTTAAGCATCCAAATCTTAGTTTTGGTTCAGGTCATGATCTCATGGTTTGTGCTGTTGGGCCCCGAGTCAGACTCTGTACTGACAACATGGAGCCTGCTTGGGATTCTCTCTCTCTGCCCCTCCCTGTTCACATTCATTCTCTCTCTCCCTCTCCCTCTCTCCCTAAATTAATAAACTTAAAAACTTTTTAAAAAGAAGGGTCCCCATCATCCTCAGTAGAACATCATCCTCAGTAGAACACTGACCAAAGATAGTTCCACCATTAAATGGTATCTGTGTTACCTATTATAATTTTCTCTCTTAGAACTAGAAAGGCTAATGAGAAGTTGTTATTTTTCGACTATGTCACCTTGCATAAAGTGTATGCTTGACCAACCTCCAAAAAAACATATGAGGTTGCTGATAGTAAAAAGAAAGGTGTTTACAGGTCAAAGAGCTCAGAGTCTGTCTGAAGGAAACAGAGGGCATAGATGTTTCTAGGCACTTTTGTGAAAGATTACATCACTTATGCAGTAAGTTAGGCTTTATTTCCTGGCAGCTAAAGCAAAAAAATAGGTGGACACAGGTTTGTAGTCTCATTTGCCAGCTATAGAATGATACCAAATGTATTTGCAGAGGAGAAAACACAGCCTTTGAAATTAAACTCAAGCAACTGTTTATCATGTGGGTTTCTGATCTTCGAGAAAGATATGATACGTGATCTAATACAGTTTCTTTCTTTTTTTTTTAATGTTATTTTTTAAATTTATTTTTGAGAGACAGAGAGAGACAGCGAGAGCAAGGGAGGGTCACAGAGAGAGAGGGAGATACAGAATCTGAAGCAGGCTCCAGGCTCTGAGCTAAGCCGTGGGGCTCGAACCCACGAACCGTGAGATCATGACCTGAGCCGAAGCCGGACGCTTACCCGACTGAGCCACCCAGCTGCCCTGATATGTTACGTGATCTAAAGCAAACATTTCCAAGTAATTTTACTGGCTTGTTCCCATGATAACGAATATATTACAAAATTCATTGAAGTTGTTCCCATTAGCTGGGAAGTCACAGAGAGCACTCTGAACAGAGTCATGGCATAGAGTGGCCATTCGATGAGTCATTTGCGCTGGAACACTTCTGGGAGGTAGAGGGCCCCTGTTGGTAATTGTGTCAGAACAGCAAGTGGCAAGGCCCAAATCTCCTGGTGAACACAGGCGTGGAAGGTCACCTAGCACAGGTGGTCCATTCCATCTCCATCTCAGATTGAAGTTGGTAGGAAATTTTCAGGAGTGAAGAATGATGGAGATGAGGTTTTTGCATAACATGAAGTGTGACGAAAGTGTAAGCAGTCAAGAAGCAGGGCATTGTATAAGCTGTGCTGATGATTCTTAGGCAATGATGGCTGCTTGTTTGTTTGTTTCTTTAAGGTCATGAATTTGAAGTACCATGGACCAGCTTTGTAGAGGATACAGACATGGTACCCTAAATGCTCTTTGTAGATGTCCAAGAAGAATGTTTCCCTGACAGGATTATAATAATAGATTCAAATTTGGAAAAAAAATCAATCCAGCTATTAAAATAGGCATATGTTGGACTTAGGCTGAATGAGTAAAAGCTTAAACAGCTAAGAATTAAAAAAAAAAAAATTCTTAGCTTCCAGAGAGAGAGAGAGAATATGAATGGAAAGCATTTATTTTGTTTTTCAGCAAGACGTATGCTGTTTCTTGGAAAGAAAAATTGCAGTGGATCTAATGATGAGGAGAAGATTTTCAGGTCAAATTAGCAATGCTGAAATTTATCATCCTAGATTCCGGGTCACGGGAGTGGCTTAGGATCTTTGTGACTTCCAATTCACCTAATGTTCTGCTTATGTGAGCTTTTCTGATAATTCAGGCAGTCTTGCCTCGATTCCTTGGCTCCTTGTGGTTTTCAGTGCACTGTACACACAAAGTTCAGCATGTACATTTCTAGTAAAACCCTGGTAAGAGTTTAGGAAAATTTGGAGAAATCGTTGAATGCCAGTGTGATTCTAAGTGTTTATTTTGTACGGTCCTGTCAGGAGACTGGAAATACCAAGTCTAGTGTGAGCTTCTGGGTAAATCTTTAGTGAAAGGATTATTATATTATAAACAAGCTTCATTGTTTTCATTGATGCCTCTCCCCAAAGATAATGCGGTTCTCTGTTATCTCTCAGCACGTTTGGATTTAGAATTGGGACCTTGATGGAGTTGCTTCATCATGGCCAGAATCTTGGCTCTCTAAGCTCACCCATGTAGGTCTCAGGAGACCTGGAAGCAGAGAGCCAGCCCACTTAGTGCTGAGCTCATTTTCAAAGGTTCTCCGAGACCAGAGGTTTATAAGTGAAAGGCAGGTATATCTGCTTTGATGTGTCAGAACAAAATTAGAGACATTTTCAGTACTTGGGTGGAAATATCAGCTGAGACTATGAAAAGGTAGAGCACACAGGACACATATCAGGGAATCTGATGGAAACGGCATCCAGGAGACGGCGAGTAATTGGACCCTGTAACTGATATAATGAAGTCCAAGGCCCCTGAAGGAATGAAGGCAAGAGTCTGTGAAATGCACAGGCAGGATTCAGAATAAGTGGCACCATGGTCTATTTTGGGCCATGCTTGGAGCCACATTGGTGTGACCGAATTGTTCCCACTGTGAGTCTCAGTCTGGTACTAATTGAAAGATGCTGAATGCTTCTCTCCAGCTTTCTAGAGACCATTCGTTGCCTACCCGCAGTGCTGAAGAGACGGTGACTCCCAGACAGCAGGAAATAACCAGGTTACTCTGACTTTAAGATTTTAAGGACATATCCAGGCAAGACAGTACATGGAACATTGATATGGTTTGATGGGTGAGCTACATTAGCACCAGTATTTAAAAAGAGTGACTTGGGGGCACCTGGTTGGCTTGGTTGATTATCTGACTTCGGCTTAGGTCATGACCTGGCAGTTTGTGAATTCGAGCCCCACATTGGGCTAGCTGCTGTCAGCCTGTCAGTGTGGAGCCTGCTTCAAATCCTCTGTGTGTGTGTGTCTCTCTCTCTCTGCCCCTCCCAGGCTTATACTCCCTCTCTTAAAAAATAAATAAAACATTTTTAAAAAATAGAGTGGCTTCACAGAAAAAAATATAGACTTAAACATTTTCTGAATAATTGAAAGCTCCCATAATACTGGTTCCACATGGTGTCCTGGTAGCAATCGGATGGACTGCTTGTAGGAGAGGGCAGATACTCTTCTTTTTGCCACAGGCCTTTTCTCAACACTGAATTATGGTGCCGTCCTTACAAACTGCCTGCTTATACCACTTTTATTGCCCCTTAGCCTTCATAAACATGTGATTTGTAACTGATCTGGATGGATGGAAAGTCCCCATGACTTAACAGAAGGTTCAGTGGCTTATGAAACATTTCTTTTTTTTTTTTAAGTTTATTTATTTTGAGAGAGAGAGTGCGAGCAGAGATGGGGCAGGGAGAGAGAGGGAGAGAGAATCCCAAGCAGGCTCCGTGATGTCAGCACAGAGGCCAATGCTTTCTTTCCTACTTAGCTAACAGAGAGGAGCAGCACTAAGCAATAAAAATCAGTTTGTGGCAGGTAAGTGTCCTAGGAATGCCTCCTTGTACTACTGTGTGGGTGGGGGGGCAGGAGACAGAAGGATAGATGGATGAGGAGATGCTTTGATGACAAGTGTACATAGCCACCCAAGACGAGGGCAGGGACTAGAAAGAGAAAAGAGCAGTTGGGGCTGTGAGCCTTGCTGACCTGTCCCTGACCCACCTTCTGTGTCTGCAAGCACCTTGGCCAGCACCTGTGTCTCTTCTGTAGGCAGGGTCTTTCCTGGTTTGTTGAATACTGCTTTCATCTGAAAGAGCTCTGCCTCTGTCTGCAGGGATAGCTCTTCTTCAGTAGCCTTTCTGTGCATCCCAAGTGGCCAATAAGATCCTTTTCAATATTTGGTCATAGGGGAAAACAGCAGGGTTTTTGTTTTTGTTTTTCTTTTTTGTTTTCTTCCCCAGCAAAGCCCAAAGGCTGCCTTCCATTCTGTCTGGGATGCTGGGGCATTGAACCTAGATATTTTTCCTGGTGCCTTCAACCCCTAAAAAAAAAGTAAGGTCTGAAATGAATCATCAGAGGGGAGACAAGGCTGCCTTGTGGGAATGCAGGTCCTGGTGAAGCCCACCTGGAGGCTGGAACTAGCTTCCAACCTGTGCCGAGCAGAAGCAGTGGGAAAAGACGCAACAGGTAAATGAAAGATCTTTGATCTGGACTGCTCACCTAAAGCTCACAGCCGTAAACCCCGACAGTGTGGTTTTTCTCATTTGTTGGAAAGCTCTTGGAAAGGATATTTGAAGAAGAGGAGGAGGAAGATCTCAGTCTCTTTGCCTTCTTGTTTCTTCTTAGAGGTATTCCATCTCTACCCTATTTGCACCATGGGTTTTTCACAGATGGTGAATCTTGTAGAGTTATCTTTCAGAAAGAGTTTCAAGGTTGTGTTAGATGGCTGGATGCTTGTTAAATCTTTAGTAAGTTCTTACTATGCAATGGATCTGAGAGTCTTGGCACTCTGCTTGAAGGACCTTTATTTTACATCATAAACAAATGCCTGGAAGGGGGCTTCATTAACATGGTCATTGAGGGAGGGCTGAAGATGTGGAGCAAAAGAAACTTGAAAGCACATGTTGTGCTAAGTTAATAATAAAGTTTATAGATCTTTTATTCTGAGGTTCACTGGCAAAAAAATATTTTTATCTAATGAAAATATGTCTGGGGGGGGGGAAAAATGAAACCTGAAAGTATATTGCAGTATTTTGCTATAGATTATTTAGAAGAGGCTCCATCATACAGAAAAGTAACACAAAAAGATAGCAAACATAAAAGTATACTCAGCATTTCCATGGACTCTTTATTTTTTGAAATAAGCAGATGTTTTATAAAAGTCCTTTAAATATTTCTACCTGAAGGGAAAAAAATCTTCCAAAAGGCAGTGAGTGTTTGAATCCTGTATATGTGCAGATTAGAAACCTTTATTTTACTGATTTTGAGATTGTGGGGAGCAGGTAACAGCTTCTGTGAAATGACAAATAGTTTTCATTTCTTTAAAAGTGATATTTAGGCAGAGATATCGAAAATCCACCCTCCTGTAGGTCATTTAATTTCTGCAGAGGGCCTTCCTTCAAAAACTCTTTGATAGAGCAAGGTGGTCAAGCTGAAGCAGCCCCCACTGTCTGCAAATGGAACTTACATAGAAGTTATCGCAGTAAATATTTCAGAAAAAAATAAGTAACCCTAATAGGTATTAGGTCCTTTTAGCTTACAGTATGTGTTTTCTATATTTTAATAGAGCACTTGGATTAAGCCTTTTCTTTGTCATATCTGTGCCTTAAAGTAGTTGTCTGCCCTACATTGCCGGCTTATCCTTATATCCATCCGTTAATCTCCTGAAACTGTAACTTTCAAAAAACCTATTTAAGTGAAATGTGTTCATTTACTTGGGGGGAAAAATGATAAGTGAGGTTTTCAAAACTCCAGAAAATCCATGCACAATTATGCTGAATGTTCTGATTTTACTCTCCCCGTCAGTGGCTATCCATAAGCTTGTCTTTACCCAAAATAAACCTTAAGTAATCTGATGAATTTATGAGGTTGGATTTACTCGTTCTGGTCAATCAAGAAGAATGCATTCGTGTACTACATTTAAAGAGTGGTTTGTTTCTAGGGCAGAGCTTGCCAAATGATAGAGCTTAATGTAGGGGAAAACTTTTGCTTTAAATATGTATGGTCCTTTTTATTTGGTGTTGTGGGGGCAGGGGGGAGGGGCAGGTGTGGTGATAAGAGTTGAAGGGAGAGGTGGAGAGGACCTTCAGAGAAGTATGGAGTGTAAAGATCCTCCTCTACGGGCGCCTGGGGGTGGCTCAGTTGGTTGAGTGTCCAACTTCAGCTCAGGTAATGATCTCACAGTTCATGACTTCGAGCCCCGCTTCAGACTCTGTGCTGACAGCTCAGAGCCTGGAGCCTGCTTCGGATTCTGTGTCTCCCTCCCTCTCTGCCCCTTCCTCACTCTCTCTTTCTCCCTCTCTCTCAAAAATAAATAAACATTAAAAAAACAAAAAAACAAAATAAAGATCTTCCTCTCTAGACATGTCCTGGAAAGGAGGCAGAAAACCCAGGTATATGAGAGGATGCCAGAGGTCTCAAGCAGTGATGGGAAGGTCTGACTGTCTTCTCTCTGGCATTTATTTCACAGACCTGTGTTTTTCTAAGAATCACTTCCACGAGTACCTGCACTCATTAAAAACCAAAGCTAAATGATCAGAAATGGAAGTGTCTTGAACAAATCCCAAACCCTGCTTTTCATACTCCCATCCCCCCACACAGTCTCATTTCCTACGCTAATTATGTCTCACATTAGCACATCCATTATTTCCTTAGCTTGACTCTCCAGTTCAAAGAGGAGACTTTGATATTCAAATGGCTCATAAAATGCACAAGTACTTTAATTCATCAATAGCAAGATCAAAGCAAATTCTGTTTTTAAATTAAAAATCTAAATAGTCTCCTTTTTCTCTCCAGAGAATACTTAGTCTTTAGACTGAGCCATCGCTGACCCTTCTGGACCTCCTGCTGTTTAATGAATTCAATGGTTAATTCAAACATAGAGGCTCTTGGGGACTTGTGGGAGGACCGGAAGAGAAAGTAAAGATGAGAAGTTGGGGGGAGGGGGGACATTGACTCAGGTCAGTAGAAATTCTTAGGGCTAATGTGACCCTGGCTACATAACAGAAGAACTTTGTCTTAGGTTAAGGGAAGGAATAGTTTTTCAATGCAGACATTTCCTGAGTTGTGTAGGGTCCAGGAACCCCTAGCTGAGGAAGGCTATCAGGCCCAGCAGGGGATCACTGTATCCATAAACAAGAGCTGGGAGTTTGTCTTGGCAACAAGCTAATTCAAGTACAGTCAAACCTTGTTTTGAGAGCATAATTTGTTCCGGAAACATGCTTGTAACTCAAAGCAAATTTCCCCATAAGAAATAATGGAGACTCAGATGATGCATTCCACAACCCAAAAATATTCCTATAAAAATGATTACAATACTGTAATATAATACAAAAGAATAAAGAAAGTATAAAATATAAAGAAAAATAAACCTATATTCCCCTTTGAAAACTTTCATAGTTAGTGTGAGGGAGACGAGAGGAGGGTTATGTGTAGGACGACTTTGACTGTCACTAATGGATATTGACTACAGTACAGTATTAATAAACTCTTGTCATGTGGTGTATTTAATGTAACTGGCAGCTTGACCTAGAATGAAGCAAAGCATTCCTAAGCTGACCCTTGTATGGAAAAGAAAGGACTGTCCATAGGTGCTTTGAAGTGACAAAAAATACAGTAACACCAGTTATGGGCACCTTCCAATGTTCTGAAAAATCACTGATTTCTGCCAAACACCATGGCCTGAGACTGAGCATCCGAGCATGAGAGACCATAACCCACAACCCTGCAGAGAGAGAGAGACAGAGAGAAGGTGGGGGGAGAGAGAAGAACCATTGGCTCAGTTGTGATCATGTGATGTTCGGCATCACATACGACTTGTATTGCAAGACAGTGCTCATAGACTAAGTTAAAATTTATTAGAAATGTTTGCTTATCTTGCAGAACACTCAGAGAACAAGTTCCTCGCAATCCAAGCTTCTACTGTATATGAAAGGCTTCCTGATGTCTGTTAATGTTGGCTCTAGGCTCTGGAGATAACGGCCTTTGTTCACTTCTGTCTGCTTGACCCTGACTCTTTACGAACACAGTCTCTTTGCAGCCGCCAAAGTGCCCTTCGAAACATATAATTCAGGTCATGCCAGTACCTGATTACCGTCCTCCAATTGCATTCCATTGTGTTTAGAATAAAATCCAAACTCTATCCCATGCTTTCATCAGGCTCCGCTGTGTTCCAGCTCCCACCCAACCTGCGAAGCCCATCTCGGCCACTCTGCCTATAGCTTATGAGCCTCTAACCACAGAGTGCCTCCATTCCTTGAAAATTTTTAGAGGCCTTGAAGTAGCTACCCTTCTGTCTGCAATCCTCTTGTCCCAAACTTGCCAAGACTGGATCCTTTGGTTTTTTTTTTTTTTAATCTTTCAAATGTCATTAAAAATTTTTTTAATGTCTGTTTGTTTATATATATATATATATATTTATTTATTTGAAATATATATATATTTATTTGAAAGAGAGACAGAGTGTGAATGTGGCCAGGACAGAGAGAAAGGGAGACACAGAATTAGAAGCAGGTTCCAGGCTCTGAGTTGTCAGCACAGAGCCTGACTCAGGGCTTGAACCCAGGAACCTTGAGATCATGACCTGGGCCAAAGTCGGATGCTTAACCAACCAAGCCACCTAGGTGCCCCTCAGATGTCATTTTAGATGTCACCCTTTTCGAGAGGCACTCCCTCATCCCCCAGCTTAAATACCTCTGTTGTTTTATCAATTCAACTTGTGTAATTTTCTGTTTAGAACTTAACACACTTAATTTCCTTGCTTATTTACTGTTTTTCCGTCCTTTCTCCATACTGGAATATAATATGAAAACAGATCCTATCTTGTTGCTTGACTCCTTTAATGCTGGCATTTAATAAGTGCATGAAAAACTTAAAAAAGCAAGGAAGCCCAGGACGAGTAGATAAAAAGGGATGGACAAAGAAGAGGCATATTGAGTTCAGAGTCAACAAAGGTATTTACACAAAGGCTAGGTGGCTTTTTGATGGACATAAAGTAGAGGTTTTTCATTTAATTCTTGAATTAATATTTATTGATCATTTGGTAGATATCAGTCACTGTGAAAGGCACATAGGTAGGGAAAGAGGAGAACCTTGGGTGCCTGCCCTCAAGGAGTTTACAATCCAAAGAGGAAGAAGATGTGTGAGCAGGACCTCACAAGTACAATGCAAAGTTGTATTTGAACTACATACACAAGGTACAGTGCCGACTAAAATTTGACAGAGACAATGTATAGGGAAACTCATTAGACTCTTAAAAGAAAATGAGGAATATTCCAGATGGAGTAGGTGTTGAGGAGGGCTTTTGAAGGAAGGCAGCACCATGAAGAGGGCATGGTGTGTTCTGGGAAGTGTAAGGAGCTTGTTATAGCCTTAATGAAGGATATGTAGTGATGGAAGTGAGACACACACACACACACACACACACATACACAGAAGAGGAGTAGTGGGGGAGGGAGAAAATGACAGACAGACAAAAGGAGGGAGAGAGGTAGGAAGGCAAAATCCAGATCAGAAAAGGCCTTTATGTTTCTGTAAGGAATTTGGATTTTCTCTTTGTCGGCAAGGAAGAGCCTTTGTTGAAGGATCACATCTTCAGTCTTGAGAGATGAATGTAACAGCCAGAAAGTGGTTGCATGGGGCTGAGATTGCAGTTGTTTTAACAGATTAGAGATGGTAAAGGCATAAACTGGAGCATTTGGAGGCCATGGAGACAAGTAGACATTTCGTGGGTAGTCAGACCAGGGTTTCTGTTGGCCTCCAACTCTATGATTTCAAAGTTGTTCAGTTTTAGAAGAGGAAGAAAACACTCTCGATACTATCTTTATTTCCTCTCTTTCCCTCTCAGCCCACATCCAAGTCTTCAGCAGGTCTCACCAGTTCTACCTCAGAACTTATCCTAAATGTGTCCCCTCTCTGTGACCTCTGCTTCCACCACCCTACTCTGAGATACTGCCATCTTTTATTGAGACTGTGCAGTAGCCCCTCCCTTTCTTCCTCTGCCCCTTCTCCTCCACACAGCAGCTAGTGATCTTTCTGAAAAGTAAATCAAACCTTATCACTCTCCTTAGTGTTAAATCCTGAAGTCTTTCTCCGGTCTAAAATGTGGAGTCTTTCCAAATATCATATGGCTTCACTCATATGAGGAATTTAAGATACAAAACAGATGAACATAAGGAAAGGGAAGCAAAAATGCTATAAAAACAAGGAGGGGAACAGAACATAAGAGACTCTTAAATACAGAAAACAAACTGGGAGGTGCTGGAGGGGGTGTGGGTGGGAGGATGGGCTAAATGGGTAGGGGGCATTAAGGAAGACACTTGTTGGGATGAACACTGGGTGTTATATGTAGAGGATGAATCACTGGAATCTACTCCTGAAATCATTATTGCACTGTATGCTAACTAACTTGGATATAGTTTTTAAAAAGTTAATTAATTAATTAAAAAATAAACTGTGGAGTCTTTCTAGAAAACAAACTGATGGTTACCAGCATGGGGTCATTGGGGGGTGGGGGAGGAAGGGGATGGGTGAAATAGGTGATGGGGATTAAGGAGTGTACTTGTGATGAGTGTCATATATGGAAGTGTTGAATCACTAATCATTTGAAGCTAATATTAGACTACATGTAGACTATATGGTAACTAACTGGAATTTAAATCTTTAAAAAAATGTGGAGTGTTTCTCCTAATGGCTCATGGGAAAAAATTGTAGAAAATACGATGGAACCATGCAAAGTACATGTAATCAGCTACATGAGGGCTAGAATATAGATCATGCTTTCTTTTCATTCTGCTAAATTTAGATCATGCATTCTCCACCAGGGGTGATATCATCTTCAAGGGGGCAAAAATCGGTTCTTAGGGGACAAAAAGAATACAGAGACTCTGCTTACCTCTTCAAGCCAATCTTGAAATTCTTTTACAACTCAGCCCCTTGGGTTTATCCTGTCCCCTTCTCTGAAGTCTTTCTTCCAGATTTTTCATGGTTTTACCCCATTTTGTCATTCAGCCTTCAACTTAAATCATGCTCCTAAATGAGCATCTGTAATTATTTGCTTGTGTGTATACGTTTATACGTACAGATAGTAATTATCTTTCCTCATTGGAGGGATAAGATCTGGAGGAGGAAGAATCTTGAAAATCTTGTCCTCTGCTGTATCCCAGTACTTGTGCATAGTGCCTGTGACAGAATAGAATGCGAATAAGTATTTTTTAAAATGAATGTGTAGGGGTGCCTGGGTGCTCAGTTGGTTAAGTGTTGGACTCTTGATCTCCTCTCAGGTCATGATCTTGCAGTTGTGAGATCAAGCCCCATGTCGGGCTCTGTGCTGAGCTGAGCATGCTTAAAATTCACTCTCTTCCTCTGCCCTTCTCCTCTGCTCTCTCTCTCTCTCTCTCTCTCTCTCTCTCTCTCTCAAAATAAAAAATAAAATGAATGAGGAAATGAAATAAAAGAAAGTAGTTCTGTCTTGGTGCCTTTAGCTCTCTTTTTCCTGAGAGCAATTCAGGGGAGTCTCTTTGTCTCCTTTGTCTGGTTTGCCTCCTCTTCTGGCCTGAAGTCTTCCCTCACAGTTGAGTATTCTAGGAGATGCAGGTGGCTTTTGCCTAAATATGGAAAACTGGCCACCCTTCCACCTTCCTGTGTTTGCATGGAGTAAGGCAGCAACAGATCTGTTCTAAGCCTTAGCAGGTGTGACTGGAGAGCCAGGGGAAGGGGGAAAAAAAGGAAGGAGGAAATTGTTTTCCTCAAAGACGATGTGACGTAAGTCTGTGACCACTGCAGTCTCCTAGACCACTGATCTTCCCCAGGGAGTCATGTTAACTGTGGTTTATTTTTAAGTAATTCAGGATAAGCATGAACTAAACATATGGTGCGTACATTAGTAATAACAGACTCTTGGGTGTTCTTGTTAACATTTGAAGAGCCCCACTGAGGAATTGACTCTCTCAGGATCTCTAAGAAAATGATCTCAAGGTGATGATTTAAAAGCACATCTGAAGATTCACTGATTAACAACAGAGATGATAGGGATGCCTGCATGGCATAGTTGGTAAACCTCTGACTATTGGTTTCGGCCTAAGTCGTGACCTCACAGTTTCATGGGTTCAAGCCCCTCGTTGGCCTCTGTGCTGGCAGGGCTGAGCCTGCTTGGGATTCTCTCTCTCTTCCTCTATCTCTGTCCTTCCCCCACCCATGCTGTCTCTGTCTCTCTCCAAATAAATAAATAAACTTAATTTAAAAAAAAACAGATGATAGAAATACCTTTTCATTGCTGAAGTAAGTTGTGTTCAAAGCATTCAGTTGACTCTCAAGGTTACATGGGCATCTCTACCCTTTTGTGATGAGAACAAGGGCCTGGAATGAGTATCTGTCCTTCCATGAACAAAGCATCCAGGAGCCCAGCATGTGTGGACCCCAGTCTGTCCTGGTCCTACCACCCATTCATCCCTTAATGCAGGCCCTGGGCACGCAATTCTGTAAGAAGGCAGGCTGATGTCACCATCAGAATACTGTGTGCTGGCCTCACTGTGAAGTTTGTGTCCAAAGTGCTCATCAGAGGGCCCAGAAGGCAGAGAACCAGAACATCACTGAATTCACAGGAGTAGGATGTTTGATGTTTTTGCACCTGCCTGCTAAGACCTGTGTGTACTTGTGTAGGATTTTCCCTGATAATCATTTCCATGGCAGCGTACGACTAATCGCGAGCTTGGATGGGGAGCAGGCAGACAACACCACCTATGCATCTGCCAGAGGCTGTGTACATTTACTGAAGAGTCTGATCCTTGGGAGTGTCTCATGGACTTGGCTCCACTTGCTTGCATCACCCACAAACCAGTGTTCCACGGCTCCCGAGTGTGCTTTCCATCAGGCCCCACTGGGCCGGCAGATGCAATTCAAGAGAGGGCATAGAGAGAGCTGGGTACGTGGTACTGATTGCTGTAATGGGTCATTAATGAACTACATATCTGGAAACCTTGTCTCACAACCTAGGGGAAGCTCATTCAAAACACAGAGTGCTGTGTACCATTTTGTGACATACATTTACTTATTTATTTATATTATTTTTTAAATGTTTTATTTATTTTTGAGAGAGCAAAAATGGGGGGGTGCAGAGAGGGGAAGGAACAGGGGATCCCAAGAAAGCTCTGTGCTGATAGCAGTGAGCCCCCCCAGGGCTCTAACTCACCAATCATGACCTGAGCCAAAGTTGGACACTCCACCAACTGAGCCACCCAGGTGCCCCACAGTTTTGTTTTTAAACATCTAACTGGCTTTATTAAGTGATTCATGAATTGAGTAGCATCCTATCTATCAAGTAGAGGGGAGCTCTCCACTTTGTTATACATCTAGATCCTTATCATGACATAGCTTTTGTTAAAAGACATCTCAGTGTGGGGCTATGATATATACCCCAATATATAGGCCACAGCTAAAGAGATTCCTGTTTCACTTTATAATTTCCTAGCATCAGTGTGGAAACCTCCATCTCCTAAGGGGTCAACTAGTTTCCTTTGTAGCTGATCCCAAAAAAGTAGAAATCTGCAATAGCATCAGACTCTGGAAAGGGCAAATGATATCTATAGACCAGCCACTTAGCAAATTAATGTTTTAGTTCATTAAAGCAAATTGCAGTTAAAATACAAAAAAAAAAGTCAGATGACTTCCAAAGTTTCTAGAAGCCTTACTGACATTTTTCAAGAGAGTCAATTTAGCAGAGTGGATAAAAAAAAGTATGGGCTTCAGAGCCAGACTGCCTGGGAGTGAAACCTGGCTCTGATACTCACTAGCTGAACAGTCTTGGGAAATTTCCTTCACTGTGCCACAGTTTCCCTGTGGGTAAAATTGGAAAAATAGTAGTAACTTCTTCATGAGGTTGATTTAAAATTAAGTTCCATCAGACCTGAGAAGTGCTTAGAATACTGACTAAAAACCTATGTTTTTAAAAATTATTATCAATGTTGAATATTTTCAAAGTCCTTTTAAAGGCTAACTTCAAAAGACAGGAAGCTTGTTGTAATGCAGAGAATAACTGGATCCCATTTGCAGTTTATCCGCCATCCATCCAGCTCTGAGGCCTTGAAACAGTGATTTGATCTCTCTGGGCTTCAGTCCTCCTATTTATAAGGAGAGCACTGGGCCCAGATAATCTCCAAATTTCCCTGTGACGCTCAAATGTTAGGATTTTGCAATATCATCCGAACTCTGTAGTTTACAGAAAATACTTCCAAAGAGAGTCTCAGAAAGATGTAATAAAAATAATAAAAGTAAATGGAAAGGAGAGATTGTATGTAAATTACTTTGAATTTGGAGTCAGAACAACTGGACCCAGGGGCATCTGGGTGGCTCAGTCAGTTAAGCGCCTGACTTCAGCTCAGGTCATGATCTCACAGTTCATGAGATCGAGCCCCGCATAGGGCTCCAGGCTGGGTGAGGAGCCTGCTTGTTCTCTCTCTCTCTCCCCCCCTCTCCCCCCTCTGCCCCTCCTCTGCTCACACTCTCTCTCAAAAAAAGAAAAATCTGTAGCACATGTTAGATGCTGGAGACTTGTTCCTGTATGATGGTCTCTCTCCTCCACCCTCTGGATTGGGTTGCCCTCTTCAACCTGGGTTTTTTAAGCTTTTTCAACTCAGCCCTTCCTCAGTGGCCAGTGCAACCTAAAACCAGGCAACTCCTTGTCCCACCAAGACAACTCTATGTTTGATCCTTCAACTCTTTGTTTATAAAATACAGAGAATTCAGTCTTCAAGCATTAGTTCACATGAGAAATTCTCCCTTTTCTGAAAAGCCACTCTATTTACTAAAATGTTAAGAGATGGAAGACTGAAATGGCCAACTGGACCAGCACCCTGTAGACTATGCATGGGCCCATTTCTCTCACAGGGGCGTTGGGAGCTTCAGGGGGATCCTACTTAGTAGAGAGATTGTCCAAACAGTGCCTCTCACATCCCTTCATTCATCCTGGGCTTGCCACACAGCCAGGCAGGGCTCTCTGAGCTTCTGTCCCCCGGGCCCAGTGAGAACCTTCCCTACCCCCAAGCTGTGTAGTGCAGTTTAATGAGGAGATGTCTGTGAACCTGATTTATGGACTAGAAAACATCCTTCCGATTAAATGATATTTTTGGATCCCAACTAAATATGCCTTAATGACTGACTCCGTCTTTATAGTTGGGCAGCAGCTCATCTTTTCCCCAAGATCTTGAAGTCTACCATCCTTGTCATCATTTCTGTATCTCTGTGAATTTTCTTCATACCTGAGACCTGATCATTAACAATACAGATTCGGTGACTTCTCCTGTGTGTAAACTGTGATATGTGCTTTATATTCTCATCCATTCACAGTCCATAATCCTGGCACTTCTGAGGTCTCCTTTTTTAAAAATTTTTATTGTTTATTTTGAGAGAGAGAGAGTGAGAGAGTGAGAGAGAGAATGTGTGCAAGTGGGGGAGGGAAAGAGAGAGAGAGGGAGAGACAGGATCCTAAGCAGGCTCCACACTGTCAGCTCATAGAAAAGGGCAAGTTTTAATAATACATTTTATTTTACCCAGTATTCCAAAATGTTATCTTTATAATATATTATCAGCACAAATATCACAGAGATCGTTTACACTATTACTTTGTTTGAAGGCTTGGAACAGTGTGGGTTTTTTTTGCAGCCACAGCACATCTCCATTCAGACCAGCCACAATTCACAGGCTCCATCACCACACATAACTAGCGTGTGGCCACCGTGTCTGCTGTGAATGCTCTGTCTTCCGTATCTCATCTCATTGCGTCATTCGAACCAAGTTGTTGAGAGTTTTGGGGTAGACACTGTCTGTTCAGAGGTTTTGATATAAGGAGGTCTTAATGATTTCTCAGGACCAGCTGCCTGGGAAAAATCAGGCTGGGGGTCATTGGCACTTACTCCCCATCTGCCAACTGCCAAAACTCCATTGCGACAAGCTTACCTGCTTTTTTCTGGACCAGAGTTGGCTCTGTTCTTGGGCAACCCTGCTCCCAGCGCTTCCTTCTTGCTCTGCGTGACTCACACGACTTCCCTCCCAGGTCACCTTTCCTGTTCCATGTCACATGAAGGAAGACCTGGGTCTAGGAGAGTGCAGACTGGTGTACAGAAGAATGAATTCCATCACACTTCACACAGGTGTCTTGCATTGAAAAATGATCAAGGGTGAGAATATCACAGTATCTAGTATCCCAAGGTTTTGGTGACTGATTCCCATCAAATGTACATAAAATATGTTCTTCTCACAGCTCCTACTGACAGCCGCCTTCAAACAGATAAAGTTCTCTAGCTTCCCTTGAGCATAACTTTTACATATCCCTATACCATACCTTTAAGACAATGTGATAATACTGTTTCCAACCATCTTCTCTCCTTGTCCCATTTGGGAAACTAGTATTAAGATACTACATGAGTACTCTTCTCTCTTTCTTTCTTTCTCTCTTTTTGTAAAAAGCTTATTTCCTTATTTTGAGAGAAAGAGCAAGAAGGGGAGGCACAGAGAGAGGGCGAGAGAGAGAATCCCAAGCAGGCTGCCCACTGTTAGCACAGACCCCAACATATGGCTCCATCCGACCGACTGTGAGATCATGACCTGAGCCAAAATCAAGAGTCAGATGCTCAATTGACGGAGCCACCCAGATGCCCTCTTTTTTTGTTCATGAGGTTTTCATGGGTAGACTATCCCAGGAAGGCATATGTGGGCCCATTTGCCATTCACCCCCATTGACCATAGACTAAGTCTTCTCCTGCTTGTGAAATTGCCCTCGATGATGGCAGTTTGTTGAGTATTTATTTGAGGGTAGACGATGTCACTGATATTTTATACCAAGGGAAAAAAATCATCTCCACTCTCAAGGGATCAGGGCCCCAAAAAAGTAGTGTTTGACCCTGAGTTTTGAGACAGAATACTCTGAGAATTCAACCTTTACTGTTCCATGATGGTGTTTTTCTTAAAACATAATTTTTCTTAATGAAGCACAGACTGATTTTTTTAATTCCCTTTGTCCTTTTAGATGAAAATTATTTTAATTCTCTGAGAAACAATATTCTTTGGATAGTGATTGAAAGGTTTTTCTCTTGAGGAGGAACAAAGTTTTTATATCCTGTCAATATTTACATTAAAGTCAGACTTAGTTATGTAAATTGTGGCTAATTCAGGCACTCAGGTCTAGATGCAGAATTTTTTAAAAATTTATTTTAATTTTCATTTTTATCATTTTTAAATGTTTTATTTAATTTATTTTGAGAGGGAGAGCAGGGGAGGAGTAGAGAGAGAGGGAGAGAGAGAAATTCAAGCAGGCTGCCCACGTTAGCACAGAGCCTGACATAGGACTCGATCCCAACAACTCTGAAATCATGACCTGAGACAAAATCACAAGTCAGTTGTTTAACTGATTGAGCCACCCAGGTGTTTTTTTTTTTTTTTTAATGTTTAGTTATTTATTTTGAGAGATGGAGCATGAGCAGGGGACAGGGGCTGAGAGAGGGAGAGAGACAATCCCAAGCAGGCTCCGCACTGAGCATGGAGTCCGACGTGGGGCTTGATCCCACAACATTGAGATCATGACCTGAGCCAAAATCAAAAGTTGGACGCTCAACTGACTGAAGCACTCAGGAGCCCTTAGATGCAGATGTTTTGAGTCAACTTATAGTTGACTTAGTTTTTCTTCGCCTGGGAAAACCAGTGTTTCTTTTTCTGTCTTCAGAAGATGTTAGGACCATTGCTTCTTTCTGGGAGAATATTCTGTCCTTCACAAGGAGATCACTCCCCAGCTGTGCCAGAACAGCCGAAAGGCTACCTCCTTCTGATCCCACCCTCAGCACTTGTTTCTTGATGCTCCCTGAATCACCTGTTTGGCTCCCTGAATTGCACACAATGTGCACTGACACCCAAGCTCATGCATTTTGCCAAATGAGAAGAAAACACCAAGAGCTGATGAATGGAGGGAAGTGCCTAGTCCAATGCACCAACTCATTCATCATGAGTTTGCTTGCTTTTCTACCCTCGTTTTCCTGAGTTCTGTCACAACTCATATTATTTATATGCATCTTTATGCTTATTATCCTTTCCATGTAGAATTTCTAAATTGGATTCCAATTCTCTGATCCCAGGATTATTCAATGTTTTGTATACAAACAAGGAAAACAGGCTGCAGTACTGGAGAACTAACTGTGATCCCATCTCTTACCTTCTGCCTCGCTAGCCTTTTATTTCAGTAGTTTGTACCTGCATGGGTTAATATGAGCCTCCATTGTTGAAAGACCAACCCAGCCCCTTTCAGTTTTCCATGGGACACATCAGTACTTGTGTAGGTGATACTGAAAGAACAGAGGAAGTGGGTCATGAACAGAGAGGTGACTCCTGGGTTCTGGGGATTTAGAAGACCCGGACCCTTCTAAACTCCAGCCTGGCATTCTGAGACCAGGTCTCCAGATAGAACCATTTGGTCTAGTCCCTATGAAATGGCTTTTGGTGATGGTGCTGTCAAGCTGGATTTTATGTGACTTTTACTGTCTTAGAGCTCAAGGTGAGGAATTCAACTCGAGCATGTGAATGCAGGACAGAAGGGCTCTTTCCACAGGCAGGGCAGGAGTTGCAGAATTCATAGTGGAAGATAATTTGACTTTTCAGGTTTTCGTTTAGTAATAGTCAAAGTAATCATTCTCACTATTTGATCGGTTTAGATTACGAATTTGGAGGAATATCCACCTATTCATTTAAGCAAAACAAAACAAAATCAAGCATTACACAGACTTTTCCAGGATAGCATTGGCAAAAGTTAATTTCCTGCCTCATTTTGATTCACTTTTTTTTCCCCTGGGTAACTGTAGGCTCTTTATAAGAACGTGCTTATCTGCCAGGAATTCAACGGGGCTTTAAAATGTCAAGAGTTTCTGCTAATTTTAAAATAAAGTTTATTTATTTATTTTGTGAGAGGTAGAAAGAGGAAACAGGGGAGGGGCAGAGAGAGAACATGAATGGGATGGGGGGGGCAGAGAGAGAGCGAGAGAGAGCATGAGCAGAGGAGAGGCAGAGAGAGAGAGAAAGAGAGAGAAAGCATGAGCAGGGGAGGGGTAGAGGCAGAGAGAGAGAGCATGAGCGGGGTGGGGGGCAGAGAGAGAGTGAGAGAGAGTATGAGCAGGGGAGAGGCAGAGAGAGACAGAAAACACAAGCAGGGGAGGGGCAGAGGAAAAGAGAGAGAATCCCAAGCAGGCTCTGCACTGTCAGCCAGGAGCCCAGTTCGGGCTCACAAACCTCAAGATGATGATCTGAGCTGAAACCAAGAGCCAGATGCTTAACCGACTGAGCCACCCAGGTGCCCCAAGTTTCTGCTATTTTTTACAAAGCATCTTATCCTACTTGATAAGTAGGCTTGATCCTACAACTTGCTTTTTATTTCTATTGAGACAGAAATAATTTGATAGTAATTATTGGTTATGTGAAGGGTCATAATAATTTATGAACTCTAACTCCAGTCATGAGGTGCTTTTATTGTGTGATAACTTCAAGCGTATCAGCCTATATAGAGCAGTTTGGTTTAGCCATTTAACATGTTGTAAATATGGATAGTAGCCACAGTATTTACATCAGATTTTAGTCTTCAAAGCAAGAATATGAGAGCATATAATAAAAGCTTATCTATCTGGCGTCTTTTCAGGATTCTTGATACTTATTGATGCATTTGAAATCACTAATACAGTTGATGTATATAAAGCTAAAGCACAGTGGGAATCATTAAGGATTCAGTTGTATCCGTGGATGTTGTGTTGTGTCACAATTTATTCTCAGTATTTGACAGTTGGTCATTTATGTTTGATATGCATGATAAGCCTCCACCCAGAGCACTTTGTAACAACAGTTTGATCCTTAAGGAATTGCATAGACAGTGAAAAAGCTTAAAAATACAGATAAACACAAAGAAGAAAATGTAAAGTAGCAGTAGTTCTATTGCCAGGGAGGATGTATAATGAGAGTGATTTCCCTCCACAGGGAAGTGGAACCTCTATCGCGAGGGCAGGAATTTTTATTATGGAGTCATCTGTTATGTCAGCTTCTGCTTTGTTCCTTTCATTTCAACACGATCTTCCCTTTTAACCCCTGTCTTTATTTTTCATATGGATTACTGTTTGTAGTGTATATATGATGCGTAAGACTCTTTTTCTTTTCAGTCAGTATAGTGGATAGGAGCACGGGCTTCTGAACCTGTTTCCATTCCAAGTTTGGCCCTGCCTCTTTTATGCTGTGTGAGCTTGAGCAGCTTCCTGTTTGTCTGAAATTTATCACCCATTAAATGGGGGAAATTCTCAGACCAATGTCATAAGGCTGAACAGTCATCCTGATGGGAAATGCATGAACTAGTAAATGCATAGTTCTTAGTGCATTATCTGGTATTTAATAAGTATTAACTATTATGCCAGCTATTATGGGCATTTTGATTATACTTTTGAATACAAATAATTTTTGTTTTTTTTTAGTCATAAGTTTTATAATGCTTATTGTAAACAGTACTTACCTATTGGGAAAAGGCAATACCTTCCCCTAAGTAATAGCTTCCTCCTATCCACTTATCTACCACCAACAGTTCACCGTGTTAAAGTTTTGCTGTAACTAGAATTATATACACATATGTATACATGTATACATACAAATTCACATAACTTGTATTGGTGATTTTTACAGGAATCACACTCCATATTCTGTTCTGTTCTATGAATTCCTGAGTTTTATCAGTTGGTAAATGCTTTCCACGGCAATATGAGACAGTATATCATTGTCTTCATAAGATCTTGTACATTTCCCCCTACAGTTTAGTCATATATATCTTTTATTGCTACTGCACAGGAAATCTGTTAATAATCTTTTGTGTGTGTGTGTTATATCCAGTTCCCTTCCTGGATTTTCTATTTGTTTTCAGTTTGTTCTTTGGATTTTTTAGGTAGATCTCATAGTAAGCACAAGCAATATAATGGTGTCTCATCTTTCCAATATTTTCTGATAGTTTCCATTTTTTTCTTATTGCATTAACCACAATATCCATTATAGTGTTGAAAATTGTAAATGCTATTTTCCTTATTATGTTCTTGACTTTAATAGGAACGCTCCATTCATTCAAGTGCTAAGTTTGTGTGCTAAAACCTTAAAGTCATATTTGATTTATCTCTTTCTTACGCTCAAAATATATATTGACTAGTGGTTACTTTGTGGTATCTCTACTAATCTTCCCTAGATAAAGCCATCATATGTTCTTGCCTGGCACTGCAGTGGCCTGGCAAGGGCTCTGTCTGTATCTACCCTTTCTTCCTTAGAATATATTGTCCTTCAACAGAGTGATCCTTTTGAAATGTGAAGCATATCTTGTCATTCTTGTAGTTCAGATTTTCCAGGGATAGTAACGATATTTAGAATCAAATCCAAAGTGTTCAAGGTTCTACATGATCTGACCCCTGACCATCTCGCCAGCCTTATTTCCTGAGATTCTGTCCTTATTTTATTTTTAAGTAGGCTTCACACCCAGTGCGGAGCCCAATGTGGGGCTTGAACTCTCAATCCTGAGATCAAGACCTGAGCTGAGATCAAGAGTTGGATGCTTAACCGACTGAGCCACCCAGGAGTCCCTCTGTGCTAATTCTTTTTTTTTTTTTAATGTTTATTTTTGAGAGAGAGAGAGAGAGAGAGAGAGAGAGAGAGAGCAAGCGAGCCAGCGAGCCGGGGAGGGGCAGAGAGAGAGGGACACAGAATCCAAAGCAGGCTTCAGGCTCTGAGCTGTCAGCACAGAGCCCGACACAGGGCTCAAACCCATGAATCGTGAAATCATGACCTGAGCCAGAGTCAGATGCTTAACTGACTGAGCCACCTAGGAGTTCCTCTGTCCTCATTCTTGTTCTCAGTCTTGCCAAACTAGCCTTATTGTTGTTCCTTAAACACACCAAACATCCTTCTGCCTCCAGTCTCTTGTATTTGATGTTTCTCTCCTCATGGAATGTTCTACACCCAGATCTTCCTGTGTCTCCATCCCACTTTATATAGATCAGTGCTCATATACCTCCTTAGAGAAGTACTTTCTAACCATATTGTCTATACTTCATTCATTGCTTTTTGTATTTTTACACAGATGTGAGTCATCTTCCTAACAATCAAAATTACTTGACACTAAAAGAAAATACTAGATGTTATATATTTATTTATTGTTGTCTCTATTATAAGGATATAAGCTCTTCAAGACTCTTTATTTTGCTTGTCACTTTATTCTCCATAATTATGACAGTATCCAGGACATACCAGATACTCAATATATACTATTTTAGGATGAATAAATTAATGGCCACAATATTTGCTGAATGCCTCTCACAGAAAGTTGCACTTACACTGGCGTTATGAAGACTCTGAATTCAAATATCACTTCTTTTCAAACACTGTTTCTGTCTCTCGTTTTGCTTGTTCTTCTGGAACTCAAAGTAATGTACATTAGACTGTATTACTTAATGTGTCCTATCCTGTCCAAAGTCCCATATATTTATCTCTCCATACTTCCTTCCACCTGGTTTCTTCTGATCTATCTTCTAGTTTATTAATTTTATCTTTGGTGGTGTTGAGCCTATCTGTTGAGTTCTTGATTTCATGACTGTATTTTCCAGTTCTATAACTTCTAGTTAATTTTCAGATCTTTGGTGTCACATTTTACTTTTTCCTATGCCTTATCACAATACTTAAATTCAGCTTATCTCTCATTGATCATAGCAACTATAACTGTACTACTTTCTACATCTGATAATGCATAAATATGGGTTTTATTTCTCTGGTCTATGGTTTGTGATAACTTTGACTTCTGTTGTCATATAGCCTGTTGCTGTTAGCTAAAAATTTTATTTGAAAAATTATTTTTGAGATATACTGTGGCATTTAGAACATATCTTCTACCAGAGAGGAATTTTGTTTTTTCCTGATAGTTACCTAAGAGTGAAAGCAGTGTGGGATCAAGGGTTGAGGATTTTCTGAATTACCTCGTTGACCTGCCAAAGCACCATAACTTAAGAGTGCAGCCCTTATGTCTCTATCACAAGTAGACTGTGAGTTATACCAGATTTCTGCCTTTGGTGGGCACTAAATTCAGACTTGCCCTTCCAGCTCCTGAAATTCATGAAAGATCTGATTGCCTTTAAGCCCTTTCCCCAGGAATAGGCAAATTGCTATAAAAGTGACATCTAAGGAGAAGGGAATATTATTCAGGGTATTGACTCCTGGTGTCATTAGCACTCCTCCTTTTCAATTTAAAGAACTCATGCTCGAAGCACCTGAGTGGCTCAGTTGGTTAAGCGTCCCACATCAGCTCAGGTCATGATCTCACAGTTCAGGAGTTCGAGCCCCACATCAGGCTCTGTGCTGACAGCTCAGAGTCTGGAGGCTGCTTTAGATTCTGTGTCTCCCTCTTTCTCTGTCCCTCCCCTCTTGTGCTCGCTCTCTCTCTCTCTCTGTCAAAAATGAATAAACATTAAAAAATGGTTTTGTTTTTTAAAGAGCTCATGCTCTCGGTGCATCACCTGCCTGGGCAAATACCCTCTAAAGGAGAGAAAGGAAGGTTCTAGTGCATCTCCTTTTGCTTTATCCTCTCAGCAAGAAATTTCCTAATGTGTTGGGTCTTTGATATTAATAAAGATCTTTTCTGACTCTTTATCAGGCATTTTAGCGGTCCTAGTGCACTTTACCTAGTGCAAATTATGTAGTCTGCCATTACCAAAAGTGGAAGCCTATGTGTATACTGTGTGTGTGTGTGTGTGTGTGTGTGTGTAATAATTAGACTTCTATTTCCAGTACCAGTTCTATTTCAGTACAAGCTATGATTTTTCTGGTTATGCAGACTTGCTATCCTCCTTTTGAATTGTGAGTTTTCATCATATGTGTGATGATTTTTCATTGGCCACTCATTGAAAAGTGATCTAGCTAGTTGAGTTTGCTGTCCTGTTGGCCTTCATTTCAGTATGGTTTGAAATCTTCCTGGGTGTATTGGATGAAAATAGGTATGTGCCAGCATGAAAGAGTGTATTCACTACATGAATTTATGGATGAACTTCACCCCCAAGCTTTGAGCAGTTATACCCACAGTGGGCAAAAGGATGGACATGTCCCCATGTTTGGCACTAACTGGCAATATAAGAGATGGGTTGGTGTTCCCCTGTATATCCCTTTCACGTTTATGGTTTCCACAGGCTTCAAAGACTATTAAAGCGTGTGGGTTCTGCTAAATGTCCATCAACTAATGAATGGATCAAGAAGATGTGGTTTATATATACAATGGAATACTACATGGCAATGAGAAAGAATGAAATCTGGCCATTTATAGCAATGTGGATGGAACTCGAGGGTGTCATGCTAAGTGAAATAAGTCAGGCAGAGAAGGACAGATACCATATGTTTTCACTCATAAGTGAAACAGGAGAAACTTAGCAAAGGACCATGGGGGAGGGGAAGGAAAAAACAAAACTAGTTGGGGAGAGAGAGGGAGGGAAACCATGAGAGATTCTTGAATACTGAGAACAAACTGAGGGCTGCTGGGGGAGAGGGAGAGGGGGAGGGGGTGATGGGCATGGAGGATGGCACTTGTGGGGATGAGCACTGGGTGTTACATGGAAACCAACTTGACGATAAACTATAAAAGAAAAAAATAAAAAGGGAAAAAAATAAAAGTCATTAATAAAAAAAAGGAGTGTGGGCTCTGAAGCCACATATCTGAGTTCACATCTCTGTTCTGTACTGAGTAATTGTGTAATCTGAGCCAAGTAATTTATTACAATATTTCAAATTCCTAATGTGTTCAGTGGGGATAATAATACCTACCTGAGTAATTATGAAGAGTAAATGAATTAATATATATATAGAAAACAATGAGAACACTACATGGCATTTATGGTAATAAATGCTCAATAAATGTTAGTTATTATTTTGTCCACACGTAAGCTTTTAACACGTATATCTAAGCTCCTTTATCAATGTTGAAACCCAAGAACAAAATTTTTTCACTTCCTCAGAGTATTAGAGTAAATAGCACCACGACTCTAGATCTTTCTAGATATCAGCAAAAAAAGTTTTAGTATTTCTTCTATTCATGTCAAATTATTATACTCTAAAATATTCTCTTCAAATTTCTTTATTGTTGGCTTTTGTTAATGTAGTTATGTTTAATCACTTAGATAATTAATTGGCACTTGGAAATTTTTCTATTCAGTGGAAGTGATGTCATTTTGGCATCTCAAACGAAGGGCTATAATTTGTATTAAGTAGGGCTATCCTGGTCTTCTATTGGTGAGAATGTTGAAGCCTGGAAAATTTTAAATAACCAGTTTACTTATAAGTAGATTTAAAGATTAAAAGTTCAGTTGAGGGACACCTGGCTCTCTCAATTGGTAGACTATGTGACTCTTGATCTCAGGATTGTGTTTGGGCCCTACGTTGGGGATAGAGATTATTAAAAAATAAAATAAACTTTAAAAAAAGATGTAAATGGGGGTGCCTGAGTGGCTCAGTCAGTTAAGCATCTGACTTTGGCTCAGGTCATAATCTTGGGGTTTGTGGGTTAGAGTCCTGCGTTGGGCTCTCTGCTGTCAGCACAGAGCCTGCTTCAGATCCTCTGTCCCCTGCTCTCTCTGGTCTTCCCATGCTCTCTTTCTCTCCTAAAATGAATAAACATTTTTACAAAAAGATGTAAATGTCTAATCCAGGGGATAAAGGTAAAAATATTTTTAAAAAAATGTTCTAGTTGAAAAGGTAGACAACATCCATGATCAGATGAGTAATATCAGTAGAGCTGGAAGTTTTAAGTAAGAAATAATCAAATGGAAATGTTAGAAATTATGGAAAGATGTAATTAAGGCTAAAGGAGGTAATAAATATAGGGTCCCTGATCCAGTGGGATTAGTGTCCTTATGAGAGACCCTTAGAAGCTCACTCTTCCCTTATCTTCATGCATATGCACCAAGAAGAGGCCATGTGAGGACACAGTAATAAGGCAGCTGTTTACAAGCCAGGAAGAGAGCCCTCCCTAGAAACTGAATCAGCCAGCACCTTGATCTTGGACTTCTAGCTTCTAAAACCATGAGGAAATACATTTCTATTGTTTAACCCCCTTGGGGTTTTTCTGTTACAGCAGCCTGAGCAGACTTATACAGTTGGGTAGAAGATATAGATAGTTCTAGTTGGGGGAGGAGGGATTGGAACAAACCCATGAGAGAAAGAATAATGGTGGTCTGGGGGGGGTATATGCAAGTGGATTCATATTTCAAGAACGTAAAAACAGGACTGTGATAATTAAGGAAGAATGTGAAAAATAATGATAAACACATGAGGCAATTTCATGAAGGTTGTCAATTGCTGTACTAAGGAACCTGGATTTTGTCCTAAAAAGTAGATGAGAATTAAGTAGTGAGTTCACTAGTGATGTCTGTGGGGTGTTTTTTCCCCCATAACTATTTTAAATCAACGGTTGTAGGTTGTGTGGATGATGAATCTGTTGTAGACATAAATTGAGGGTGAGGAGATCATTAGGGAGCTGTTTTAGTCTTCCTAGTAATAAATGGTCAAGTCTGAAACTCCATTACAGATAGAGATGGAAAGGGCTGAACTAGGTCTAAATATTCTTGTGTAGGTAAAATAATAACTTGGTATCCTCCTAGGTGAAATTTAAGAGAAAGGTGTAAGGGATTCCTTGCAGGCAGAGATGTATCCTGATTTGTAGTGGCCCAAAACATGAACAGTTTGGGAGACCCAAAATAATTCAAATTTATAAAAATTTGCTAGGCCTCACCCAGTTGAGCTTTGTGATCAATCCACCTGCCATGTTGGATTTTGTACTTGAATCTCAGGGTGGATCATGTGCCAGCCACACAGGTGGAATTCACAGGGACCAGATAGTGGGTTCAGGTTTGGACATCCCCACATAGACAGCAGAGAAGCAGTTAGAGATGTTTGCAAGGTCCTCAGCAGACCCATCTTAAGTTTGTGAAATCTGACTTTCAAGAATATGAATATTAAGTTAGTAGTCCTCCGAGAATCAATTAGAAGTTAACTAAGAAAAATAACTCGATCATCCACAGGAGGTATGAAGACTGATAAAGGAGGAAAAGGAGAGTGTGAAATTCTGAGGAAGACTAACATTTTAGAGCAGGTAGAGACTCAATGCCAGAGCAGATACCATTTCAGTTCAGTGTGCTAGGTAAGAAAGGCCTGAACGATAGCTGTGCAAAGGAAATCTGGGGTGGGGTTGGGGATGGGGTATTGTTTCAGAGCTTTGAATTGACCAATAAAACTAACAGGAAAATTTGACAAGGGAGGGAGTTAAATAAAGTTGATAATTAGTTTCCCGTGCTTGGGCATCAGTTGAGTAGATGAAATTTTCATTTACGAATATGGGAAGCCAGAAGAGGGGCACCTGGGTGGCTCAGTCGGTTACGCGTCCAATTCTTAGTTTTAGGTCAGGTCACAATCTCATGGTTTAGTGAGTTAGAGCCCCGCATCGGGCTCTGTGCTGATGGGGCGGAGCTTGCTTAGAATTATCTCTCTCCTTCTCTCTCTGCCCCTTTCCACTCACGCTGTCTGTCTCTCTCAAAAATAAATAAACTTTAAAAAATATGTCTATATGGGAAGCAAGAAGAACAGACTTTGTAAAAAAAAATGATTACTTTGAAGTGCCTCTAGAATATCATGATAGAAATTATTATACTATATGTTAGCTAACTTGGGTTTAACTAAAATTAAACAAAAAGAAATGTCTATTAGCATTTGGCAATACATCCAGTTAGCCAGTTGGCAACTTCTGATTCGGAGCTAGATATTATCTTTGTCTTTGTACTGACACATCAAGAAAAAAAAAAGAAGGTCCAACATGTTCTGTCGCTTGTCTCGTGTTGCATAGTAACTGGTGCTCTTACAGATGGTGAGCTCAGGATCATCAGGCACTGAGTGGTATTCTAAGCTCTAAGAGCGGGGACAGTTCCTGGAAGAATATTCAGAAGATGCCCACAGACAGAATCCTGGGGGAAGACCAAGGGCCAAGAAAGTAAGGAATAAAGAGCCAGCCTAAAAGAAGTTACTCTCTGTTCTTCCTCTTCCCTCACTCCTTGGCAACTACCAGTTTGCTTTGTGTTTCTCCGGATGTATCTATTCTGGATATTTCATACAAGTGATATTATACGGTATGTGACCATTTGAGTCTGGTTTCTTAGCATAATGTTTTCATGGTGTATCCAAGGTGTATCATGTATCAGTACTTCATTACTTTTTACGGCTGAATAGTATTCTATTCTGTGTATATACCACAGTGTGTTTATTTATTCATACATTAGTGGACATTTGGGTTGTTTTCACCTTTTATTTTATTTTTATTTATTTATTTATTTATTTATTTTTTAAACTTTATAGTTTATTGTCAGGTTGGTTTCCATATAACACCCAGTGCTCTTCCCCACAAGTGACCTCCACCAAGATCACCTTTTAGCTCTTACAAATGGTAATAGCTAATTCATATATATGAATTATATATATACATATATTCTTTATATATATGCTTTAAAATACCTGTGTTCAAGTATTTGGGGTATACCTAGAAGAAGGATAGGTTTGTGTGGGCATTTTACATTTAACATTTCGAGCATTCACCAAACTGTTTTCAACAGAGAATGAACCACTTTACGTTCCCACCAATAATATATAAGAGTTCTAATTTCCTCACATCCTTGCCAACACTGCTTATATCTGTTTATGTTTTATGTTTATTTCTGAGAGTGAGAATAAGAGAGCATGAGTGGGGGTGGGGCAGAGAGAGAGGGAGACAGAGGATTCGAGTGGGCTCTGTGCTGACAGCAATGAGCCCAATGTGGGGCTTGAACTTATTAACCATGAGACCCTGGTGACCTGAACTGAAGTCAGACACTCAACTGAAAGAGCTACCCAGGCTCCCCTCTTTCTTGTTTTTTTTTTTTTTTGATAGCCACCCTCATGTGTGTAAAGTGGTGTCTAATTGTGGTTTTGATTTGCATTTCCCTAGTAACTAACAATGTTGGCATATTTTCATGTGCTTTTTGGCCATTTGTGTTTCTTAGAAAAATCTCTATTCAAGTCCTTTATTTTAAATTTTTTTTTCAATGTTTATTTTTGAGAGAGACAGCACTAGCAGGGGAGGGGCAGAGAGAGAGAGAGAGAGAGAGAGAGACAGAATCCAAAGCAGGCTCCAGGCTCTGAGCTGTCAGCACAGAGCCCGACGCAGGGCTCAGACCCATGGACCACGAACGAGATCATGACCTCAGCCAAAGTCAGACACTTAACTAACTGAGCCAACCAGGCGCCCTGTGAGTCATTTATTAATTTTTAATTGAGTTTTGTCATTTTTTAATTGAGTTATACATATTTTTCATATCCTGGAGATTAAACTCTTGTCAAGTAGTGATTTATGAATATTTTTATCCAACCTGTAGGTTATTTTTTCACATTCTTTATAATGTCCTTTGAGACACAAAAATTTTAAATTGATGAAATCCAATTTATTGATTTTTTTGTTGTTGTCATTACAGGTGCTTTTGGTGTTATAGTTAGGAATCTGTTGCCAAGCCAAGGTCATGAAGATTTATTCCTATATTTTTTTCCTAAGAGTTCTATGGTTTGAGATAGGAGTCGAGCTTTATTTTTTTGCATGTGGATATACATTTGTCCCAGTGCCATTTGTTGAAAAGACTAATCTTTCCCCATTAAATGGTCTTAGCGCTCTTGTTAAAAATCAGTTCAGCAATGAGGTATAGATTTATTTCTAGACTCTCCATTCTCTTTCATTGGCCTAAGTGTTTTGATTACTGTAGATTTGTAACAAATTTTGAAACTAGGGGGAGTCCTCCCACTTTGTTCTTCTTTTTCAAGATTGTTAGGACTGACCAGCTTCAAGATTGTTTGGCTTACAATTCGTGTATGAATTTAAGAATCAACTTTTCTATTTTTGGGAAAATGGCTGATGGGATTTTGATAAGATTGCTTTAAATCTGTAGATCACTTTGGGTAAGTCTGCTATCTTAACAATATTAGGTCTTTCAATCCATAAATATAGATTATCTTTCCACTTATTTAGATCTTTTAAAATTTCCTTCCCTGGTATCTTGTAGTTTTTAGTGTATTAGTCTTTCACTTCTTTGGTTAAACTTATTCCTAAGTATTTTATCCTTTAGGACATTATTGTAAATAGAATTATTTTCTTAATTTCCTTTTTGGATTATTCATTGCTAGTATATAAAACATAACCAATGCTGTGTGTTGATCTTGTACTCTGCAACTTACTAAACTTGTTTATTATGCATAAGGGACATTGACCTGTAGTTTTCTTATCTCATGGTACCTTTGTCTGGCTTTAGTATCAGGCTAATACCAGCCTCATAGAATGAGTTATCAAGTGGTCACCCATGTTCTGTTATTTTGGAATAGTTTGAGAAAGGTATTCTTTTTCCTAGGTTTGGTAGAAATCACTGAAGACTGGCTGTGGACTTTTCTTAGCTGGCAGGTTGATTAGCATCTCTTGTTATAGGTGTGTTCACATTTTCTGTTCATTTCCAGATCACTTTTGAAAATTTGTACCTTTCTAGGAATTTCTATTCATCTACATTGTCTGTTTTGTGTGTAATTATTTACACAACAGTAATTCTCATACTGCTTATAATGCTTTTTACTTTGTTATAATGCTTTTTATTTCTGTAAGGTCAGTAGTCATATCTCCATTTTCATTTCTGATTTTAGTTTTGTGCATCTCTCTTTTCTGTAGTTGGTCTAGTAAAAAGTGGATCAATTTTGATCTTTTTAAAGAATCAACTTTGGGTTTCATTGATACTCTCTGTTAGTTTGCTGTTCTCTAGTTCATTTATTTCCATTCTTAACTTTACCATTTCCTTCTTTATGTTAGCCTTGGCTTCAGTTTGCTCTTCTTCGTAAAGTTAGGTGATTGATTTGAGATGTTTCTCTTTGTTTATGTAGGCATTTATAGCTATGAAATTCCCTCAGAGCACTGCTTTTGCTGCATCCCATAAGTTTTGGTCATGTTGAATTTTTATTTTCATTTGTTTCTCTTTACTAATTTCCTTTGTGATTTCTTCTTTGGCCTATTGATTATTTAAACATGTGTTGTCAGGGCACCTGGGTGGCTCAGTCGGTTTGAGTGTCCAACTCTTGATTTCGGCTCAGGTCATGATTGCAAGGTCATGAGATCAAGCCCCATGTCAGGATCCATGCTGAGCATGGAGCCTACTTAAGATTCTTTCTCTCTTTTCCTCTGTGCCTCTTCCCCTCCCTCACTCACACTCTCTCAAAAAAGGGTGTGTTGTTTAATTTCTGCATATTTATAAATTTACTAGTTTTTCTTCTGTTACTGATTTCTAGCTTCATTTCAATGCTCTTGGACAAGATACTTTGTATGATTACAGTCCTTTTAAGTTTATTGAGATTTATTTCATGGCCTAACAAATGATCTAACCTGGAGAATATCCTGGGAACAATGTGCATTTTACTATAACTATATTTTTGTGCATAAAATAAAGTACACTGGATTATAAAGGAAAACCGAGAATATGGGTATTAAAATATATTCAAATGTGTGTTATAGGAATATGTGGGATTTTAAATTAAAAACCTAAATAAGCTACCAGAGTCTCAAAGTAGCAATATATATAAAAAATATTTTAGTATAACTGTATAGCCTAATGTGATATAAAAATACCTGTCATTTCTCTTGGTAACAAAATCATAGGTTTCTAATCAAGGGAAATAATACTTTTCTGTTAAATGTTAGTGAAAATAAAGATGCCAAATTTTTTCGCACTCAAGCTCACAGATGCTCAGAGTTCTATCCCTAGGCCCTCTGGAGGCCTAAGGACCGTAGGTGAAGCCCTTGTTTAATGCAGTTGTCCTTCAGTTTGAAAAACACTGTTTTCTAAGAATAAAAGAAGGAGAATGGGCAAACTCAAAAAGCCCATGTTGGTCCCAAACTGGAATATAAATAATGCATCAGTGTCGTGATGAAAGGAAGAGGCTGAAACTCTGTCTGATGTCACTGCTTATGCTTAGAAAATAGCTTTGGGGACAAACCTTCAGGTATTTAGTAAAAGAAAGTCTAATTTCTAAGCCTTCATTAGTGTTAGTACAACACCAAGAGGTCTCTATAGAAATGGCCCTGGGCAAGAGCAAATTAGTGTTTTTAATTATTATCATTAAAAATGAGTATTTACAGGCAGTTGGGCTGAAGGCCATCTGGCCCAAACACATTCCTAAGGGAGGCCATCAAGCACTGAAAGGGTAGAGGGGGAGCATGGATGGAACTATTTATAGCTTCTCAAGGCTCTAGTTTATGTCGTAGACTGGAAAGGGCATTTAAAAGTTAAAGGAAGCATGAAGACACTCAATAGGAAGAATTAGTACTATTATTATTTTTTTAATTTTTCAGAAACATTTTCATACTTGAACATCAACCTGTGATGATAATATTATTCTTTCTCTTCCTCCCTGTGTATAATCCTTGTTATTTCTTCAACTGAAAGATGAGGTCTTGGCAGGTCATTTTATTTCAGGGCTCTCCATGAATAACATTTCCTCCCTTGGTGTTATATTGATGCAAGAGTTAGTACTGGTATAGTTGTGCAGTATTTGGATTCTTCTTAAGCATAACTAATTCATGATCTCAATAATGCAAAATAGCATAGTAAATACGGGATTAAATTTTAAGCTGTTAATTTTAAAAGTAAGATCATATCTTTCATGTACATTTTTAATTTTTACAAAATATTGTTGACTTATAAAAAATTAAAAAAGAATGATTAGATATTATTCTGTACTATTCATAACAGTTTGACAAAAGAGTACCTAACAATAGTAAGACTTAATGATAGTAAGATTTTGGTGAAAGAGAACCCTCTCCTACTTTACTATTGGGGAAAATACTTGATATGACACTTTTGGTGAGAAATTTGCAATGTATCTCAAGAGCCTTAAAATAGTCCTACTATTAGACTTAGTAATTCTACTTCTGCGAATGCGTCCTATGCATTTATGAGAATGCACAAATACAGCAAAATGATTTCTGTGCAAATATATTCACCAGAGCATTATTTATGAAATTAAAAACTGAAACCATCTAAATACTGCATAAGAGAGTGCGGGTTATGTAGAGGATGTAACATTTGTTTGGTCATTAAAAAAATCTGCGTTAAGCGTTTATAATAACAGGGAAAATGTTCAAGGATTTATGCAGTATCTAACAAGTGAGGTGGAGGTGTGTTAGCACAATGATAGAAGCATAAGCCCTTAGCTATGCACTTGGGCAAGACGCTTAACACTATGTCTCAGTTTCCTTATATGTAAAGTGGGAATGACAAAGCTGTAAAATGATGTAATGCTTTTGTTATAATGACCGTGAAGATTAGGACTTAGTATGTGTCAGTTGCTTAAATGATACCTGGCACAGAGTAAGTGTTCCACACATTCCACGTGCTATTATTATTGTTATTACCGTAGGCTTGTCCCACTAGACTCAGGGAAAGAAGCCAGTGGACCCCAGCAAAAAAACACAAGTTCTTTTAATGTGCATAGAAGTTCCCACTTACTTCATAGAGATGGCTCTGCTAGACAGGAGACACCCAAGTACTCCCATTCATGGGGCTGGGCTTCCCTTGCCATTTGCTTTCACAGAGGCCAGTGCCCATCCACTCACCAGCTACAGAGCAGAATAGCAATCCCAGCACACTCCCAAGTGATCACCAGGAGATCAAAAGTTGAATCTGGGTCCGTTTTCTGGGTATATCTTCCCCTGCCAGCAGCTCCAGGCTTTAGGGTTGTGAAGCTTATTTCTGCAATTACAGATTAAGTGAATAAACCAGGATGAAAAATTAGGATAGAAAATATCATCAAGGGGTACCTGGGTGGCTCAGTTGGTTAACCATAGGACTTTGGCTCAGGTCATGATCTAACAGTCTGTGAGTTCAAGCCCCGTGTTCAGCTCTGTGCTGACAGCTCAGAGCCTGGAGCCTGCTTCAGATTCTGTGTCTCCTTCTCTCTGCCCCTCCCCCACCTCTCTCTCAAAAATAAACAAACATTTAAAAAATAAAAAAAAAATCATAACAAATATGCTAGAAAACATTTATTCTGATCAAAACCAAGAATCAAATTCAAGAAACCATTTGTACCCCAAAGTTGTTCTTGGGTGGTTAAGACTTATTTTGGGTGACTTCTTTTGTCCTTTTTCAAAGTTTTGGTTTTCCAGAATTCTGTAGTTTGAATGCACCATAAATAAACTAACAGGACTGACTGTAGTAAAGGTTTCTTATGTCTCGTGTGGTACCTCTTTTGTGGACTCACTTCAAGGGTACAGCGTTTCTCATAAGTAATTTCTGAATAACAAATGGAAAGAATTTATTAGTAATTAATTCAGAGAGCAAATGTTAATTTCATGGCATAATAATGCCACCAAGAATCCTCTCCTTCCTTCTCTCTCATTTTCTCATTATTTTTGGTCCTGTTTTCTTGCTTTTTCTTGCTATCTTTCTTTCCAAAAGGTTGATTTTATCCTAAGGTTGCCTCGTCCGTACCTGTTTGCAGCAGCTAGGGGTACCCTAGCTTGTTCACAGTACACGGTTCTCCTGATTGGACCAACTCAGATCATGTGAGAGAATGCCACAAACTAATTGACTCAGGCATGCATTTCACGCTCCTTCCTGAATCAATTCTGAGCCAAAAAAGAAAGGATTATCTTGATTGGTTTAGAGTGTGGTCCAATTTGCTTATCCGACAAGAACCCCCTTCCAAATGTTGAACACTTTATTTTTGGAAATGCTGAGAAGCTTAAACCCAGTCTTGGTGAAGCTGTGTCCAGACCCGCTCTGTCATCTCCCACCCCTCCATCATTACCTTATACATGAGGCCAGGTTGGAAAGGAATCTCTGCTAGAGGGCTTCCGGTTTCTTGGGCTGTTCCCTAAGAGCTGGTGATTCATCCAGACGTGGGGTTTTGTTGGCCATCCTATTCCTGTTACTCAGCCCTCCTACCTTTCTCATAGTCCACATTTCTTGCCCTTCTTACATGACCAGCAGTTCTTTCTCCAGTATTTTATTTTTGGACAAACCTTATGGCCTCTTCCTTCTGGCTTTGGCTCTTGGTTTTCCAAGCAAAGTTTTGAAAATTCCCCACCCTTTTTCACTGTCTTTCCAGGCCTCTTGCATTTAAAAACGACTTTCAGGACCATTGTCTTTACCTACTATAGGTTTTTAAAAGTTGCATTTGGAATTTAAAAACCTAGAAATCAAATCTTGGTTTTCACTGAGTTCTTTTCCATCTTTTCTTCCCAGGGGCAATCGATCTCGTCTTTAAGTGCAGATTTAATTGCTGAAGGGCTTTAGGGTAAAATACAGGCTTTAAAACAATTAAATTAAGAAATATTTCAAAACATTGTCTTGCTGCCATAATAAATGCCAAGAATCACACAGATATGAAATGCTGTAGGGGTTCAGAGAAAAGAGAAATTTAGTTCTAGCAAGGAAAATCAGGAAGGAATCTAGCAAGGAAATATTACTCCTGCAAGTAGTGGGACTTGAGCTAATTCTTGAAGAATGAGTACAAGTTTGATAAGACAAAGAAAAGGAGAAGAGAAATGGAGTTATCTTTGGTGACTTGGCTTCATTGTAAGGGGTTATATACAAGAATATTCTCTGTGATGAGCCCTTCCTTCAGCAGAGCTGGAGCAGTTGATCCATATATTTGTAGGTATAATTATTGATTACAAGTATCATTTCCCTCAAGAGCGTACTTGGTTTAGTCCATTTGGGCTGCTATAATAAAATATAATAGACTGGGTAACTTATAAATGAGAGAAATGTACTTTTCACAGTTCTGGAGGTTGTGAAGTCCAAAATTAAGGTGCCAGCAGATTTGGTGTCTGGTGAGAGCCCATGTCTTAGTTTATAGAGGGCTGTCTTTGCTCTGAGTCCTTACATGGCTGAATGGGTGAGGGAGCTCTCTGGGGTCTCTTTTATAAGAGCATTAATCCCCTTTATGAGGATCCACCTTCATGACCTAACTGCTTCCCAGAGTCCCTACATCCAAATGCTATCCCACTGAGAGTTAGGTTTCAACACAGAAATTTTGGAGGGACACAAAAATTCAATATAAGGATTCTCATTGCCTTCAGCAAGTATTTATAAAGTTCATATTTGCTAAGTTCAGTTAGCTCTCTTGAATTCCATGCTTCCTTTTCTTACCCAGTACTGTTTTCCTGATTGCATTGGACTGCCCCAGTGCCTCTCAACATGGCGGGGGGATTAGAGGGTGGGAGGAGTTCACAGGAGATCTTCTTTTCATTTTCCTTTAGATGGATGTAAAACATTCATCAACAACAACTGAGAAGTAAATGTCCTACCTTTAGTGATGATTCACAGTGGAAGAGCTTTTTCAAAAAGTAAAATTTTAGTTCTTGGAATCTTTGCTTGTTTTTATATATTTACTTTGTTTTCAGTCTGGGATGTGTGGACTGTTCTTGAGGGTCCTTCCAATCCTATGTAAGTTCTCTAATGAGTATCTTATACCAGGAACTACTCTTACTGATTGCTGTAGTTGAAATTGCAACTTTACTATTTGTTACCTGTAACCCTGGACATTTACTTAACCTCTCTGTGTCCTCTTCTGTAAAATGGGAATGATGAGTCTTACTATTTCTTGAAAGGATTAAATGAGAAAACTATGTAAAGTCTGGTTGCCACTTTCATTATGATTAGAATTATTTGATGGCACAAGAGAAACTTCTGCATTGTCATTTCCCTCATTCTATGTCTGCTGAGTGTTTCTTTTATTATTATTATTATTATTATTATTAATGTTTATTTGAGAGAGAGAGAGAGAGCGCTTGAGTGAGCAGGAGAGGGGCAGAGAGAGAGAGAGAGAGAGAGAGAGAAAATCCCATGAATCCCATGGGGCTCAATCTCACAACCTAAGAGAGCATGACCTGAGCCAGAATCAAGAGTTGGATGTTCAATCAGTGAGCCACCCAGGCTCCCCTGCTTGAGTATGTGTTTCTTGGGGGTATTGTAATTACAGGCTCTCTTGTAATCTATTTCTACTCTAGTGCTGTTGCCATGAAACACCCTTTGGTGGACATGGACTTGCCCCCCTTCTCCTGGTCTTCCTGGTGGTACTAAGAGTGGTATTATTTCCAGTGCCCCATGCACCATGCTTTCTATACAGCTACCTCCTGAGACACCTGCACTGAGCTCCCAGGAGAAGGCTAGTGTGGGAACCAAGCTGACACAACGTGACATTGGCTGTAGTGAGCACTCCTTAGCCTGACAGGAAGCTGACTCCTCCTTAGCTTCTTAGCTGAGAAGTTATTCCATAGAAACCTACAGAAGGGGGTAAGAACTGATCCACTCAGCTTGGGACAGAATTGAGCCCACAGGGTAACAGTCTGACAAAGTTTTTCTGTTGGAGTGAAACCAAGTTTGCTTATTTGACGACAGCTCAGGTTTGTTAAGTCACCAGTAAAAGCAAAGCACTTTACCTATGTTATCTCTAACATTCCCTTCAAAAAACCCTCGAGAGGTATGAATGACTACTTTAGATTTGCATATACTGATACTCAGCATTAAGTAGCACTCCAAAATATTACAATCCACATCTGTCAAGTTTCAAAGAAGTCTCTTTCCACCTGCCCAAGAAGTGGAGCATGTCCATCGGAATTGCTTTAGATGGAGGACAGACTGCTGACAGGGCTCTTGGCTGGGGGCTGATGTCTGCCACGGTGCCTCCTTTTTGTGTTGTAGAACTTGAAACAGTTCAACTTGATTGAACTTTTTGTATTATTGAACTTGAATCATGCTTGACCTTGCATAGTTATTAGCAGTTCTTCATTTTGTAACTTGTGTCTCCTCCTAAAAGGTACATTCTTAGTGGACTGAGATTTTGTCTATATTTCTTTATGTATCCTGCCATATTGACCACAATACTGTGAACATTTGTTCATTCCAAATATAGTTATTTCGGACTCGTTTCATTCAAAGCACTGTATCTGATAGATGCTGCTGTAGACAAAATATATAGGCATGAGGTCCCTAATCACAAAGAGATTCCTCATCTAGTAGTAGAGGAATTCAAGCAATTGGAATAATAGTAACAATAGAAGAAGAGGATAGATAACTTTTGGAAGTATTCAGAAAAAATGAAAAAGGACAGTTGGCCAAAGGAAAGGAGACAAAGTGAGCGGCAGGAGGCACCTAGAAATTTATTTTATTTTATTCATTTTACATTGAATTCCCCTGAGACAAAGGACCATGAGAAGATGTTTCTCCAGGCCTTGTGATTCCACCATTGCAGTGGAGAGTTTTGAGCATTTAGATGGACACTACTCTGAAGGGTCCGTACATTCTGGCATGAGGTCACTGCAGACAGTTTACAGGAAGCGTGGGTTTGGGACAAGGTGTCTGATGCAGGTCAGCCACACAACCACCATCAGAAGGATAAAAAAGTTACCCAAGCATCTGTTACTCTGCACTTCAAGGGCTATGTTTGTTGGACTCAGCAGGTGAGGGATCAGAGACAAGCCTCTGTGAAAGTTCAGATGTAAGATGGAAGACTTGTCCTTGGAAAGGGTTGCAAGAGACCCCATACAGAGCAACACGCAGGCAGGTAGAACCATTTCAAGCAAAGCGCAGAGGCAGTAAACTTGGATATATGTCAGTGTACTGGAACCAGTTTGCCAAAAAGTCAATTCAATTTGGCATAATGGATATGGGGCAAGTTGACTTTTGGTGAATTGGCTTCCTTCTGGAAATCTTGGGAGAAAGGCAGAAGAGATGAACAAAGCAGTATTGATTGCTCTTCTGCTAGGTATTAGATGCTGTGACTCAGTGCTTTGTATATATCATCATATTTCACCATTCCAGCAAGGCTTTATGGTAGGTATTAATTATACTGTTTTTCAGATGAGAAAAACTAAACATCATTGTTTATAGAATATAGAAGGTAAAGGTTTGGCTCAAGATCTCTCAGTCATTTAGTTAGAAACCTAGGATTTGAACACAGATTTTTTTCGTTCTAACACTCTGAAGTTTTTGCTTCAAAATGCAGCCCAGCTTTGTGTTGAAGTAGAGGCTGTGAAGGGAAGTTGGTGGAAATAGGTTTATACAGGCAGGCAGAGGCCAGAGCTTGAATACTAAGCCAAAGATCTTGAACCTGAGGACTGGAAACCACTGATTCATTGGAAGAGAGTAATATTTCCTTATTTGTGCTTTAAGAAAATTAATCTTATAATGACTGTGCACAGTATCTGAGAGACGATTTAAGAACCTCTTGCAAGAGATCCTGTAAGAAATAAGAACCTAGCTAGGGTCACAGTGAAAATTGGTAGATAAAACAAATTTAAGAGAGGTGGGAATTGACTGGATACAGGGCCCTAGAAAAAGAGAAAATATTATGACAAAAGTATTGTCACTGAGGGGAGCCACTATAAAAAGCAGATTCAGGAGGAAGGACAACATGCTATATTTTTGACCTTGAGAATTTGAGCTATCAATTGTATACACAAGCAGAGAAATCCTTTTGGTAGAGGGAAACTTGTGACTTGGCCTTGGATAAAGTTTTGGCTGAGATATGATTTAGGAGTCATTTGCATAAAAAGAAAGTAAGGAGAAACAGTGCCCAACACTGTTACAGATTTTGTTTTGAATGAAATTACTTAGGAAGGAAAGTAGAGTCAGAAGATACAGTTGGGCTGAGGACTAAGCCTCTGAGGACATTCAATCAATGAAGAGGATCCCTAGAGAGGGAAAGGTTGGTCAGTGAAGGAGGAGAAACAGGAAAGACCACTCATTTTCAGAGAACAGTGGGGAAAAAAGGAGCATGGGGAAAAGAAAAGAGCCAATATCAGAGAACTCAAGGAAGGTAAGACTGAACACCATTTCATATTTCAGTGAACAAAGAGGTCATTGGTAACATTTAAAAAATGAGAGGATATAGAATGAGGGCCCAGAAAGCTAAGCAGCCAGAGGTTATGGAGTGGGTAGATGATTAGTTGTAAGAAAGGAGGGTCAACCAAAGTAAACTCATCTTTCCAGAAGGTTGGTTATAAAGGAAAATAAAAGAGAGAGCCAGAAATCAAGACCAACAGTTAATGTGAGAGGAAGCTTAGTGACCCAAAGCTTGGTGAGAGGAAGTAACCCAGGAGTGGCCTCCATTTTTTTACTATCATGGCTATTTCATTCATTAGTCCATTGGAACACCACTGGAATATCTGAGGAAAGACGCTCGTTGACGTCTACAAGGAATGTTCTCTGATGGACTTTAAGATGGAACACAGAAATCCATTCTTTTTTTTTAAATGTTTATTTTATTATTGAGAGAGAGAGTGCAAATGGGTGAGGGACAGAGAGAGGGTAGGGGGAGACCAGAATCTGAAGCAGGCTCTAGGCCCCCAGCTGTCAGTACAGAGCCTGACATGGGGTTGGAACTCATGAACCATAAGAGCATGACCTAAGCTGAAGTTGGATGCTTAAAACTGACTGAGCCACCCAGGTGCCTCCAAAAATCCATTCTTTATTTCCACTGCTGTAGGTCCATCTATGTACTTCTTCTCCAGAATTTCTGGTCTCCAACTCTCCAATAATACCCATTTTTGGCCCTGAACCATCAGCCATGCCATACAGCATTGTTGAGGAGACCATACATACACATACTGAGGCCACATTTTTTCCATACAAAATGAAGAACCAAGCATACTGATCAAAGTTCTGCCCACTGGAAGAATATCTCTTGGCCAATATCCTTTAGAGCTACCCCAGAGACGGCAATGGCTGTCTATGTTCAGCTGTGCTACCATATTGAGCCAACCCATCGCTGAAGCAGGCTTGAGGACTTCCTCTTCCATCAGTTAGTTGTAGGGAACTTCTCATGAGGCCATAGGTGTGGATTGGTGGTAAGGAATTGGTGCAACACAGGTGCCAGGGGAGTCTGGACTACCTTATCATGCAGTGTTTTTAGGCCTTTTGGACCCATTAAGACTCAACTTTGAATATACCATTTCTAACATACAGTAGATTGCTATTGAGTCTGCCCACACTTGATGATTATGGTGAATTGTATCATATCAGCTCATGATGGGAACTCTGGGCCATAGTCACTTGGTGGCTAATAGTGAAGTTCTTCATCTAAACTAGGGCCATATAGCATGCCTGAAGCTGTATATGGTGCCTTCAGAATCTAATGAGACCCATCTAATAATAAAGTGCTATGCCTGTTATTTAGTATGAGGGTTTTGAGGTGTTACACTTTGTCTTTTACCTTGGGGGAGGGGTGGCATGTCCCAGCATGCCACAGACCATTGGACTCTTAAAGTATTAACCTAAGTAGCAGATGCTGAATTTTTTTGAGATTGTACCAGTCAGGGTATAATCATGGGACAGAAACACAATAATTAGAACAAGGAAAGTATAGTATCAGGAACTATTAACTGTAACGGGAGAATAACTGTAATGGTTTAAAGAAAACTAAAGAATACCCTAGGGTTGGAGGAGAATATGGAAGGAAGGAACTAACTTGCCAAGGGCTTCCCTTCCCAAGGCTGAGATTCAAATTCGTGGAATACATGTGGTTGCCGCCCATTACATGGCAGAGAATTTACCGGTTTGTTCAGGCCATAGACAGCCCACAATTGGTAGGCAAACAGGAAATATTTCTCTGGATACAAGTAAGGCTGGTGGGTGGCCTCACAGAAGGCATCAGTCTCAGGAGCCTGCTCAATATCTGGAAGGCCAGGAAACAAGGCTCCAGGCTGCAGATGGATGTAGGCTGGTGGGTGGGCAGACAGGAAGAGTCAGGACATTAGGAGCTTGTTCACCAGCAGGGGAGCATAAGGCCCAGGGTGCTTGTGTTTGCATCCAGAAGCTTCAGCAAGGTGGTCATGGGGCCAAGGGTGCAGTTGCAAGCTCACCAGTGGATTGTGTGCTCTGGGCTTGTAGCTCTGACGAGGCATCTCTGGATGTCTCCACACAAGCACCTCTGTTAACTGCAGAGCAGAGGTGAGAAGCAGCAAGATAGCAGCATACCTGAACCAAAAAGAGAAGCCCCTTTCCTTTGCAGTGTCCCTCCAGTGCCCTCTATCGGCTGATTGAATATTATACTTGCTGCAAAGGAGAGATGCTTAAATGTTCTCAAGTTCCCATACGTTCCCACAGAAGTGGGTGGCCTTGGAGCTGAGGCATTAACTTTGAAACTGCCACAGGGATTCAGTCCCCATGCTGCAGCATGCATGTTTCTATTAGGATAACTGTTGCTTTCTGATCTTCAGGCCTGATAACCCGATGACATCAATATAGTGCAACAGCGTGGTATTCTGTGGTATGTTGAGTTGAAGGAGCTCCCTATAGATTGTATTGTGACAATGAGCTGTCATGGCCCTGGAGGGAGATAGCGAATGTGAACCAGTATCTTTCTTCACCCCTTAAAAACCAAACTGCTTTTGATTTCCATACCGATGGGGATTGAGAAAGATGGGCTCACCAGCACCACAGCCTTCACCAGATCTGTGGCTGCATGCCAAGTACCAGAGTCTGCATCCATTAGGATGCTATTCAGCACCGCAGCTGTGATTAAAGCTGGAGTTTGGTTGGCTCTTAGGGTGTGCATTCTCATGCATCATAACTCCTATTGAGTTTGTAGAGACCCAACAGATATGTTGAATATAATTGGGTAGTATTTTCATCTTTTGTTTTCGAAAGTGGTACTAATCTCTGCACTTCTTCCTGGGGTATGTTATTATTTCTAACTTAGTATTTTGATGGGGGCAGTCAGTTTCTAAGGCTTACACTTGACTGTTTCTACAAAAATGATTCGTGCTTCTCTGGTCATACTTAATATTAAATATTAGCATTATATAATACTAATATGATATATAGTATACTATAATACATACATATTATACATATATGATACATATCATATATATAGTATAATACTATATATATACAATACACTATATTATTATAGTATAATATATACTATTATGTATACTATATACTATAATATATACTATTATATATAATATATAGTATATTATATATAGTATAATATTATATATAGTATAATACTATATACTACCAAGTAAATATATAGTATATATTTACAGTATATACAGTATATAGTATATTTATTACACATACTGTATATAGTATATTATATGTTATATAATACTAATATACTAATATTATATAGTATATATATCACAGTATATATTATATAGTATATACATACCAATTTATATACTTAGGGCCCAGGGAAAGAACCATAGGACATTTCTGGGGACCCAATAGGGATATACTTGGGCCAGAAATACATTGATTGCCAGACTTCCGTCAGTCCCCACCTAATAACGGGACCCTGAGGATGTTTTGGTACTCCTTGTGTCAGCGTTATAGTCTGTGTCCTGTGATCCTTGAACGTATGGATAACTTTTCCCTAGGTGCAGAGCTATTGGTAAGTGGCTGTGGATATCTTTGAAGGAGGGCTATGGGGATATTTATTCTACATGTTAATGTTGGCATTGCTGGATTATCTCATCAGTCACTGGGTTCTGGTTCTGTTGACCAACTCAGATCTGGAGACAGGATAAGGAATCATGATTTCTTCCATTATAGCAACTGACCTCACAGTTCTGCTTGCCAGTCTTGATTTTTTCTTTTTTAAGTAACACACTAGTGACTATATACATATTCTTAAAATTCTAAGCCCTATGGGTCTGATTAGCAATCTCAACTTGTTTTTCATTGTGGTAATTACATCAACTTCTCCTCTGATGGTAAAATGCCACCCACCTTTCTTCTCCCATTCTGGAATCCTGCCATCCTCATTGACACTATGGCAGCATGGTAGAATCTTTTACTGTAAATTCTGACCTAGAGGGGTCAGCCACCACACTATGTGGTTCTCACAGATGGCAGTGTGCCCTTACCAGTGCATTTTCTTTTTATTTTTTAAAAATCTTTATTTATTTTGAGAGAGAGAGAAAGAGAGGAAGGGGCAGAGAGAGAGGAAGAGACAGAATCCCAAGCAGGCTCTGAGCTGTCAGCACAGGGCCTGAGGTGGGGCTTGATCTTATGAACCCTGAGATCATGACTTGAGCTGAAATCAAGAGTCAGATGCTTAATCGGCTGAGCCACCCAGGCGCCCCACCAGTACATTTTTTAATGTCCTTAATGAAGGGACAGTTCTCTGGGTCCTTCTGGGGAAATAGGCATATAAGCTCAGTACTCTACTGAGATAGTCTCAGCATCTCAGTAGATGATGAATAGAATCCCCTATTCAGCTTTATTCCCCCCTATGCCACGCTCCCAAGATCTTCACGATCCATCCCTGCATACAGCTCAGCCATTCCTCCTGGTGCGTATTAGCTGATTCCTTCATTGTAGAATATTTCCTCCCAGACATAGAACTGCACTCCCTGTAGCAGGCTTTGCTGTGGCTCTCTCCTATCCCATCCCATTCCATCACATCTGAGAATAATTCTGATACCATGACCTGCTGGAGATTACCACCACTGCACCACTAACAATAGGTCCTTATTGCTGTTTGGCCAGTAAGTGATACAACTCCAAAGCCCATCATAACATCTTTCTGCAGCCAGTTTTGGTACAAACTGCTTGATCCTTAGCCTCCCTGAAGACTCTGCTTGAGATGAAGACTTGTATACAGGTAGTTTATGGGGGAAGTATTCCTAGAAAAAGGGAGTGGGGGGCCTGGGAGGGGAAGCCAAGAAGGAGAGAAAGCCTGTAAGAGACTGAAGTATCAAGTTGGTCACATTGCAGATGCTTGGTGTTTGAGCCTGTGTTTGTCAAGAACAGGCTCGTGGTCATGAAATCCCCTGAAATTCTGGGTTATATATGTGTGAGTGTCCAGTGTGTGTCCACAAATGTCCTCCATGCCAGTGTCAGAGAACCTCCGGAACAGGAAGCAAGAGTACACTGTTCAAGTTGAGGCATTGACATAGTGTATGTGAAGTCTGTGAACACCAGTATGGAACAGGGGGTAAAAATAATGGCTCTAGTAACTTGGGGCTGGAAGGATGTGAAATGCTGCATAATAGTTACCCAAATCACTAAGGGAGTACACAGCAATGGCTCACATTAGGCTGGGTGGATGGATAGATGGATGGATGATTTCCAGAACCAAAATCTGATGCTAAATTATTTTCTTTCTAAATGGGAAAATGGAATTTTGCTAATAATGGTAATTTATGGAAAAGTTGTTTTCACATTCTAATAAGTGTATATCAAAGGATTTGGTTATTGTACAGCTATCTTTATGCCAGAACTCCAGATTAAAGAAAGTAGAATCTTTAATTCCACTATTGGGTTTAGGCCTGAAGGAGCTGAAAATGAAATTAATCTCCCTGTCTGATCTATTTTCTTACCATTAGTGAACTGGCTGCCAGTACATTTAATTTAAGGCATGTCAGCAATTACACTCATTTACTTATGCTCATCTGAGAGCCTAGCCTGCACATTACCTTTAAAATGCTTCATATGGGCCAGTGGTTTTCCTTGAGGCAGACAAAATTGAAACAGTATACTTCAGAGGAAAAAGCAATTTAAGGTTAAAATCAGCACCCATAACATAACATAACATAACAACATAACTAGACTCAATTATCAAAGTCAAGTCTGACTTTCTCTTTGATCACTTGTGGGAAGAGGTATACTAATGTGGCATGAGGGTTTATAGACTGGATTTTCTTCCGGAGTTACGTGTGGTCCTGTAAGAAAGCCACAGGCAGAGCACAGCCTTATGCTATGAGTCCAAGTTTGACTGGGTATGAATTGAAGCTTCTTAATGTACTTTCCCCCAATATTAGGAAGGAGAAAGCAACAATAGATTGGATTATTCCTTTGCAGAAAGGGCAAGGAAGTGTGATTACGCACCAGTGGACGTAATGAAGAGAAGGGCAGATGAAGTCATTTATAGGTTTGTCAGGAAGAGCCATCAGGGAGCTATGATACCCTGCCAGACTAGATGCCAAAAGGAATATGGAGGCCGGGGGAGAGCTAGCTGTCCAGTAGAGCCAACCATTAAAGTGCCAGACAAGTATAACACACGAAAGGATTGTGATAGATGCTACAAGGAGAGAAGGTGCAGAGTGACGCCTGGCTCAAAACATGGCGGGGCATCTGGGGGGCTCAGTCATTTGAGTGTCTGATTCTTGATTTCAGTTCAGATCAAGATCCCAGGGTTGTGGGATTGAGCCCTGCATCGGGCTCTATGCTGAGCACGGAGACTGCCTAAGATTCTCTCTCTTTCTTTCTCCCTGTGCCCCTCTCCTGCTTGCTTGCGTTCTCTCTCTCTCTAAAAATTAAAGCAAAAACAAAAGCATGGAAAGCAAATATGAACAGTTTCTGGTGTTGGCATCAGGAATGGCTTTATGAATAGGCTAGAGTCCAAACTGAACCTTGAAGGGATAGGTTGAATTTTGAAAGGTGACATAGAGATGGAAAGGCACACCAGGTGGGGAGAACATCTCTGCTCTCCCGAAGGCTCAACCCAATATGACTTCTTTCTCAAAGTCTTTCCTTGTTAGTTTCAAGTTGCAGGAACCACCCTCTCTTCAAGCGTTTGGTGCCCCTTCTCTGGCATTCACAGCGTACTGTCTGGATTACTGTTGTGTGCATGTCTCAGTGCCCTTACCAGACGAAGACAGCTTGAAAGCGGGATTCGTGTCTGACTCTGTCATGGAGCGCTGGTATCCCGCAGAGTACTCCAGACAGAGGAAGTGCGCAGTAACATCAGTGCATGAATAAGAAAGGCGGTGAGCAGCAGAGCCAGCACATTTTGTCCTGGTCTTATTTGCGATTCTTATTGTGTTTCCCTTGTGAGATTTTTAAGACCTGTTTCCTGCCCTTTGGCAATGGTACCCTCCTGTGTTTACACACTGACACAGGAGAGAAAGGGAAGGTGGTAGGCAGGCGGGGGTCAGGAGGGGAGGGAGAGAGAGAGGATTCATCGTAATACACAAAAACCACAGAGCCCCAATGACCACACTCCAAACAATAAATGAAAGACACTGCACAAACACAGGACTGCCTCTCAGGAACGTCTTTGTGGAAGAACAGTTCAGCAGTGCAGAAGGGATCAGTTGAATTTTCTTTTCTTCATTTAAAAAAAAAAACCTCTAAAGCACATTTAAAGTTTTAAAACCCATTGCAAATGAAAAAGTATCACTCTACTCATAAACATGGGGCAGTTCAACATTTGTAGAATATGTCATTTCTTAGAGACTCTGTTTCTGGGGTACAGGGTCCGTGCTAAAATGAGGTTTCATTTTTAAAGGATAAATTTTGGGGCACCTGGGTGGCTCAGTCGGTTAAGTGTCCGACTTCGGCTCAGGTCATGATCTCACTGTCTGTGGGTTTGAGCCTCGGTTCGGGCTCTGTGCTGACAGCTCAGAGCCTGGAGCCTATCTTTGGATTCTGTGTCTCCCTCTCTCTCTGCTCCTCCCCCATTCATGCTCTGTCTCTCTCTGTCTCTCAAAAATAAATAAAAGTTAAAAAAAATTAAAGTTATAAAAAAAAAGGTTAAATTTTTTCAAGGGACCGTTGATGAAAATTATTCGGAGAAAACAGGAAAATTACGAATTAGACAGGACATAGCAACTGTGACTGTATCAAGATTCAGATATTTCATAAATTATAAGCTCTTGAAGGGTTGGCACTGTGTATGAAAATGGGCAGATAAAAATCATAGTTCCCTTTTCCATAAAGCACAGTTGGAAGTAGAGGAAGTGGCATATATGAAGCAGACGTCTACGTTCATCAACTGTGGACTGCGTCTAGCAAAATACTCTGTTTTTAAAGCAAAACTCATTTCCCTTTTCCTGAAGGCGGGTATGTGCCAGGAAATGAGGTACATCACGATCTACAGTCCAATATATCTTAATGTTGGAGTTGCCCATCAATCAAAGTCTGTCTGCTTTTGCAGCCACTTGACAGTTTCCTGTCTCACACGAGTCTGGAAACAAGCAAACTTTCTGGCTGAAGATTCTACTTTTCTCTAAATGTGGGTGATGGCTGGCTGAAAGAAAATCATATTAACATTAAGTCTGTGCGAACTTTAAGTGATCTTGTGTCTTTGCATTGAATGCCTAACCTTTTTTTTCAATGTTAGGCATTGACAAATTTCCTCCTAAAAATATAATGACACTGATTTCAAAATGATTGAACCCAGGCATGTTTGTGGTTATTAAAATAAGAGGTAAAAATGAAAATAAAATAGCGTTTCATTTACTGTCTCATTTGTGGTTGATGAAGACACTCTTGGCATTCCAGAAATTAAAGTCATTCTATTTAGCAATGACTGATTTATAAAATAAGAATCTCAACAGTGTAATAGCCATGACCATGGATATGGAACCTGTCCAGTGAGAGGCTACTTTGGGGCCAGCACCCCTTGGCAGAGAGTTCTTCATTTTTAGTTGCATGAAAATTAGAATTTTCCTTTAAAAATTTTATTTTCAGGGTGCCTGGGTGGCTCAGTAGTTTGAGTGTCCAACTCTTGATTTCAGTTCAGATCATGATCCCAGGGTTGTGGGATCGAGCCCTACATCAGGCTCCACAGTGAGCGTTGGAGCCTGCTTGGGATTCTCTCTCTGTTTCTTTCTCCCTCTCTGTCCCCTCCCTTGCTCTCTCTCTTTCCCTTTGCCCCTCTCCCCTGCTTACGCTCTCTTTCTCTCAAAATTTAAAAAAAAAGTTTATTTTCACTGTCTTTGGCAGGCTCCCTCCTAGAACATCATTCTCATGTCATCTCTGTCCACTTTGTGTCTTGCATTGTTGTAAAGAATTGTTCCCTCTACTTTGTTTAGTTTTATCAAGATTCAAGCAGTCAAGTGTGCAAAATACGTAGCACAGGGCCAAATATTCTAGGTTCTCACTTTATTACTGTCGTAACTAATAAGGTGTTTGTGCATGGATTAGGGATGAATGTTCAGTTTCATTTCCCAATATACTTGCTTTACATTTCCAAGTTCTTGCTCTGCTACTTACTTTTTTTTAAAGTTTTTTTTTTAAATGTTTATTTGTGTTTGAGAGAGTGAGGCAGAGTGCAGGCTGGGGATGGTCAGAGAGAGAGGGAGACACAGAATCCTAAGCAGGCTCCAGGTTCTGAGTTGTCAACACAGAGCTCAATGAGGTGCTTGAACCCACAAACCATGTGATCATGACCTGAGCTGAAGTTGGACGCCCAACCACTCAATCGACTGAGCCACCTAGGTGCCCCTCTCAGCTATTTATTGTGTTGATACATTGGGCCAGTTACACTTACCCCGAGTGCCACTTCTTCATCTGTAAATGGGGGAAGTCATACTATCTCATAAGGTGTAGTGAAGTTGCATACAACAGTGAATGCAAAAGTGTTTTGGTTTCCGTCAGGTGCAGCACACACAGTAGCTCTTAGTATTGAGAGGAAGAAGAATGCAAACCTCACAATGGATTATTTCCCTGTATTATCTACTCCTGTTTGTATCTATGCAAAGAAATATCTTTCCACATTATATTTCCACACGTTGGAAATAAAAGTTGCGTGGCTTTCTCAGCCCCCTGGTGAGTCGGACCATTGAAATGCTAATTTATAGGATGGGGAGCTGCCCCTGCTCTCTCTCTCTCTCTGCTTCTTGGCATGAATTTCTGGCATGATCTCTTCTCTTCCTGCTGCTGGCTCTTTGAACAGGCTGTCCAGGCATTTTAAATTTGGCAACCAGTGCAGTGAATTGCTTCTTCTTAAAATAATTCAAATCATTTGGTTTGGCTTGCCACTAAGCCTTTCCCCCCTCGATCCATTCTGTAGAAATAGAAGAGGGAAATGGGAATGTCCTCACGGACCCAGCCTCGTTCCATCTTCTGTTCAAGTACAAACCCCCATATGGTCAAGAACACAAGTGTTGCCCTTTCCCAGAACAGCTGACCCTGCCCAAAATTCTTAGCACTAATGCCTGAGGCCTTCTAAGGATTGATTGGAACCCCTGGAAAATTTATATTGGTGGAGGTATGTAAGCTGTCCTCCTGTAAATTTCTGTAGGGGTTAAGCCCTAATGATTGAGGAAGATCTAAAATGGAAAAATCAGCTCTAACTGGAAAGGATTGCGTTTGACAGAATTTCCTAGCAACCTCCCAGTTTTCAAGGCAATGTTTATGTGGTACTTTTCGAAGTGACGCCTTTGTTATTGCTACCTAACATGGTTCATTTTCTCAGTAACCTATGTAGCTAGAGGAAGATCTATGGTAAAGACTGAAAACCCCCAATTGTCAGTAATTGCAAAGTACCTGGTTAATTACATTTTGAGCTGGAAACCTGCTTTTTCAGATTTTGCTGTACAGCTATTGTATTTATGAGCTCACCTGCCTCTCTGAATTTATTTTGATCTCTGGAGAAAAGAAGATATTAGTATGAGTTGTTCTTACACATTTTCTTGGTTTTTGTTCAGTTGGCTTCTGCTTACATTGCTCCTGATCCCGTTAGCTTTGTCATTTGAACATTTATTCTGAAATGTAGAAGGGAATTTTCGCTTTCCTTCTGGGCCACTGAATGTTGTCGATGTCTTCAAATACAATTGGACCTTCTCATTCACAAGGGGATCTTCCCAACGCCTTCAAGAATCCTCAACTGATTAATTTCAAGGTACATTTGGTTTCCCGTCTCCACAAAACAACAGAAGAATTTTTTTTAACGTTTATTTATTTGTTTTTGAGAGAGATTGAGCTCGAGAGTGGGGGAGGGGCAGAGAGAGTGGGAGAGAGAGAATCCCAAGCAGGCTCTTTGTCTGTGCTAACAGCATAGAGCCCGATATGGGGCTTGATCTCACAAACTGTGACATCATGATCTAAGCCAAAATCGAGGGTTGGACACTGAGAACCCTGGTGCCCCAGCAGTAGAAGATTTAAAAAAATTTTTTTAATGTTTATTTATCTTTGAGAGAGAGAGACAGAGCATGAGTAGGAGAAGGGCAGAGAGAGAGGGAGACACAGAATCCAAAGAAGGCTCTAGGCTTTGAGCTGTCAGCACAGAGCCCAATGTGGGGCTTGAACTCACGGACCTTGAGATCATGACCTGAGCCAAAGTCAGATGCTTAACTGACTGAGCCACCCAGGCACCTCAGTACAAGATTTTTAATGACCCTAAACAGTTTTATACATATAAGCTTACATCATTTGTCTGCACATAGCTATTAAAGACAGCTACTAAGATAAGCCCAACCCTTTACTACCTGATCATCTTTTGCTAGGAACCTAAATTAGCAAAAATTGTTACTGTGGTAAGATATTCAGATGTATGGACAAAGATGAAAGCGAAGAAGAAGTGTTTTGCCCGGCAGCGTAAAGTGCTTCACCGCAGCTCAGGAAGGTGACCCGAAGTTCTAGGGGATAGCCTTCAGGTATCAGAGGAGATGACCTACCCTCAGATTGTTTTAGACTCCACAGTTTCTTCCCTCTTGGATATGCACGTTTGCAAAAAGGCATCTTCCCTTAACATATGTGCACTTCCTGTCATCAACTCTGAAGACATGTTTTTGCAGTTAAATGGCCCTCCCCTGTTAATTTCACGCCATGGAACGTTTACGAAAACGCTTCCTAAAATTGACACATGGAAATGGTCATTCCAGTTGTTTTACTAGTTGCTTCATGGAAATATTTGTTTGGGCTTTTGGCATCTGCCAGTATGGCTGTTCAGTGAAAAGGTTTGTTTATTTATTTTGTCATAACCAGATAACTACATGTTTCATTTTGATGAACATTTTATTTTTCCTTTGATAAACCACTTTTGCACATGGTATAAGCACTTGCTGAAATGGTTTCATGGGTCCTTTTTCTGTTTCTACAGTATTTACGAAGTTGGCCCTGGTGTGTAGATTGGAGCTTCCTTCTGATGCAGTTTTTAAAATGAATATTCTTTAGAGGCTCAATCGGTTGAGCCCTCAGTTCTTTATTTCAGCTCAGGTCATGATCTTGTGGTTGTGGGATTGAGCCCTGTGTCCAGCTCTGTGCTGACAGCTCAGAACCTGCTTGGGATTCTCTTTCTGCCCCTCCCCCACAATGCTCACCCTCTAAATAAATAAATAAATAAATAAATACATAAACTTTAAAAAGTATGAATACTCTTGGGGCGCCTGGGTGGCTCAGTCAGTTAAGTGTCCGGCTTGGGCTCAGGTCATGATCTCATGGTTGGTGGGTTTGAGCCCCGCGTCGGGCTCTGTGCTGACAGCTAGCTCAGAGCCCGGAGCCTGCTTCAGATTCTGTATCTCCCTCTCTATCTGACCCTCCCCTGCTCTCTCTGTCTCTCAAAAATAAATAAAACATTTAAATTTTCTTTAAAAACATGAATACTCTTTATTTTTAGGGTCGTTTGACATTTATAGAAAAATTAATCAGAAAGCACAGAGTTCCTATGTATGCCCCTCCCCCTACGCATAGCTTCCCTACTAATATCGTGCATTGGAGTGGTACATTTGTGACCATTGATGATCCAGTATTGATACATTATCATCATTAACTGCAGTCTGTAGTTTACGTTAGGGTTCACTTTTGGGTTGTCCAGTTCTATGGCTTTTGCCAAATCCTTAATGGCATATACCCTCTGTTGCAGTATCCTAGAGACTATTTTCACTACTGGAAGAAGGCCTTGGGCTCCACCTCTGCATCCTTTTCCCTTCTGCCTCCCTCTCTCCTAGGAGCCCCTGGTAACCACTGAATTTCTCACCACCTCTATACCCAGGACTGCGTTTTCTAATGTAGCTCTTCTCTCTTCAAAACTTGTTTTAAAAAAAATTCTAGCCGAGAACTATGCTTTGGACTTACACTATTTTCCGTTCATCTCATCGCTGAACCAGCAGAAGATTTTCTTTTCAACAAGAATATGAATTTTACCTCCAGAACGTTATTGCGAAGGTAGCAAAAGTGTAGAACAGAAACAGCCAGCTTGTGGTATAGGTATGAAGAGGTCCACTCACTTGCTGAGTGACTCCCTCTTGCTTATGAAGCTTTGAAGCATAAGAATTGAAGGTATTCCTTAACAAGATGGTAAGTTGCTCCATGGCACGGGTCTTTGGGTGCTCTCAAGAGCCCTCCAAACCATGAGGATTAGAATCTGCAAGTGCCAAAGATACATTCCTGTAGGGGTTAAGCCGTAATGATCAAGGAAGATCTCAAATGGAAAATTTTGCTCTAACTAGAGAGGGTTGCTCTTGACCGAATTTCCTAGCAGGCTTGAGCACATCCCTGAGGCTAGATTCTCTAGCAAGACCCCACGGGTTTGATTGCTGCCCTGCATACCCACAGCCTAGCTCGATTCATAGAGCACGAAATGGGTGGAATTAGAAGGTATCAGTGACCCCAGCGTAGGAATGCTAGAATGGGGGCCAACAGGAATCAGAGTCCTCTTATCCATGCTTCATGGCTTTCAAATGTCTCTACCCCACAAAGACATGAATACCTCCTGCTCTCCTGTTTCCTTATTGTGGGTCATGTTCCCATAAACGGTTTATTATAACTGGTGAAGCCAATTAACTCAATTAACACTCACTGGTTACAGGCACCTAATAAAATAATTTCAGCTCTTTGGACATCTGGTCAAATGGGGTGCCAGCACTTATTTTACAAAGCTGTCAAAAGGCAAGTTTACCGAGGCAACCTAGTGGCTCAGTTGGTTAAGTATCCGATTTCAGCTCAGGTCATGATCTCATGGTTCATGGGTTCTAGACTTGGGTCAGGCTCTGTGCTGACAGTTGAGAGCCTGGAGCCTGCTTCAGAGTCTGTCTACCCCTCCCCCACTCATGCTCTGTCTCTCAAAAATAAACAGCTTTATGCTATACGACTCAGGGGAGGCAGACATTTATTTATTTACCTTTCTCACTTATATTTTACATCTCTCACTCTGTCTTAAAAAACGGGGCTGTTTTTAGTATTTAGGATTCATACTATTTTATTGCTCTTTTCAGGGCTTAGGTGGTTTAAAAATGAAATACTTTATTGTATTTTCATCTTTCATGAAATAAGCAGCATTGATTAAAAACAGACTGTAACAGTTGTCAGCTCCCATTACTGCAAATTCAGACAGCTATTCAAATTTCTTTATTTTATTGGATTTGGGCTAATTAAATATTTTGATTGCTGAAAGGATGTGTTTCTCGAAATAAAGCAACCCTGTTAATACCCTTTGTAAGGTTATAGCTAGAAAGGTATAACAAACATATAAAGAACTCCTAAGAGTTCTCTGGGTGCTTGAACAGAGGAGCTTTTCCATGGAGTGATTGTAGTGGAACCATCCATTTGTGGAAGCAAGGGTTATCCAAGATGCATAGATACATAGAGTGGGGAGGCTGGCAGGGACCAGATACTATCCTGAGGGTGAGACTTGCAGGGAGACAAGAAAACCATCCAGCCTAGGTCTTATATTAACGAGGGACCTTCAATTGAGACGCTGTGTCCTATAAGTTTATGCATGTAGCATTGAGAAACATTGATAGCACTGAGGGATATTCACCCATCTTCTATAACTCATCATTTTCGTAACCAGTTTTAGGATTTCTTCATCTATCAGGAGCCCCCCAAATGGAAGCAGTTAGGGGACCTTCTAATAGGAGGTGCAGTATGGTACCTTACAGAACTGACAGGTTTGTATTATTACAAATCTCTTTTTTAGCAATAAGCTTCTTTTTAGCCTGTGACATCCTGTGCAGAGTCCCAACCTAGAAGACAGAACCAGAGCTGCTTTCTTGGATGAGAGGTTACCTCAGCCTTATACTGGCCCTTAAAGTGGCATCTAAGATACCTCTGGGCTTGGGGGGCACCCGGGTGGCTCAGTTGGTTAAGCGTCTGACTTCGGCTCAGGTCATGATCTCATGGTTCGAGTTTGAGCCCCACATTAGTCTCTGTGCTGACAGCTCAGAGCCTAGAGCCTGCTTCAGACTCTATCTCCCTCTGTTTCTGCCCCTCTTCTGCTCACACTCTGTCTCTATCAAAAATAGATAAACATTGAAAAAAATTTTTAAAAAAGATACCTCTGGGGAAACTTAGAACTTTAGAAAATAAGAATTGGAAATCATTAGACTGGTTTAAACCATTTGATGTACAAAGACCAAAATCTAGGCTTGGAGAGGCTAGGTCTCCTGTTCAAGATTGCCCATCTGGGCAGAAGTAGACCTCCAGATATACAACTGTGTATTGCTGAATGGTATTTTCCCTTTGATCCAATGCTGTTCAGGGTTCAGAAGTCCAGGGTCCTCAGGAATGACAATGCATGGTCAGCTGTTAACATGGGCCCAGAAATTAATCCATCTAGGAAACACATAATCCCTACCAGTCATGTTAAAATATGTATAGGGGTGCCTGGTGGCTCAGTCAGTTAAGCTGCTGACTCTTCATTTTGACTTGGGTCATGGTCTCACAGTTCATGAGTTTAAGCCTTGTATTGGGCTCTGCACTGCCAACTAGGAGCCTGCTTGGTATTCTCTCTCTCCATGCCCGCCCCCCACCCCCCATCCTCCCCTGTTCATGCATGCTCTAAACAAACAAACAAACTTAAATTAAAAAACAAAAACATATGTATAAATATTTAATACATATGGCTTTCTAGCCCAGCCACTTAAAAAACATGCTCCCATAAAGTTGTCATAGTATTAAGGCTCATGTAGGTAATTTATAAATATGTATATATTCACACATGAGAATCATGGTCATATCTGAGATATACATATGCATGAATGGAAGGCGAAGAAAGGAACAGTTTGGGGTGCTCTTTGAATCACTGCAGTTGCTTTGTAAATGTTTATGGAATAAATTCCAGATTCTGGGCTCAGGCTAAAGCCTGCTGAGACCAGCAAATGCCTTCCAGAAGGGGCTTTTCAGAAGGGCTGCATCCTTGCAACGTCTTCCCAGATGGTTTTGGGTTTTGTTTTGTTTTCTTTTTGGTCCTTGGTTCATGCCTTCATCTGTTTTCCTAGTGAACCCCAGCTGACCCTTTGTTGCTACCATAACTTTCTGCCTTTGAGACATAGCCCATTCATTGAGGTCTCGTAGAATAGAAAGAAAATAGAGGCTTGTCTGAACTGCAGACGTTTGGAAGCTTATTGATCTCTCTCTCTCTCTCTCTCTCTCTCTCTCTCTCTCTCTCTTTCCCCCTCCAGGAAGCCAGCTGTGTAATGTCTCAAATCCAGCTCAGAGGAATACACTTTTTGCAAAGCTTACATCACCTGGCCTTCAGGCTCCCACTGGGAATCAATTTCTCTGTGGACTCTCAGTTAAGCAACCCTCTTCCAAGGTGATTTTGACTCTGGAAACCCCAGCTCCTTAATCAAAAGACCCCAAATGGCTCATGGCAGTTCTATTAAACATTGTTTAACTTGAGCTTGCAATGATAGCAAAAAACATCGATCCTCCCTTAGATGGTGATTGTTGCGCTCGAACCTGAGTTGGCCTGAGATTAACCTGCTCCTGAACTTTGATTCTTCTTGGGATTTTCCTTTGGCTTCTGACACTATCCCCTCCCTGGTTTTGGCTTTAGGTGTACCCTGGTAGTGTTGTTGGCTCCAAAGGGTCCTGCCCCTCCATGAGATAGGTGCAACAGCTCGTAGTAGGAATTAGAGGGGGCAGGAATTTTGGAGATCGATCTAATGATTAATGCCATGCTTCACACAAGAAATAGTGGTTCTGGGAGATAAAGTACCATATGGAGTCAGGAGGGCGTTGGTAGTATCAGTCAGTATGGGACTGAAGTAATAAGGGAAGCAGCAGGAAGCAGATTGAATGTCGGGGGAGTCGGGGAATACCAATAAAAATGAAATTGGCTTACACATTAGCTGTTACTTGCAATTCTATAATAATGCCATATTGAGCAAGATGGGCATGATGGGTTGCCAGGGAACTGCCCACGATGGGCGGTGTGCCTACTGGTCTGCACAGTGGTTCATATGTGATGGTGAAATGGGTTGAGAAGCACTGATGGGAGGAGAGGAAAGGGACCAGGAGGGACAGGCAGAGAAAGCCACTTGCCAACAGTACACCTGGCTATTAGCTGTAGTATATCAATACTCTAAACAGGTGTGTACCCCGCCCCCCCCCCATGCTTTTAGTTCCATCGATGCATGGCCGCTTCAGGCAACCACACAGCGTGACCCTGTGGTCTTCTCTGCACCTGACAATGTCCTGCTTGTTACCTGCCTGCCCTTCACTTGGACTTGCTACATTTCTGCTTTCTGTCACTGCTTATTAAGTTTCTTTTTCACCTAGGCAGGATAAAGCTGTGTTTTGAGGAAAAGTCAGTGGAGTTTAAAGACAGGCACTCAAAGTGCCCTATCTACTGTCTACAACTCATTCTAGAATATTTGAAGTCTGTTGCCAAATTCTTATTAGCACCCGTTATTTTTTTCTTTGATATTGTCTTGTAGCATCTTTATTTGCTAGTAAAGTCTGAAGGATGGCTGCTCATGTAGGTAATAGTAGAGTATATATTTTCTTTAATGTATATACTTATAACTCCAGACCTGAAAGAGTTGAGACTTCAAATAATATATAAACTGTAGCTATAGTATGTATCCTATATTATCATACCATTATATGTAATTATATACTTATAATAATTATAATATAATGCTATATTGTATTAGAACATATAATTATATATGATTATTCATAATGTATAAATTAACATACATAAATTGCTATTCCACATTACTGTTCACTAGTTGGCAGGTACTTTAATTACATTATTTCTGTAATCTTAAATTTGCTCAGGATTCACTGACTAAATTTATATGCCATGGGTATAAATTATAAGTGCATTGAAATTCTCTTTCTTCCTAACCCTTCCTCCACACTCCCTGCTGTCTGCTCCTTGGAAAGGCTTATTTTCCTAGGAGTGTGTTATTTCATTGTTTTGGTTGTGTTCCTTTCCACCATTTTCACTAAACAATTTAAGTGGTGGAGTTGAAAGAGACCTTGGAGAACCATGATTTCACTGTGGGTAAAATGAGGCTCAAAGATATTGGGTGAGGCATCAGGCATGCCATCCCACACTTTGATCACTAGAATTAGTGTTCTTTCTGATGTCGGCCACCATAATCAGACCTCAGTGCAAAATACTGAAACTCTGGGAATGTATTCAGTAATTCTTCATGCGACCCAGCAGGTTAACTTGCCAAGAATAGGGAAAATAGAGGCTATCAGGGGTGACCTTCATAAGCAAGGCTATGTTCTAGGTGGGAATGGAGAGAGGTCCACTGGCCTCTTCTGTGGTCCATCTTCTACCATGTTCTCCTCCGTAGGATGGGGCTTCCAGCCCATCTCCATTGGAGCATCCACCGTGAGTTCCCTTACAGGCAGGTTTCCTACAGGGGCAAGGTATTTCCCTGAAGAGCCCTGCAAAGGGAAAGAAGGCAGATGCTAAACAAATGCACCTCCTAGCAGTTGAGAACCAGGCTTTGTATCATCATTTGGCTATTTGTATGAACATAGTGGAAATTCATAGTGGAAATGAATGCTCTCATATATAGCAATTTAGATACAGCCCGAAGCTCAGAGAGATAAAAGGGAGTCCTTTAATACCCATAAATATATTTAAAGCTGAGGTGAGTGGCTGGGTAGGAAGTCATTGTTTTATATGAAAGTCTCTACTCTTATGCCATGATGTTATTATACTCCTTGTTCATGATAAATAAATCTTTATGCATTTAGGAAAAAGTCTGACTTACATTGCATCCAGGTTAAGCAAAACGTAGTATAGCACAATTAATTCTTGCTCCTAAATCAAACTCTGTAAAAGATGTTTTACAGTGTTTTACTCAGTGTTCCATTATCATACTAAAATACCATTTTCTCTTTTTTTTAAAGAAATTTAAACCAAAGAGACTTTGCGCCATCCTATCTTCTGTCTCATTCTGTGGTTTTTATGTGCTAATCATGACACATATAATCAGCTTGTAGAAATTCTCCCATCTTCCTCCTGGATATTAGTCCAAGGAAAGAATCAAGTGTAGCCTTTGACACAGAGCTCCAGGAAAGACTTCTCTCATTTCCCATCCAGCTCGGTTCTTTCCGTGAAGCTCCTGTGGAGAAAATAGTCAAGAGTGATACTTCCTTGTCTTCTTAAATGGAAGTTTTGATAAAAGTAAATTCCAATCCCCATTTTCTCCACTCCTCTCCCAATATGAATGAATAATCATTAAAGAGGAAAAGATTCAAGGGTAATCAATTGATGTACTGAATGGGCGAACTCTCTCGGGTAAGAGCAGGTAAGAGCTTTATGTTCAGGTCACTTCTTTTAAATGCTCTCTGTCCTCTTTTAATCTGAGTGATTATCTCAGGCAGCCCCCAGACCTCTTATGGGTACTTGAGAGTATATTACATCAGTGAAGGTTAAAGCAAAACAAAACAGGACACTTCAGTCTAATTTAAGTAGGAACTTTTAAAGCATTCATCCAATTCATAACTCCTTCCTCACCAGATCTGGCCCAGCTGGTGATTCCATAGCCAGGGCAGGGAGCCGGATGGGGAATGAGGGTATGATCTGTTCCTCTCAATGCCTGATGCATCTCCTTCCTTGATCATTCAAGAAAAAGCATAAGGTGGGGGATAGTGACAGGTAAAGGAGCAGAGGTTGTCTTATCTTGTCTTTCCTCTGCCTGCCTTCCTTCCTTCCTTCCTTCCTTCCTTCCTTCCTTCCTTCCTTCCTTCCTTCGCTAATGCCCTTTCAGTTCTATTACCTGTCAAATATTTTGTATCATGGCAAGTGTTAAAATGCTAGCTTTTTCATGAGGTTCACTAGAGCAGACACCCTCTCCCCAGGGGCCCCCACATTGTACAACAAATCCCTGATGGAGTGAGATAGTCTCTAGTTGGACCTTTTAGGATCTTCCCCCAGTTCCTGCCCCAGTTAGTGTGTCTCTGTGTTCCCCACATCTGTGTGGAGAGGTCCTTTCACTTTGGATTGAGCTGAGTTGCCTTCTTGATCATTGAGTTGATTGCTGGGAAACTTTGCTTTTCCAAACTGTGGAAGTACAGTTTGCCCCATTTGTTGTCCTCTCTCCTCATTGTATATTGAGAGTGGTTCCAAACATGTTCCCACCTTCGTCTTCTACAGAAGAGGAGTCTTGTGTCCGTGTGTGCTTCCAAACCCCAAGAACCCTGAGCTTTGCCAAGAACTCTTTTATGTTCTTTTGTCTCTGGTAGCAGCGTGGGGCAGGCCTGCCTGTTTCTACAGCTCAGGAATTATGGGGCAGGGTGGTGATGATGAGCTAGAAGTCTCCTCTTCTGGAAGACAACCAGTTTTTGTTTTTGTTTTACCAGTAGCTCTCTTGGCCTCCCTCATTTGATCTGGTGGCAGAGAATTAGAAGCCCAGGGAAGAAAGGTAAATGCCACCATGTTATTCTCAACTATGAAAGATCCTTCAGGAAGTTTCCTCTCTGTAATGGATCTCTTGCCTTCTCTTATGTCAGCTTATTGGTGCAAGGGTCACCGGACATTTTGCAGAGATTGGTAGACCTGTATCTAGCTTTTCTTTTCAGAATATGGTAGAATGGATTTCCCATTTTCCTCATTTAGAAGATTTAAATGAAATTCTAAGAGAACTGGAAATCCCATTCTGTATCCTGTTGGAATAAAACTTACAATTAAGTTGCAAATAACACAAAGACTTAATAGTTTGAATTTCCCATTTCTTGGCCGTATTTCAAAATGTTTGTAGAACTCCCTTTAGTAAGAGTTAACCACAAAATGGCAGAATGTTCATGCTTGAATGGACCTTAAGATATTTCTAGTCCAATCATTTCACTCCTCAGTCCATAAAACTGAAATTCAGAAGTGTTCAGTAGCTTAATTGGAGACAAATAATATGTTAGTAGGCTAATACATTTTTTTAAGTCTTAGAAGAGTTTCTTTTAAATTTTTTAATGTTTATTTATTTTTTGAGAGCCAGAAAGAGCCAGAGTGTGAGTATGGGAGGGGCAAAGAGAGAGGGAGTCACAGAATCTGAAGAAAGATCCAGGCTCTGAGCTATCAGTGCAGAGCCCAATGTGGGATCGAACTCACAAACTGTGAGATCATGACCTGAGCTGAACTGACTGAGCCACCCAGGTTCCCCAAATTGTAGAAGAGTTTTAAATAATCTTTCACCTAAAACCTGGGATTTTTCTTAATGTAATCTCTAAATTCTATTTGAAATCTGAATTTTCATAACTTGATGGAGACTTAACTCCCATGTAGGCATATCCATTTTTTTTTAAAGTAAAGATGCTAATTACAGTTCAAGGATTATGAACCAGGCATTTTTATTTTCTTTTTCATTGAACTCAGGGATTTATTGCATGTGTATGTGTGTGTGTGTGTGTGTGTGTGTGCGCGCACACACACACACACACACACACACACACACATTTGGCTCCAGGGCAGGAGAGGAGCAGAATGTTTTTATAGAGGTTGGAGGCCTCACTTAAGCATGTAAGAGTTTGAGAGTCATACTGGTCTGAAGAGAACCTTTGTGATCTCTTGCAAGGCTTCCTTTGTTATGTCTTTGATATACTAACTATACTTGACATTTTGATGGCACTGTGTTTGGACACAACGAAATTACTATGCTTTTTTTAAAAGTGAGCCTCTGCTCAGTCTGGACAATGAGGAGCCCAGCTTACATTAGGGTTACCTAATTATAAAGCTACAGTCAACAGTAAATCATCTCATTAGGAATCTGCAAAGCATCATGGTCAAGAGCATAGACTCTCGAGTCACAGTTTCTGGGTTTGTTTGTTTGTTTTTAACATTTATTCATTTTTGAGAGACAGAGAGAGACAAAAACGTGAGCAGGAGAGGGGCAGAGAGAGAGGAAGACACAGAATCTGAAGCAGGCTCCAGGTTCCGAGCTGTCACACAGAGCCTGACATGGGGCTCAAACTCATGGACCGTGAGATCATGACCTGAGCCAAAGTCAGAAGCTTAACTGACTGAGCCACCCAGGCACCCCTGTTTATTTATTTAAAAAATTTTTTAATGTTTATTTTTGAAAGGGAGAAAGAGAGAAAGACAGAGCGTGAGCAAGGGAGGGGCAGAGAGAGAGAAGGAGACACAGAATCCAAAGCAGGCTCCAGGCTCTGAGCTGTCAGCATGGAGTCCAACACGGGGCTTAAACTCACCAACCGCGAGATCATGACCTGAGCCGAAGTCGGATGCTGAGCCTACTGAGCCACCCAGGAGCCCCAACTTTCTGAGTTTAAACCTGGATTTGTTACTAACAAGTTGCAAAACTTTGACGGAGTTACCTGAGGTCTATGTGGCAGAGTTTTTCATACCTGTAAATTAAAAATAATAGAAGTACTCATTTCACTTTATGGCCATCATAAGCTCCAAATATTGTGTCTACATTGAGTTGGTATTTAAAGGTCAGCTACTTTAAGGTTAAATCCTTAAAGATAATAACGATAACCAAAGTTAACTTGGTAAACAATATATTTTTTTTGTTTATTTACAGCATTAATCAGATTCATCTAGTAAACAATTACACATTCACTGTATGATATATTCTTCCTGTCTAGATAGCAGGACAGAAAACATGTTGAATGTAGAAAATATTTATTGCGATGTAAACAAATCAAAAGATGTAATTATGGCATCTGTGAGATCTGAAAGTGCAGTGGATTCTATAAAGCCCTATAAAATCTAAAATATTGACATCATTATCCTATACCTAATCTTGCTAGAATCCATGTTAACATGTTAAACAGTAGGCATGGAGTAGAAATGAAAACACAGTGCATGAAAATGATCATTAATTTGAGCATCTTTTTGTCATCTCCACTAAAAAATAACTTTTGTTATGACCCATTCTTCACACACTGTGTACCGAATCCCATGAAATTAGAAATAAGTGATAGTGCAGTAGGCAGAATAATGGACCCCAAAATAATGTCCTCCAGATGTCCATGCCCTAATCCTTGGGACATGTGAATATGTTACTTGATGTGGAAAAGGGGTCTTTGCAGATCTGAGTAAGGTCAAGAACCTTGAGATGTAGAGGTTTTCTGAGATTGCCCAGATAGGCCTAACCTCATCAACCAAGTACTTTCAAGTGGAGAGCCTTTATTGGCTGTGGTCAGTCAGATCAGAAGCAGATGTTACTATGTAAGAAAAGTCAGAAAGATATAATGTTGATGAAGGAAGAAAAATGGAGAAAGAGGGCCAGAGTCCAGGAATATTGGTGGCTTCTAAGAGTTGGAAAAGGCAAGGAAATCGCTTCTCTCCTAAAGCTTCCAGAAAGGAACATAGCCTTTTTAGCCTGTTTGAATCCATGTTGGACTTCTTGCCTATGAAACTAAACTATAAGACAATAGATTTTTTAAGCCACTAAATCTGTCTTCATATGTTATAGCAGTAATAAGAGCTAATACAGATTTTGGTACGAAGACATGGGATTCAGCTGTGGGACACCTGAAATGTGGAAGTGGCTTTGGAGTTGGGCAGTGGGCAAAGGCTGGAAGAATTTTGAGAAGCATGATAAAAAAAAAAAACAAGATTGTCTAGAATAGGCTGTTTGTAGGAAAATGGGTATTGATGACTCGCCCAGTGGAGGTTGTGAAATAAATCAGAAACATGGTAGAAAAAAACATGAATTGTCTTAAAGAATACCTAAATCTTTGTGAAGACTGTTCTAGAAATACAGGTGTTAAAGGCATCATGGGTGAGAGCTCAGAAGGAAATGAGAACTGTGATGGGACACTAAAGAACAGGGGCGCTTGGGTGGCTCAGTTGGTTGAGCGTCCAGCTCTTGGTTTCACCTTAGGTCATGATCTCAACAGTCATGAGCATGTGAGCTTTGTTCTGTCCCAACGTGAGCTTCTCAACAGGGCATTTCATGGCCAGTTCCACCTGGGGCCATGTGTTAAAGGGTGGGTGTGTCTGGAAAACTGTGCTTCTGCGCAGTTTCTCTAAAAGCCAAGCCTTGCCACAACGTGGTTGGAATTCCCTTCCTGCCCTCTGGTCACAGTTCAGCTCTTTCCCTATGCCTGGTTGCTTTCACAGCCTTGTGGCCATGCTAGGTGTCCCTGTAAAGGATTTTATGAAGGAGATCCTATTTTAAAATTGTGGTTTTTCAATCTATTGTATATTCCAAGTCGTGAGTCCTGTGCTTGCATTTATGTTTGGCAAGTTGCCCCAAGAAATAGCAGCCACTTCTTTCTGGGATGTACCAGATTCTGTTTTGTTAGTGGCAATGGACTCTGACTTGGAAGATGAGAAAAGATACTGTTTATAAGCTAAAGAACATTCTGCAGAAGGGAAGGGTTCTCCCTCCTCCACCTAGCACCTCCCACTGAATATTGTTTAAGAAGCAGCCAGATTAAAGGGGCCAAGAGCAAATCACAGCGCGCGCGCACACACACACACACACACACATGAGACAGAGTGGGATCAAAGCAGGAAAGAATTGAAAACAATGTGTTTCCTGTCAATAATAAGTCACATATTTCTGGAGCCCAAATGAGAATAAATATTGGTTTTGATACTATGGGAAGTAGACATTCGATCCCAGCAATCTGCCTTCCAAGACAAGTGGCAAATTGTCAATTGAAACAAAGTCTTATCGGGTATGAAAGTATCATTGGTTAAGTTTCTCATCTGCCTCCCTTGAAATAAATATTTGCAAGGTGGTCTTACTTCAGACTTGTATATTTCGGAGCAGAGTCCCACAGCACCCAGAACCAACCTGTCCTTCTGGAATGTCCTTCACTACCCAGTGGGATTCCAGTAAACATTTTTGGTGCAGTGCTTTTTGATCTGTTAACACAGTTGCATAATTATATCACTTCAAAGCACAGACTGAAATCACAAGCCTTTCCTGAAAAAAAAAAAAAAGTTAATTCCGAGTTGATTTCAACTATATTGTGAGAGCTGGAGCAGAACTCATGAAAATAAATAAGCGAACAAAGAAACCAAATGGTGGAAGGTAGAGAAGCTTGGAATTACATAAATGACTGAAAGCCAGATCAAACTAAATTTGTGGAATCAAAGGGGCAGTCTTCTGATAGTGGCAGTGGGTTGGCCATTATTATCATTGAAAGTGTCTCAGATCACCTGGGTGGCTTAGTCGATTGAGTGTCCGACTCTTGATTTCAGCTCAGGTCATGATTTCACGGCTCATGAGTTCAAGCCCCGCATCAGTTTCTGCGCTGACAGTGCAGAGCCTGCTTGGGATTCTTTGTCTCTCTCTCCCTCTCTCTCTCTGTTCTTCCCTTCCTTGTGCTCACTCTTTCTCAAAATAATTAAGTAAACTTTAGAAAGTTTCCCAATCTGTGTTTTTTCTGTGCTATGCCTTCTGTTAGACCAAAGATGAGGCAGAACTTGGCAATCACAAAGTTCTGTTTATTATTCAGTCCCCAAAGGAGAGTTCAGCTGGTCTAGTTTTATCAATCAAAGAGGTATATGAAAATACAATAAGTACGTAGTAAGTTGTTCGTACCCTTCTAATTTTAATTGCCTTCTAGAACTACTACTACTACCTGAATCACCCAATCCTTTAAAATGACATCTGATTGGGAGGCTTGGGTGGCTCAGTCGGTTAAGTGTCCAGCTTCGGCTCAGGTCACGATCTCACGGTTCATGAGTTCGAGCCCTGTATTGGGCTCTGTGCTGACAGCTCAGAGCCTGGAGCCTGCTTCAGTTTCTGTGTCTCCCTCTCTCTCTCCCCCTTCCCTGCTCATGCTCTGTTTCTCTGTCTCAAAAATGAATAAACATTTAAAAAAAAATTAAAATGACATCTCATTTTACTTCTACCAGAAAACCTACAGGTATCACTAAAAGAAGAGGCAAAGAAATGGCCTTTTATATGGATGTAGGTCTGAAGACTCTGGGCACATGCATGAGTATCATGTACTTCGAGGCTTATCCTGGTTGTAGTTTCAATCAATTTGTGAATGGCTTCTGTTTTGTTTTGTCTTGTTTTGTTTTGGGTGAGGCTCTAACCACAGTCTCAATCATGTCATATGCTCTTATTGTAGTTTATAACTGCAGGATGTGCCAGCTTTGATTGAATCATTCCTAAGACTGTACCCTGGGTCATGCTAGGTGGATCCCTTAATGGACCTGTTATCACTTGGCATATTCCAGAGTCTGACACTAATTCTCTAGCTGCCGCAATACCATGGGTTAAGAAATAGACTTTACTGAGGACAGGAGAACCTGACGAAGCCATGAAGTAGCAAGAGTAAAAGAACCTTCGCCCCAACCCCCCAACCTCTCTGCCAGTTCGCTGCCATCTTCCCACCTTCTCAGGATGCTTTGCTGAGATAGCTCATGTTCCTGGCCTTCCCCATGCGAATTCTCTCATTTTGGTGTATGTGAATGTGACATTGTCAGTGGGGAATAAACAGAGGTTGATGCCAAGTGGTCTTTGTGAATGACAATGGTTTACAGGTGTGGTTTAGGCAGCCAGCTGCCTGGTGCCTGCTCACAAGGGGGTCCAAAGGAAGCTCTATTCCCCCTCTTCAGTAAAGAAGTCACATTCCTCTAGGAAACTGAACTTTGGAGCAGCTCTTCCTATAGGAAGGAAGAGCCCTTCTATCCCCAACCCGTTGGCTAAGTCATTGTAAGCAAGGTCACAGGGGCACCAGAGCTTACTTGTAGACACTTCTGATCATTGCTTCTCACACTGCCAGTCCTTGGGTGGCAAATACCATAAGACATTCTTTAGGTGGCAGAAAAGGTACCTTTGTGCCTCATACCATCCTTAATTATATTCCCTTCGCCCTGTCCTCATTCATGCCTGTCCTCATAATTCCTTACTTAGAACCTTCTGGTAGCCTCACAACCAATCTTTGTGTCTCTGTTTCCTTTCCTGTATCACAAGCTGACTGTTCTTTCTGTAGCCTACATTTCTCTTAGGATCCTCCTCTCTGTGGATTCTAGTAGTATCCATTCCTGAATGTCTTTGGCACACCATAGCCATCTCCTAATGCAGAATGCCCAGCCCCCTGCCCAGTCTAGCTCCCTGAGGACTCTTAAATCTCTGGAAGGTCTGTTCCCTCAGCACCTGCCTGCTGCCACTTCTCTGCTGGGCATGGTGGTGTCCTGATGTTGCTCTGTCCTCCTTTTCCCTCCCCCTCTGCTGGGCACAGTCTCTCTCTGCACACAACACCCCTGAACTCCCTTGTGAGCACCACCCTCTGCAGTGATTTGTAACAGAGAAGGGAAGACTGGCTCTGTTTCCTGTAGACCTTGTTCTCTTACACGGAGCCCAGTGTGTTACTGAGTATGTCGGAACAGCCCGTTCAGTTTCTATGTACAGCTCATTGTCCTATTTGGAACTTGACCTTTATCTAGCTGCCTTGTGATAGAAGTGAGTTCTAGCATGAGCTATTGGTGCTGAGGCTGAGTTTCATATTCTTCCATTTTCTCACCTAAGGAGCAGCCACGTGTCAGACTTACTGTGCCCAGAGAAGGCACTTCATGGGATGAGCTCTGCCCCAAGGTGTTCTTTACTAACCCTGCACCCCACTCCCCATCACAAACACACACACATGCACACACACTTATAATGGAAACACTCCACATACTTTCCATGTGTTCCCTCAGACTAGTTTTGAACTCCCAGCAATGCCCAGGCTTAACTTAGGTATTTATTACATTTCAGAAAGTTGGATTGCATGACCTTCATTCTTTAAAGACTCTCAATTATATACAACATGACAGAGTTCTCAGAGTGGCCCCGGTGATCCTATGCAAAGCTCTTTTTTTTTTTTTTTGCCTCATTTTCTCCCACCTCGAAGCACCCACCTTCTAGATAACAATCTCATGGGTACCTTTCTCAACAGAATAGGATTCTTAACAATGCTCAGCCTCTACAAAGTCAGTCCCCTTTCTTGGAGCAGACTGTCCTCAATCTGTCTGTTTGACAAATGCTCACTCAGTCATAGAGGTGCAGTTCAAAACTCACTTCTCCGTGAAGTGTTCTTTGATGACTGTGGTTGCTTTTTCCAGTGGTACCTGTGGGCGCTCACCCACACTGGAGGACTTGCTATTTGTGCTGTTCGTTACCTGGGAGTGGGATCATTCTCCCACATCGGACCGTCCTTCTCTGCTGGATGGGATGATCTTGACTTACTGAATTTTATATCTCAGTGGAAGGCAGAGAAAAGTAGCAGGTGCCCAGGGTTTATTAAATGAGGGTGGAGTGTAAAAGAATAACATGATACCCATGTCTGCATTTACAAAGCAGACCCACCTTATCCTTGTGAATTAACTTTCCATTAAGTATTCTGCTTCTGTAGTGAATTGCTGGCTCTCTTTCCATTACTGCTTGAAGAGCTGCAATGTCAACAGGTGGCTGGATGGCTCTGCTTAGAATGGCTGAAGCTGAAGGGGCCAATCCTGTTTCTGGGTGTAGAACAGATGATAAATATGGTGCATTCTAAGTTGTGGAGACAAAGCAAGGGTAGGCTTGGGAGAAAGACAATGGAAGTGAAAAACAAACAAAGGAACATTGGGGAAGGAAAAAAATCTAGAAGAGCTCACGTTCAGAGACACAAAGAGAGAGTAGTGAACGCGCTAGAAATGGAAGATGGGGTGGGGGGCACAGGATGGGGAGTGCTGGGTGACGGAAGGTGAATGGGTCTACAAAATTCTGTTCTTCCTTCTCAGCCTGGGCAAGATAGTGTGACATGGGTAAGGCTCACTAGCAGTGAATCTGCCACTTGAAACCCATGAAGGCTCTTTGGTATTTTATTAATATTAACAAAACATCAGGAAACAAAGAAGCCTCATTAATTTGAATCCCACTAATGTAGAATTTGTGGCATTTTAAGGGGCTGTGATAAAATGTAGCTTTATGCTCTATACAGAATTGACTATGCAAATTTATAGCATAAATAATTGATCTACTTAAGAAAATCAACTGCTCTCGAGTACCCTCAAGGACTTTAGAGGCACTGATTACATAAAAATAATGATTAATTCTCTTCTTCAACAGTGAGCAAGTATGTTCTCTATAAACATCTATCAGACTACAGTTGGCTCACGTATTTTAAATGATAAATGTGTCTGTAACAGGACTGCATTCCTTGAAAGGTATTCAGAATTTTCTACAAATGTAGAATGATCTTGTACTCAGAGAACACGGATTGGTGGATTTGGCCTATTCATTGTTGAATCCCTATTGGATTCAAGGTCTTGTTCTACCAGTTGGGGCTATAAGAGAGCCAAATTCAGGTCCAGTCACAGGTTGCTGAGAATATAGTTGGGAGTTTTAATGTATGCAAAAATATCTACAAGACAAAAGCTGAAAATGTAAAAAGTTCCACCAGGGAGAGGTATATATGAGCTCTTCGGGAGTTTATAGGGGGAAAAGATTTCATTTCATTTCATTTCATTTCATTTCAATTCATTTCATTTCACTTCATTTCACTTCATTTGCTTTTTCTCATAATTCTGGGGTTTTGAATTTCAGAGGCCATGCCGATTAAAATATAAGCTCTGGCTCAGTCCATTGAGCCTCTGACTCTTGATTTAGGCTCCGGTCATGATCCCAGAGTCGTGAGATTAAGCCTCACATTGGGCTTTGTGCTGAGTGTGAAGCCTGCTTAAGATTCTCTCTCTCCTAAAAAATTTTTTTTCTCTCTCCTGTCTCTCTATCTCTCCCCTCCCTTTGCCCCTCTCCCCAACTTGTACACACATTTTCTCTCTCTAATATGAAAAAAAAAGCAATAAAAAAAGCATAAGCTATTCTGTATCCTCAAGAAGTTAGTTCGCAGTCTGGAGCAGGGTTGAGTAGAAGAGATAGAATATGTAACAGAGACAGACTAATTATACTTAGTGCAGAAAGAGGATGGTGTACTGTCTTAACTAGATGTCCCAGTCTCCTCAGCAGCAAGATAGATAGATAGGAGTTTAATTGACAGAAGAGAGGGGTGCCTGGGTGGCTCAGTCGGTTGAGTGTCCGACTTCAGCTCAGGTCATGATGTCACAGCTAGTGAGTTCAAGCCCCACATCGGGCTCTGTGCTGACAGCTCAGAGCCTGGAGCCTGCTTCAGATTCTGTCTCCCTCTCTCTCTGCCCCTCGCCCACTCACACTCTCTCTTTCTCTCTCTCTCAAAATAAATAAACATTTAAAAAAACCTTTTAACTGACAGAGGAGGGAAAAAGTCTCCTCCATTCTCCCCAGCCCTTGCAAGGACCAAGAGCCAAGTGAAAGAAATACCATAGAAGATTCCAGAAAAAATAGTTCTTGGCAAGGCTAGATGGTAGGGAAAGGAGTAGAACAGTGATTTTACAAAGCTGTAGAGAGATCCTGAAATGGCTTAATTGTCATGATAAGGAGTGTGCCCTTTGTTTTGTCTTGTCATTCCACCAGATCTGAGAAGAATAACATATGAGGTGGACCTGGGCTCCTGCCCAGCTGCCCCACAGTAACAGAACTGTCTGTACCCAGCAAGCCATGAGCACAAGTCATTTATTACTACACTTGCTGAAGTAACAGCCCACACACCTGCCGTTGGCTTTAGGGGTAGGGGCATTAGCTGAAAACCACCGAGGGGAACCTCTTGGCTTCTCAACTGCTTTCACAGATTGAACTAAACATTCACAGAATCCTGAGAACCATTGTTTTCTGTATTTCCCTCAGCTCATCCAGATATTATTCCTTTTGGCCTGCTTTCACTGGTGTGTAAATGTAGGATGGGAGGGGAGCACTCTTTTTTGTTAATTTTTAAAAAATGTTTTATTTTTCACAGATAGAGAGGGGGAGGGAGGGAAGGCATGAGCTGGGGAGAGGCAGAGAGAGAGAGGGAGACACAGAATCTGAAGCAGGCTCTACGCTCTGAGCCGTCTGCACAGAGCCTGACGCAGGGCTCATAGTTGTGAATCATGAGATCATGACCTGAGCTAAAGTCAGATGCTCAACTGACTGAGCCCCAGGCGCCCCATGGGAGGGGGGCACTCTTAATGTCAGAGTCACTTAATGTCTCTGGGGGGGAATCCATTTCTCCTTGCCCACATTTATACTCCCCCTGATCTCACCTAACAATAGTACTGGCCTTGTTAACCTTAGTGGGTATTCTTACCCGTAAAAATCATGTTTATTTGGCAACACATGGTGATCATGCCCTGTCAGAAAGAAGAAATGCTTCTTTCCGTGCATGAGGATATGGAGAAAAACCCTGAGGGAGAAGGGAAGCAACAGTCTATTTTAAATAGAGTGAGGAGAAGGAAGGGTGATGGGATGTGAGGAGAAAGCCTGGCGGGAACACTTCACCAACCATTCACCAAATGCAAATTGGAAGAAGGATGGAACAAGTGACAAAGCTAAAAGGGATGAAAAAATGGATGCATGAAACACCAGGGAAGTTTCTTTACCATTCTGCCTGTGTACGCCCTATATTCTGCATTTTATTCCTGCCTGCTTTCTTTCATTATTTATATTGAAGGTTGTCAACCAGTCCTTCTTTTTCAGAATAATCCCTCTTCTTAAAGTTGACAGCACAGAGGTTCTTTGCTCTCTTGGGCAGTCCATTCTGTTCGAGCAAAGTCTATTGGATTTGCACTAGGTGTCATGGGGGTTGAATGTCACAGGTGCCAGCTTCCTACGTTTTCCAGGCAGGTGACTTGATAAACAGAGACATCCAACCGATATAGTTCCGTATTTCTGTAAACGCATTTATTATTTTTGTTGGGAGGTTTCAGTAACAAAACCTTTTGGGGAGATTCTTGGCTGCCTTTGGTGGATAAAGGATTCTTGGCTACATATTTTTTCTGTTCATCACATTGAAGATTTCCTGCTATTCCTTTCTGGCCTGCCAAGTTTCAGTAGATAGGTCTGTAGCCACTCTGATAGGCTTCCCTTTGTATGTTAGGGCCCTTTGATCCCTAGCTGCTTTCAGAATTCTCTCTTTATCCTTATATTTTGCCAGTTTCTCTATGATATGTTGTGCCAAAGGTCAATTCAAGGTACATCTGAGGGGAGTTCTCTGTGCCTCTTGGATTTCAATGTCAATTTCCTTCCCCAGATTGGGGAAGTTCTCAGCTATAATATGATCAAGCACCCCTTCAGGACCTTTTTCTCTTTCTTCTTCAGGAATTCCTATGATACAGATATTG
>CM053572.1:7217508-7243836 GCA_028646485.1 Cryptoprocta ferox
GAGATTAAGGAGGGCACTTGTGACAAGCACTGTGTGATGTATGGCAATGTTGAGTCGTTATATTGTACACCTGAAACTAATGTAACACTATGTTAATTATACATGAATTTTTTAAAATTAAAATTAAAAAAAACTTAAATGATGAAAATGATTAAGAGTTGGGCCATAGAAGACATTCTAAAGTAACTGATATTGTTTAAGGCTGAAGGGTGGTGATAATTGCCTTTAAGTATAAGAATGACCCATGCACCAAATTTTGCAAATCCTTAGTGAAAGCAAATGTGTTTAAAGCACTCACATATAAGAAATAGCCATTAAACAGAGAAGAACATCTTGGGAACTGTTAGAGTATCTGGCTGTAGTTATGTGCAAGAAGAGCATAGGAAATCATTATAAATGTATGAATGTGTATGTATGTATGATTTGTTGAGGAAAGCAGAAAAGTGAAATGATATCTAGGTTCCCTTAAGAGCCATGTTATGAATTCTTACTCTATAAAGGAATTGAATAATGGATCTGAAATGCCAACCCCAATTCCTATAACATAAAGAGTACTCAAATAATATTAGTCATCTTGTCACCAGCTCTAGATATTAATTCATTCATCCCCAAATTTATGTGTATCCACTATCCTAGGTACTAGGGATGAATCATTGAACAAGACATTATACCAACACTCCTTACATCCTGTTGGAGGGGACATCTTTAAAAAAGTAAACATGGGAATAAAATACTTACTCTTTGTTAGTTGTGGAGAAACCAAATAAGGGACAGAAGCGCAAAGCGTGTGAGAAGGGAGTGCAGACAGCTACTTTAGAAAGATCTTTGATTTCTTTAAAAATGTTATGGACTGGCGGCACCTGGGTGGCTCAGTCAGTTAAGTGACTTTGGCTCAGGTCACTATCTTGCAGTTCATGAGTTCAAGCCCCACATCGGGGTCTCTGCTATCAGTGCTGAGCCCACTTTGGATCCTCTGTCTCCTTCTGTCTCTATACCCTTCCCCTACTCTCTCTCTCTCAAAAATAAAATGTTTTTTTTTTTTTAATTTTTTAACATTTACTCAGTTTTGAGAGACAGAGTGCAAGTGGGGGAGGGGCAGAGAGAGAGGGAGACACAGAATCTGAAGCAGGCTCCAGGCTCCCAGCTGTTAGCACAGAGCCTGACGTGGGGCTTGACCTCATGAACTGTGAGATCATGACCTGAGCCAGATGGTTAACTGACTGAGCCACCCAGGCGCCCCTAAAACATTTTTAAAAAAATATATGAACTGATTATTTGTAAAAACCCCTTGCCTTCTGCATAACGAGTAGATCTGAGCAAGAGTGGAAGCCAGAAGGCTAATGAAGATGTTCTAGACGGTCAGAGATACATTCTGGAGACAGTATTGCCGGGACCTGCTGAAATTTGGACATGAGGGAGAGAGTTGAGGGAAAGAGATTTATACCAGCGGCAACTGGGTGCCATAAACAGAGACAAGAAATTAAGAGGTGGATAAAGTCTATGAGGGATGTGGGATGAGTAACTGAGTCTTAGAAGCTGCTGGGTTTGAGATGCCTAGAACACATGCTAGTTGTGATATTACCATAGATATGTGATTTAGAGAAGAGATCACTTGCATGTAGTAATAATGGAACTTGGAGCTATTTATTGAAAAACATGTTGACATATGAAAAACTGAACATAGTCTATTTAAGGACCAAGACTATACAGAGTTAATCCTTCCCAGAAATGAGCAGGAAACATTTCTTATCTTGCATGCTCTTTGGCTGTATAGCTAGTGGCTCCTTTGTAGGAATATACAAAGTTTGGGACAATAGTCAGAGCTCACCTTATCGCCATCACAAGGCTAACTTAGTTGCTCTTGGTGAATGACATTAGGCAATGGTGCTTTCATCTTGGAAAAAGAAAATACTGCTCTTGGCTTATGTTGAATTTTAACATGCAGAGCCCAGCATGAATTCATAACTTAAGTCCAACTTGATTTCTTTCTGGGACAAATAACCTTACCTTTTAAAAGTTTCATTTGACATTTGCTTGCCTTGAGTCATTAGACAGAAAAATTAACAACATCTCCAAGTCTGAATTGTACCTTGGATAGAGCCAGTCACTGGGAAATAAAAGATTAGATGCATTGAATTTGTACCAGCTAAAGAGACTGGTTATGTTTTCCTCTGTCTCAAAGGCTTTCAAGTCATTTTCTTGAGTAAAATCAACCAGATATGCATTTTGAGTATCTTTTGCGGCACTTTTTATGAGTGGGTTTTTTTTTTAAAGGTCCATTAAGCCAACATTGTCGTTTCACATCTGTATTTTAATTTTTTTTCTTTCCTTTTTATTTTTCATGCACAATTTGATAGGTGAACACAAATTATCCGAGTGCTATTTCCACATGAAACTGTAACACCAAAAACTGGCTGGAGTGAAAAGGACTTCCAGGAATTAGTAATAAGCACAGGGAGGTGATGATAAAGTGATTCCTAGCTGCCACTGATCCCTTCTAAATATGAATATACATCTAGGGAGAAGGAAACACAGTATTCTTGTACATGTAGAAGAGTTTGAATATTTCAGGTCATGTCTAATTTGTGTTCTCGAGGTCCTTTGGCACCTTAAGTACCAAATATGGGCCATTCTCGTGACATTCCAGAAAGATAGGTACTGCTCTCACTTTACAGATTAAAATGTTTAAATCTGGGAAGGATTAAGTAATCTTCCAAGAAAATGGATGGAGCAGGATTTTAAATCCAGGTCTTCCTTCCTCTATAGCTTTTTTTTTTTTTTGACTCTTCCACATCACTTATTAAGGAGGTTAGATGCCCAAACCAATCCATAGAATTGGATATAACCCATGGGGAAAATGAAGAATGGGCCTAGAGTTAGAGATTTGGAAAAACCCAGTATTTGTTTTGGGTTTTGGATTATCTGGAAGTTCCATGTCCCCAGACCCTGTTGGGGACCCCAGCAGCCTGAGACAGTACCCCCTCTGGGTTTGAAGCTAAGGGGGGAGGTGGCTAGTGTGATGAGAGGTGTCTGTTGATTTCCAGTATACCCTTTTATAGAAGTCACTGAAGAAGTTATTCCAGAAAAATGAGAGAGAAAACCCAGAAAGAAGAAAACATGAGTTCCAAGACACATAAAGGATCTTACTGGCCTTGGGCCATTCAGGAACTTGAGGACTTGGGGGTCACTTCTTGGTGGGAGGCCCTGCTATTGCTAATCCTATTCAAAGGTGGACATCTCCAATGGTGGTTCTTTTTTTCTGCCAAACTCTAAGCGACAAGAACTGGTGTAGGTTTCTCATAGTCACCAAGACAGCTAACTCTCACAAAGGTCTTGGCACCCCTAGAGGTCTAGCTGAGGTCTTGCCCTCTTGGAAAACCTGTGACTCGGGCTCCCTCCCCTGGTATCATTTCTGGGTGGCCCCTAGTCAGATCATGCAATTTCAGCTCCTCATGGTCCTGGACCCGAGTTGCAAATTGGTGGTGTCAGATGAACTCTAAGCAGTAAACATGCCTCGCCCATGACTTTGTATTTAAAGATAATTTTTTAAGTTGCAAATATTTAAACATTGGGAGGGTTAACATAAAATGTTAGATTCATACATATCTTAAAAAAGCAAGGGGGTGCCTGGGTGGCTCAGTTGATTGAGCGTCCGACTCTTGACTTTGGCTCCAGTCATGATCTTGGCGTTGTGGGATGGAGCCCTGCATTGGGCTCTGTGCTGGGCATGGAACCTGCTTGAGATTTTTTCTGTCTCTCCCTCTGTCCCTCTCCCTGTCTCATGCATGCCCTCTCTCTCAAATAAAAATAGAAACAACAAAAAAAAAAAAGACAGGATATCTGGGAATATTGGTCCTAATGACCTTGATGGCAATAGCTAGCTTGAAGTGAATTAAGTCAGCTTCCTTCATGTGGGGGCAGATGCTTCTCCGTGACTACAACTACCTATTGTCCTGCCCAAAGGGATTTACTCATTTGTTTCAGGCTGGGCTCCTGTAGGTCTCTGAGGTTATAGCCTCTACCCAGACCTTCAAACCACAAAGCCCAGTTTATTAGCCTCCCCCTGCTGCATAAGGAAAGTCCCAATTTGGGATCCAAAGCCCCAGATTCCTCTTGAAAAGGTTGAGAGAGGAGGGAGAACAGTGTGCAAGTTAATTTTTCACCAATCCTGCCACATACAATGGAAAACGCTTTGCTTAGAGAAGATGGAATGTGTGCCTCTGGATACAAGACTCCATCAGGATTTGAATTCAGGACTTTCTACTTCCACATCCAAATGTTTTCCATTACACAGTGAACATTAGCATTATGAAATAAAGCAGAAGTTAACATTTTTCCCCCAAAAGAGATTTTCTTGATTCTGTCTTTACTTCACCTAAGAGGAATTCAAATGATCGCCTGCCCAAAGATTGAGCAGATTGTCATTGCTTAATTGTGTTCTATTTAGGTTTTTCTAACTTCACACTTGCAAACCAAATTATAATGCATTGTACAAATATTTTCATTATTTGTAGCCAATTGATTATATGCCAGATGATTGGGATCTGAAGACTGCTGATTTTATATATATATTTATACATATATATGTGTATATATATATATATATACGACTATATAATATTTAGATAATATGTATTATCTACATCATACACACACACAGACACGCACATTTCCTTTGGTTGATGTTTCTTTCCCAAGCAAGTGTCTCCCATTAAAATGATCAATAGCCTGAGTATGATAAAATGTCCATAAAAAATATAGCATTAGCCAGAGATTTTACTCATAAAAAACTAATGACAAAGGTTTATAGACTTTTCTGCTGTTAGGTTTGGTTTTACTGCCAAATTGTAGAAGTTTTAAGAACTTTTCGTATTTTCAATTTTATTTGATAATGACACAAATCTGCTATTTGTTAAAATAAGGCATAAACAAAACCTGAAAAGTTCATACTGTTAGTAAATATATATCCCCAGATTTGTATTTTTCCAGTCCTTTTAATCATGTCATGAAACAGCATATTGAAATGTCTCCTTAGGCAAGGTGCTGTGAGGACAGTCATAAAAAGCAAGTTAAACAGATAGATTCCCTTAGAGATTACATTTTAAAGGCATCCGTAAATTGATAGAGATGTACAGAATATCAAGAATTATTGAAGTGTTCGGGTGCCTGGGTGGCTCTGTTGGTTAAGCGTCCGACTTCAGCACAGGTCATGATCTCATGGTTCGTGAGTTCGAGCCCCACATCGGGCTCCATGCTGACAGCACAGAGCCTGCTTCGGATCCCCTGTTTCCCCCTCTCTCTGTCCCCTCCCCTGCTCTCTCTTCTCTCAAAAATAAGTAAATAAACAAAAAATTCAAAAAAGAATTACAGAAGTGTCAAATCTTGTGCAAGTCATGTGGTATATGTAAGGAGGTGGGTGTGGCAATCATCATATTCATGTACAACATGAAAGATTCCTTCCGGAAAGATTCCTTCTAAGCTAGCAATCACACCAACCCAGGAGACCTAAACGTAGGTTCTCCTCAGTAAAGCCTTAACAAACTCTCAACTCTTAACAATCTAGCTTGGAAAGCTAGATTTGTGGAAAATTGACATTCTAAGATAAAGGTTACAGCAGTAAGATTTTTACTTTAGTAATTTTGGAGATAATTCTTCTAAAATGAGTTACATCCTTTCTTGTTTCATTACCCAGGCTATGATGTACATAATTTAAAGGTTTCTTCATTACTCAGGTTTATCATCTGTGACAGTCGATTTTGTGTGTCAGTTGTCAGGATAGTTGGCCAAACATTATTCTGTGAGAGTGTTTGTGGATGAAATTAACATTTGAATTGGTAGTCTGAATAAAGCAGACTGCCCTCCCTAATGTGGGTGGGCCTCATCCAATCAGGTGAAGGCCTGAATAGAACAAAAAGGCTGGGTGAGAAGGAACTTCTCAAGAACTGCCAGACTATCTTGTGCTGGTACATCAGTCTCTTCCTGCCTCTGGATGCAAACTGAAATACTGACTTATCTTGGGTCTCAAGCCTCCTGGCTCTAGAAGTCACACCATCAGCACTCCTGGGTCTATAGCTTGCTGACTAATGACCTTGGGACTTCTCAGCTTCCATTAACATGTGAGCCAGTTCCTTATAATAAATTGTGTGTATGTGTGTGCACGTGCACATGTGCACATGTATAGTAGAGTTGTTTATTTTATTTCTCTGGAGAACCCCAACTAACACACCATCCAAACACATGTTAGCATCATTTTGAATTCACGGGTGACACTAGGGATTATTCAAGTATGAAAGACCACTTATCACATACTGTGTTTTTTTAGTTCTCAGGTTGCACAAGTCTCAGTGTATGTTGCTTTGTTTATAAATCCACCACTAGATAGTTTTTCAAGCAATCAGTTGTTGTTTCTCCTTGCTGTTTTCAATTGATCAGACTCAGTAAATCTTTTGTTGCTCTTATTTTAAGATTTTGATATGTGGGGAGTCAGGAAATAAGACAATCAGGATTCCTGAAAGTCTGAAGGCTTGCTTATGAATAACGAGCCCAGGCATTTTGACATTGACTTTTGGCCATCGGGGGGTGTAGTTTGTTCTTAGTCTTTAGCTAAATTCTAGAATGATGGATTGCTTGGTTAAGAGGGTGCTATATGACTGAGTTCTTCTGTGTATTTGGTTATGGGATATAATAATTAATAGTGCCCCAGTTCTAAAAATATTAAAGCATAAATGTGCATAAGGATAAATGAATAAAAAGGATGCTTGAGGCATGAATACATCTTTCAACTGGGACTCAAATCTATAAGACTGATAGGATTTGGAGGAAATGTCAGGTGCATCTGGGACCCTTGAGTTTTCCATAGAAGAGATAAGACTTCATGGTCTTTTATACTGGGGTTGGTTGGTGCTATGGGATGAATGTTTGCATCCTCTCAAAATTCATATGTTAAGGACCTAATTCCTAATGTGATGGTATTTGGAGAGGTGGGGGCTCTTTGGAGAAAACAGAGAAAACGAGCGTGGAGCCCTCATGACCATTTTAATGCACTCATTAGAAAACAATGAGAGGATTTCTTTCTCTGCCATGTGAGTATATCACAAGAAAGTGTGTGCAAACCAGGTAGCAATCTCTCACCAGGAACCGTATCAGCCAGCACCTTGATTTTGGACTTCCCAGTCTCCAGACCCATGAGAAAGAAATGCTCTCTTTGTTGCGGACGCCAGTCAGTCTGTGGCACTGGTTATAGAAGCCCGAGCCGATTAAGACAAGTGGGGAAAGGGAAGAGGAACAGAGCAAGGAAATCAGAGTGGGAGGGAGAATGCTCATCTCTCCGCATTGGATGGATGTAGGACAAAGACTACACTATCTTGGCTACTTGGGAGTGATGATGTGCAGTATGTGTAGGGAGCAGGGAGAGGTGGGGAGTGGCTACCTCTTGGAGATACCAATGAATCACTGCGCTATGTATAGTATCTGTACCTACCTGCTCCCTATATAAGGTGTGTTGAGAAGCTGTCTAATCCCTCTGATATCCCTCCTTAGGAATTCACATAATATATTGACAAGTAGAAAAAAAAACACACTGTGAATCTTGGATGTTTATGTAGCCTCCAGGTGTTTCTTTTTTCCTAAAGCAGCAACTTTTAACTTATGAATTTAATTCAACATTAGTTCAACAGACACTGATGGGTCACCTTCCATGTACCAGAAGCTGTGGCCACGGAGACAGCACAGCATTTCGGGAAGTGCTTGTCTAGTGGGGATGGGGAGTCACTAGTTACAGTGCTAGGAAGTACAGAAGTGGTGTCCACTCTCTGTAAGAGATCAGGAAAGGGCTCAAGTATGTTCAGGTGCCTCAGTGTTCTGTCTCTTCCTTTTTACTGTGTTTTCAAAAATGTGTTTATTGTGTAAGCCTCACCCACCAGGCAACACCTAAAAGCCACCCTTCCTGCCCGTAGCCACATCACTGCGGAGCACTGACCACACCCATCCCAATGATGGCCTTCCTGTGAACTTATATAAATGGGAGCATTTGACTTTGTACGTGTGAGATCATACTTAACAGTTGTTTTGTTACTTAGATTTGCTTAATGGTTAAGTGTTGGTGATCGCTCCATTTTTCTAGATAGAAGTCTTTTTCATCCTTTTAAAAAACATTGGAGGGTGCTTTTTGGTGGGTATTTCCCCCCTACAATATATCATGCTACAAGGAACACCACTGTATATATATCTTTGTACATATATGCAGTGGTTTTATTCATTTATTTGTATTTATTTATTTTTTTAACGTCTATCCATTTATTTTGAGAGAGAGAGAGTATGAGCAGGGGAGGGGCAGAGACAGAGACAGAGACAGAGAGAGGGAGAGAGAGAATCCCAGATAGACTCGGCACTGGCAGCGCAGAGCCTAATGTGGGGCTCGATGTGGGGCTCATTCTCACGAACCATGAGACCATGACCTAAGCCAAAACCAAGATTTGGACACTTAACCAACTGAGCCACCCAGGCACCACAATGCAAATGTTTTTAGAGTAGATTCCTGTTGGTGGACGTAAGCGTAAAGTTGTGTATTTGACATTTTAGAGAGGTACTAGCAAACTGGTTTTCAAATAGGCTTTACCACTTTATACTCCTCGCTGTTCGTATACGAGAAAGCTGGTTTCCTGCATCTTTACCAATGCATTATATATAATTAATGCTCAATGTGATAGAAAAAACTGTTTCAATTTGCATTTCTTTGATTATTTAGGAGGTTTTCTTCCTTTCTTTGACATTTTCTCTTACCAATTTCTCAGACCTCTTTAAAAACAAAACAAAACATATTCTTGATATTAATCCTCTGTGTGTTAAATATGATACTTGTCTTTTTGGTTTTGTTCCCTTTGGATGTTTCTTAATGCCATAAGATCAAATCAGTTTTCTTTTCCTTTATGGCTGTTGGGTTTAGTCAATTGCTTAGGGAAACTTTACCTTGAGATTATAAAACCTTATCTCCTTAATATTTTTCTGTATTTCTGTAGTTTTGTTTCTTACATTTAGTGAGTTGTGTTTTCTAAGGATTAGTTGGGTCAGCTACATGAAAAAGGCTTAGAAAGTCTTCCTAAATGTTCATTTGAGGCAATTGTCCTAGTTTTAAAAAAGTTGAATGAGAAAGAAACAAATTCCTTGTCCTTTGTACTTCTTGGGGACATAATCTATGTCCTCTGTGTTGCTTCTTCATTGTGAACTAGGGTTTCCTCTTCCTGTCTGTTTCATGTTTCAGTCTGCTAATAATTGGGGTCTGTCCAGTCATCAGAAAGTCTCCATCCTTCCCTTTTTTACTTGAACTATGCTGTAGACTGTAAAACCAAGATTTTCCTTCAACCCGAGAGGGGAGGATGAAGGTTACTTCCTAGGAAAATCCAGAGACTCCTCTCAGGAACAAAAATGGGGAAACGGAGGTGGAGAAGACGAAAAGAAAGGAGAAGAGAAGAGATCATAGGGCCTCATAAGGACCATAATTCTGAGACCTATAAATACACGATATTTTCTCTGGTGCTTGTGAAAGAAAGTGACAAAAATGAAATGACAGGGGGATGCCTGGCTGGCTCAGTGGGAAGAGCATGCAATTCTAAATCTCAGGGTCCAAATCTCAAGGGCGTGAGTTCGAGCCCCACATTGGATGTAGAGATTACAAAAAAATAAATAAACTTAAAAATTATTTTTAAAAAGGAGATGAAAAACCCTTCCTTACCCCATCTTACATAACCCCCCTGCCCTCTGATAGAATAGCCCTCCATCAATCATTCTACCCCTTGTAAGTAAGCCTAATTTTAAGACTCCCTTTTCTATATTGTCCTCCAAAGCCCTGATCTGAGATAAGCAACATACTAAAATCTAGAACAGGAAATGTAAGACCCCTTTATCTTGGAACTCTGCTTATTAATCACCTCGAAAAACCTTTTTGATTAATCATATTTCAATGGTTTAGCCCATTTCACGTAATTTATCTTCGAGAACAAAGTGTTCTGTTTCCTACTTCTCTTTCCCACTGTCTCCGGGACCACTAAAAAAGTTTTTTCCTCTTAGCAAAGTATTGAATAAATGTAAGCAAAACCCTGGCTTTTAGCTTGGCTAAAAACACAAGAAACTCCACGAGCAAATTAGTCTTTCCTGGAGACTGGGAAGCAGTCGGGAATTTTAATTCCTGTGATATAATACCCACCCCCCAGCTTCTGCAGACAGCCCTCCGAGAGCTAGCGTTGCACTATCGTCTGAACTTTCATAAGAAAGCCCCTGGTCTGTCTTTTGAAGTGAGCACTGAAGTGAGTCTCATCCCCGGCGCTCCAGTCACTTGTCAATATCAAATGAGACCCCTGCCACCTCTGCAGTGACTGCTGAGTCCTTTAAGATGTATGCTTCAAACAGCCAAAACTCATGCTGCAGGCTGCGTGTGGTGTGCACTTTGGCTGCCAGCCCTCAACACTGAGAGCATGGACTTTCACAACTGTCACTGACAGCCTCTTAAAAGAGCCTTCCGTCTCACCGTATTTTAAGTGTATGTCAGAGCTACCAGAGGGTGAGAGAGGGAAGACATCACACGGGAAATTAATTAATGGCCACAAGTAACCATTGCCAGTCATCTTCAGGGAATGCTTTCATTCTCTTTCCTTCATCAGTTACAATCATTGGAGGACAGTGATTTTTTTTCTAACTGTAGCATTCATACAATATATACGTGTTCCTTATATGTCAGTATGAGAAATTGACATTTCCGTAATTAAAAATGCCACAACTTCTTCTTCTATTGAAATTCTTCTTAGGATATTCATGGGACCATGAGTCTCTTAGGATGTGTAACTCGTGCAGGTGGAGTCTCCCAAGAAAAGAGTCTTGAATCCTTAAATGCCTTAAGACGCATAGGTTAATAGTCCCTTGTGTGCCACCTAGGAAAACTGACTCCTGCTTTTCTTTGATCTGTTAGATCAAGTGTTGGTTCACCAGTATTCATTTTAAGTTGATTTTTTCATTTCAGTGATACCTTTCTTTTTACTTCCATATTCAGTATTATTTCGGGATTTCACGTGTCATTTTTTTTTTTTTTTGAAGAGAGAGCATGAGTGGGGGAGGGGCAGGGGGGGGGAAAAGAGAGAGAGAAAGAGAGAGAGAATGTTAAGCAGGCTCTTTGCCCAGCACAGAGCCCAAGGTGGGGCTGAATCTCACGACCCTGGCATCATGACTTAAGCTGAAATCAAGAGTCGGAAGCTTAACCGACTGAGCCACCCAGGCACCCCTTTTCTCATCATCTCATCTCTACTTTCTTGAGATACAATTCACATACCATATAATTCACCCCCTTAAAGTGTACAAATCAATGATATTTCATGTATTCATGGAGTTAAGTGACCATCAGTATAAGCAAATTTTTAAATATTTTTGTCACACCAAAAACAAACACTATACATTAAGAGTGACTCTCCATTTACTGCCCAAGGTAACCACTCTGTAACTTTTTGTTGATAGCTTGATCCTATTCTGGACATTTCCTATAGATGGAGTCATACACGTGGTCTTGTGTGACGGGCTTTTCTTCACATGCTTTCAAGGCTCCTTTATGTTCTAGCATGCATCAGAACTTCATTTCTTTTTACAGATGAATAATATTCCATTGTAAGAGTACACCACGTTTTATTTACACACTTAGTGGTTGATGGGCATTTGAATTCTTTTTAGTCCTTGGCTATTATTATGAACAATGCCTCTATAAACATTCATAGGCAAGTTTTTGTGTAGATGTGTATTTTCTTTTCTCTTGGGCATCTACCTAGGAGTAGCATTGCTGGTTAGTAAAGGAACTTTACATTTCATATTTTGAGGAGCTGCCTACCTGTTTTTCAAAGCATTGGAATCATTGGACATCCCCACTGGCCATGTATGAGGGTTCACATTTTACCACACCCTCTCCACGGGTTGAAAAGACTATCTTAGGGGTGCCTGGGTGACTCAATTGGTTAAGCATCTGACTCTTGATTTCAGCTCGGGTCATGATCCCGGGGTCATGGGATCGAGCCCTGCATCGGGCTCTGCACTGATAGCGCAGAGCCTGCTCGGGATTCTCTCTCCTTCTCTCTGCCTCTCCCCTGCTCATGCTGTCTCTCTCAACTAAATAAGTAAAGTTAAAAAATAATTAATTAATTTTTTAAAAAGACTATTCTACTCCCATTGAATTGTCTTGACACCTTTGTCAAAAATCAGTTGACCATAAATGTAAAGCTTTATTTCTAGATTCTCAGTTCCATTACACTCATGTATATATCTATCCTTATGCCGTTGCACACTATCTTGATTACTGTAGCTTTGTGCTAAGTTTTTTTTTCAATGAGCATGAGTCCTTTGGTTTTGTTTTTTCTCAAGATTATTTGGCTAATCTGGGCTACTTGCATTTCCATATGAATTTTAGGATCAGTCTGTCAATTTCTCCAGAAAATCAACTAGAATTTTGATAAGAATTGGACAGAATCTGTAGATCGATTTGGGGTTTATTGATCTCTTAATAATACCAAATATTCTCAGTCATGAATGTGAAATGCCTCTCCATTTATTGAGGTCTTTTTAAATTTCTTTCAAAAATATTTTTTAGTTTGTGTGTAAGTATCACATTTTTGTTAATACATTTTCTAATATTTTTATTGTATTGCACATGTAATTGTTTTTAAATTTCATTTTCAAATTGTTCATTGCTAGTATAAAATACGAGTGATTTTTAAAAAAAAATTAATGTTTATTTATTTTGAGAGAGAGAGAGAGACAGAGTACAGGCGGGGGGAGGGACAAAGAGAGAGGGAGACACAGAATCTGAAGCAGGCTCCAGGCTCTGAGCTGTCAGCACAGAGCCCAACGCAGGGCTCCATGGACTGCATGATGACTCATGACCTGAGCCGAAGTCAGATGCTTAACCAACTGAGCCACCCAGGCACCCCTATAAGTGATTTTTTATGTTAATCTAGTATCCAGAAATCTCCTGAGCTTGTTAGTTCTAATAATATTTTAGTGGGTTCCTTAAGATTTCCTATATACAAAATCATGTCATCTGTGAGTATAGTTTTACTTCTTCCTTTCTATCTGGATGCCTTTTATTTCTTTTTCTTACCTAATTGCACTGGCTAGAACTTCCAGTACAATATTTAATAGAAGCATAAAGAACAGATACTGTCTTGTTTCTGATCTTAGGGAGCACTTAGCCTTTCACTAGTAAATATGATATTAGCAGTGAATTTTTCATTGATATCTTTTGTTACATTGAGAAAATACCCTTCTGTTTTTAGTTTGTTGACTGTGTTTATTATAAAAGTGCTTTGAATTTTGTCAGATGCTTTTCTCTATCTATCAAGGTGATTGTATAGTTTTTGCCCTTTGTTCTGTACAGTGTGATATTAGTTTCATGTGTACAGTACAGTGATTTGACACATACAACACCTGTACTCATTACAACAGGTGCACTCCTTACTCACACTAATTGGCTTTTGAATGTTAAACTGACCTTATCTTTATGGTAAACCCCACTTGGTCATAGTATATAATAATTTTTATATATTGCCATATTCAATTTGATTATATTTTGTTGAGGATTTTTGCATATATATTCATAAATAATATCGGTCTGTCATTTTCTTGTGATGTCCTCAAGTTCGGCGATTTTTGGTTTCTGACCACTCAGGTGTACTCCTGAGCCTCTGTAGTGAATTCTTTATTTTGGTTATCACACTTTTCAACTCCAAAATTTCCATTTGGTTCCTTTTGGTCATTTCTGTCTCTGTATCAGTATTCTCTGTTTGATGAGTCATTCCCATCATACTTCTCTTTAATCTTTCTCTAGGTATGGTTTAGAACTGGGTTCAATAGATGTGTCAGGAGATATGTCCATAGATGTGTTTGGGGGGTGGGGGACAGAGACTGATCTGCTTTCCTCTTGATGAGGGAGCTGTGGGTATGAAGCCTAGAACCGCTACAGCTATTTTTCCCACCTCAAGGTAAAACACCCTGAGGATTAAGCCAGTATCTATGAAGGAGGACAATGACAGGAAATAGCTGAAGAAAGTTGCTGGAACCCTGGTGATATCTTTTTAAAAAATTTTTATTTATTATTTTGAGAGAGAGATGGGGAGAGAGAGAATCCTAAGCGGGCTCTGCCCTGTCAGTGCAGAGCCTGATGGGGGTCTCAATCCCACAAACTGTGAGATCATTACCTGAACCAAAGTTGAGTGCATAACCAGCTCAGCCACCCAGGTGCCCCAAACCTGATGATGTCTTACTCTCTGAATCAATAGCATTAAAGTCTTCCCTAATTATGATATTTTCAATTTTGTGAGGCTAGAAATACCCCTTGTTAGGAGAACTGGTGAATGAAAGTATACAATAGTTTTCATTAATTAAAACTTTTTTTAATGTTTATTTATTTTTGAGAGAGAGAGAGAGAGCAAGAGCAAGTGGGGGAGGGGTAGAGAGAGAGGGGGACAGAGGATCTGAAGCGGGCTCTGTGTTGACAGCAGAGAGCCCGATGTGGGGGCTCAAACTCACGAACTACGAGGTCATGACCTGAGCCAAAGCTGGACACTTAACTGCCTGAGCAACCCAGGCGCCCCACTAATTAAAACATTTTTGAGAAGGAGTCCTCCTAAATAGGGAGGAGGAAACACTGTCACATAGTGAGTTTTGTCATTGTATTTGTTTAATAAATATCTGTTGTGACTTTCCCTGATACATTGTATCATGTGTATAATTTTGGGTTATATGGATAATTCTCATACACTAATAATTAAAACAGGAGAGAAAAAGTGCTACTGAATTTACAGCCATAAAATACAACAGCAACATTGAATGAAAGTAATTTTTAAGAGAAACATGGTGTATCAGCTGAGGATGAATATGCAAATCTTGAAGATTTAGCATGTACAGTGCTAGGTTGCCCATGACCTTGTTATGTTTAATTCAACTTAGAACCGACTGTTCTTTCCCTTCCTGTGAGTGGGCACCAACTCTCTCCTTGCCCTAAGACAATTGCTGGGACAATGGGGATTTGCAAATAGTTCCAGAGTGGGAGACAGTGGTATACAGACAGGCAAAGGGAGATACATAGATTTCCTGAGCCTGTTTGGCAAAAGGCAGAGAAGCAAAATGAAAACATGGGGTGTTTGGTGAATAACACATGGGAATGGCATTAACAGGAAAAGAGAGAAAAAAAAGAGCTAAAGCATTGTATGCACTAATCTGGTAAAGAGGAGCATTGGATTTCAGAGGGAAAATAAATCTTCCAGAATTTTGGTAGCCTCATTATGTTTTTTTTTTTTTTAATGTTTATTCATTTTGAGAGAGAGAGAGTGGGTGAGAGAGAGAATCCTAAGCAGGCTCCATGTGTCAGCACGGAATGCGATGTGGGGCTTGATCCCAGAACACAGCTGTGAGATCATGACCTGAGCTGAAATCAAGAGTTGGACACTTGACTGAGCCACCCAGGTGCCCTGAGTCTCATTATTTTTTAGCACTAAGCAACCATAGAACTTTGGAATTACCAAGTGGAAGTTTTGACTTCAGTATTTAGGGATGCTTTTGCATGTTTTGATCCATTTTTGTTGACTCTTTGGTTTCTCTCTTCTGATGGCACACGGTTGTTACCAAACTAGTCAGTTCTTTCCCTACTCAATACTTGTGGCCAAATAGTCAAATAACCAAATGGTATTTGATGGCAAGCAGGTAATTTATCCAGTGACCAGAGAATGGAGAAAGGGAGCTCATGTTCCAAGGGCATGGAGAGGCAGAGGGGACATAAACTGGGCTGGTGGGGGGCCAGGTTGCTTGATGCCAACCAGATTCCCAGGAAGGGGTGGAGATTTCCAGGAACATAGGCCATGGCCCTTTTTCTTCCTTCAGTCAGGGGTTTCCTTTCATGCTGCCCCTAAGGAGGAGATTTTAGTTTGTTAATGTAGTATAATGAAGGAATAATGTGACTTTGGCCCATGTTGTCCGCCATATTTGGTCTGTCTGGTTTGACCTGGTTTCTGGTGGTCTCTTGTGATCTGGCGTTAAGCTTATCTGGGTAGGAACACCTGTAGAGAAGGTACTAGAAAAAAACAGCCTTTAAATTTTATTTATTTCTATTTTTTGAGAGACAGAGATAGAGCACAAGCAGGGGAGGGGCAGAGAGAGAGGGACACACAGAATCCGAAGCAGGCTCCAGGCTCTGAGCTGTCAGCACAGAGCCTGATGGGGTCTTGAACTCACAAACTGTGAGCTCATGACCTGAGCCAAAGTTGGACACTTAACTGACTGAGCCACCCGGGCACCCCAAAATACAGCCTTTAGACAAATTCTCTGCTGGGCTCTTTGGGGCTCGTCTGGTGACATGGTTCTCCCCATTCTTTGGCATAAAGGGAGAAGCAGTGAGAAGACAATTGGCTGCAGGCAAGTACCTCCAAGCCACAGGGCAAGGAGCTTAAGTGCGGTCCTTCTCCCTTCTTACAGAAAGAGACAAAATGGGCTTTGTGAGTGCCAATATATACTTTTCATTGCCCTGCAGCTTCTATTATGGGTGCTACCACCAGTAAGGAATGCCGGACCTGCCATCAAAGTAGGCAGAAAACTGTGCCTGATTAGACCAGAATCTCTATATTTTTTATGGTTTTTAATGAGCCCCCTTGGATTTGCGTGCACACAGCACCGCTGTTTTATCCACATGTGTGTTAGATCCTTAGAAATTATTCTGTTGAGCAAAGGAGGACAATAGTCAAGAATCGCGGAATCCCAACCATGCCAGTGAGGAAATGTCATGAGGCCATCCAAAGGTGGTGAATCGTAGGGATAAGCCACTACTGTCCATTCCTGGACTACTAGTAAAGTATGAGCCTGCATGAGGAGATAGAGTCAATAGGTCATCCTCTAGCTGTGGAGAAAATGCTAGAAGAATGTGAAATAGTCCCAGCCGACAGAGTTAGTGGTTAGTGGGTTTGAGCCCCACCTCGGGCTCTGTGCTGGCAGTGCACAGTCTGCTTGGGATTCTCTCTCTCTCTCTCTCTCTCTCTCTCTCTCTCTCTCTCTCTCTCCCTCCCTCCCTCTCTGACCCTCCCCTGGTGGCTCGGGTGCTCTCTCTCTCTCTCTCAAAATAAACAAACAAACCAACCTTAAATAAATAAATAAATAAATAAATAAGTATGTTTAAATGAATGATTTAAACTAGATTTAAACTAGAATGTGCTGCCCTTTAAGGTTCTTTTTTGTTTGTTTTTAATGACTTTCTAGATTTGGATGTGTGTTTCTAGCTGCCAAGGGATATTTGTTTATGAAATTGCAGGCTATCTTAAAAAGACTTATCCTAGTCAATAATTTTAACCTGGTGTTCATCTATTTAATTATGTAACAGAGTTCGCGTCTAGCAAAGCTAGTATATGTCCTTCTTATTTTTCTTCCTCTTCCTCCTCTTCCTCTTCTTCCTCCTCTTCCTCCTCTTCATCTTCTTCTTCCTCCTCCTCCTCCTCCTTCCTCTTCCCCATCTTCTTCCCCTTCTCCTTCTCATTCTCCTTCTTCTTTTTTGTTGGCACTCCTGAGACTTTAGCACATCTGCCAATTAGCAAGACAGAGATGATAGTAGCAAAAATTTGGAAACTTAATGAAGTTAATGAATAGGCCCCAACATGGTAATTAGCCCCTGAATAATGACACTATGGCTAAAAATGAACAAGACTGTCACCAACAAGCTCATTCAGGTCTTGACACTTTGTGAATCATGATGTAGAAGTATAAAGAATACATATAATAATGATTATTCTAATGTTTTCTTCAAATGTGGTTTATTTCTTATGGAGTTCGGACAATCTGTGGTTTAAACATAAGTATCCTTGGAGCGCCTGAGTGGCTCAGTAGGTTGAAGCGTCCAACTTCAACTCAGGTCATGATCTCATGGTTTGTGAGTTTGAGCCCTGTGTCGGGCTCTGTGCTGACAGCTCAGAGCCTGAAGCCTGCTTCAGATTCTGTGTCTCCCTCTCTCTGCCCCTCCTCTGCTCATGCTCTGTCTCTGTCTCTCAAAAATAAATACATGTTAAAAATTTTTAAATAAAAAATGAACTGTTCTTATGGCCCTTAATTATTCTGTTTTGGCATATGTGGACTTGTTATTGTGCTAAGAAAGTAACTCTGATATTACCCCGATTCCCCACTTAACATTTACTGCTAAGCAGACTAAGTTCAGAGAGGCTTTGTCTTTTTGCAACCTCTCTGTTTAGCACCAACCAAATAATTTTCTCACTAAGGGAAAGGAAAAAAGAAAATCTCAGAAAAACATTTATTTTGTAGGTCAAAGTTCCCCAGACTGTGGGTAACAGATGCCCTGGGTCCCTGCCTCTACTTTTCTGATGGCATTTGGAAATAGATTAGAAATATCCAAAGTCAGGGGAGTCCTGCTTTTGAAGGCAAAATGAAGAGAGAGAGAGAGAGAGAGAGAGAGAGAGAGCAGAAATAATTCCTATGAAAAAGAGAATTATGAGCAATGTAAATCTGAATAAAATAAGGATCAGAATGCAAACCTGTCATTTTTTCCAAGCCCTTGTGGTCTGGAAAAACCATTCTTCTAAGACACCCAATAAGTGCGTATAGGTGGGTGTTGGGGGTGTTAGGTGTCTGTATATGTTCACAAGCTTGGACTACCACAAATAGGGGAACACAGTTCTAGTCTATTAAAAAAAATAGGTAATTTTTAAAAGAATGGTACTGGAAATAAAGGCGTCTAATTGATTGGATTTGAAATGCATTTTGTGGATGAGTATGACCTCTGGTGTTAAACTAGAGAAATTCCAGCACTTCTATATCTTCCTGGCAGAAAGAGAAGCAAATGTAATTTTCCAAAAGCTTATTCTTCAGAGGTTATGGGGCTTGTTGTGTGTCCTTTGTTTCCAACTTCCTTCATTGCCTCCCTCTCTCTTTCTCTTCTGGGTCTTAGAAATATAAATGAGTATCTTGTATGTGCCTAGCACCATCCCTGTGGAAGGACATTGACTTTGTTGCTCCGTTTGACTTTCTTATATGTTTGTCTATAATCCTTTATTGGAAAAAAAGGCAAAATTATGATAGACAGATTTTAAAGGTTTACATATACATTTAAGATTCATTTGTTAATTTTATAAAGAAGAGAGCAATGATGGAAACAGGAACTTCTTAAATGTGCCCCTCTCACAAACCAATAGAGAGAGATGCCCCAAACCAGCAGGTTATGAGGTCACAGACGAAAAATGAAACAAGAAGTTGCTGGGGGCATCTCGTGGTTTTGCATCATCGTCCTGATAGAGGATTATTGTACTCTCCACACACACACACACACACACACACACACACACACACCTTTATTAGCAAGGTGACTGTTTTGGGTGAGTGTAAGCAGGTGGTTCCTTAAAACAGAAAGATGATCTACCTCAGATTGACTTCTCCCTCCCCAGTCACAGTGAGTTCCATGCTATGATTTCATGAGCTTTAAAAAAAAAAGTCAGCTGGGTGGAAGCACTATTAATTTGGTATTCTGACAATTCGTCATGCTATGGGTCAGATCTCCATTTCTTTTTTACGGTGTGCATCCCGTCCTCCCCCCTGAGCTCCCTTTGTGAGTGATGGGAACTCCATATATCATTGCCATAAATGATGGCAGTCAGTCAACGCTCTTAGTTTCTACATGATTCATGGCCCTGCACCTAATCTCTAACCAATCCATAGAGACATGCATGGCAAAAGACACAATATTTTGTGTCTGTTGTTTTGTTTATGGAACCTTTCTTTGAAGCCTTGAACTCGCTATTTGAGAAAGTCAGTGTGGTACATAGACTGTAGCCATTCCTTAGGGTATTTTAGTAATTCTACAGCCTTAGGTCTAATTTGCTGCTGGCAACAAATGTCATCTTTAAATTTATGAAAGGTTAAGCAAGGTAATAATTTACCATGGTAACCCTTCCTTGAAGAATTTAATTTGTAAAGAGGAGTCAAACTTTTTAATGTTTATTTTTAAAGAGAGAGCCTGTGCAGGGGGACGGTCAGAGAGAGAGAGAGAATCCCAAGCTGGCTCTGCTGTCAGTGCAGAGCTGAACAAGGGACTCCATCTCACCAACCCTGAGATCAGGACCTGAGCTGAAATTGAGTCCAGCTGCTTAACTGGCTGAGCTACCCAGTCATTCGATGCAGCTACACAGAGCAACTGGAAGAAGCCTGTAGAATGGGTTATAAAGCAAAAATAAATGTATGCTTGATTCTGCACTTGAGTTGAATTTTGTTTCACACCAGCAGGTGAATCACTTTTAATTTGGAAGCTTTCATTGTAATTTCAAATTCAACTCATTAGAATTGTTTTTTAATGGTCATGCTCACCATTAAATGCATGCACTATCTGCTCAACCACCCCCACGATTCAATGTTTCAGAATTCTAAACACATTGTATTGAGTTGCCACAAATCATAGGCGATGATAAAAATAAAATGCTATCTCTATATTTTAGCTATTCAAATTCTACACTTGACCAAGGCTTTTGAAACATGTCCGTTTTGACAGTACTCATCATCTGTAGTCAGGTCTATGGGCCTAAAAGCAACCCTGTCCTTTTCTTCGTGTGGGTCTGTTTATTTGCATGTACAAAAAATTAAAATTGTTTAACCCATGTCCAAAGGATATCCTAAAATGAATTATTCACTCCATGGCATTGAAAACAAGCACGCGCGCGCGCGCATGCACACACACACACACACACACACACACACACACACACGACCAGGTACCTGGTAAGCAACTTAAGGGCAGCTGCCGAGTAGAATGTCAAGAAATTGGATCCAGCTGAAAATTCCAATTACCTAATGAGGGTGATCTGCTTACAGTCCAATTTCTTGGTCTAATTCATTATAATCTCGATCATAAAAATCACGCTTTAAAAGTACAATTTAAAATGGAAACAAATATTCAGCTGGCTAGTTTCTTCCGTTTCCTTCTTCGGGGAGACTGGGGATTTCAATTTGCAAAGAAAAACGAACTAGAAGGACTCAAGATGGAGCAGTAACAGCCCTTGAAAAGGGTCCCCTACCGCTTTGTGTTGGTATATCCCCTAAGAGAAAAACACATCGCAGGAAATTGGTGAGACACAAAATGCCATTTTCATCGGTTTATTAAAAAGTAAATAATTATGCCCGCCTCCAGCAAAACTCCAGCACTGTCCCCGGAGTGGACATTCAGCCGGAGTTGTCGTTATTGATAATTTCCCAGCCAGGCTCTAACTGACGGTGCGAATCAGCCCGCTCCAGGCCCCTCTCCCACCGCCGGCGCCGCCGCCGCCGCAGTCAGGGCTCGGGCAAGGAGACGCTTGGTGTTTGCGCATCTGTGACCCGCCTTTGCTTTGTCTGTGCTTTGCAGGTGGGGAGGAGGACGAGGAACAGAAGAGGCGCTGGCGGCCAGCGGCCGCTGAGCAGCCCCCGTACCCTCGAGCAAGCCGCCTCTCCACCGCCGGAGAAGCCAGCGGGCCTACCCACTGGGGCGGCCGGAGGGCCTGAGCGCCGGAGCCCGGGGGCGCCAGCCCCTCATGTTCCGCGGAAGGCGCAAATGTGAGCGGGAGGCAGCTGGGAAAGCCCTCCGCCCCCGCCAGGGGGACCCGGGAAGCCCGCGCGGGCTCCTCCCGCGGACGGTGGGGATCCCCTCCTCCGGCCCCGCCCCCATCCTCCCCGGGCCCGGACGCCGAGGCGGTTAACCCTCCCAGCGCCGCAGCGCACTCGGGCCGGAGCGCCGCGCAGCCAATTCTGACTGGCCGGAGCCGAGCGAGCGGCGGGGAATGATCACAGCACGGGGCTCGCTCTGCACTCGCAGCGGCCAAGCTCGGGCTCGGGCCCCGGGGTTCTCCCCAAACCCCTGCTGTACGGGCGTAGCCGGTCGCCAAAGTTTTTCTCTCCGAAGCGGGTGCCCCCGCAGTTATTTGGCGGGCAGCCGGCAGCCCGCAGCCCACTCTCCACGGGACGACTACGGAGAGGTGGGCGTGAGGCGAGGGGGCTGCTGTTCTGCAGCCCAGCAAGGCGTGCACGCGGGCGGACGAGTGGCAGGGGTTCCGCGCTGTCCCCGCGCCTGACCCACAGTCGGGGTGGCCCAACGTGCTGCAGTGCCCGGCGCAGGTGATCTAGACAGCGAGTCCGGCACCAGCTACAGGGGGGCGACGGCAAGGGAGGGAGGGAGAGACGCCCCTTTCTTCTCTCTTTTCCCTGCAGCGCGGCTGCACTGCCTGGGGGCTCCCCAGCCTGGGTGGTGCTCCCGGGCCGTCCCAAACGGCAGGTGGACCCCCGCCCCCACCCTGCCCTGCGCACCCCAGGGTTCTCATCCTGCAGATTCCCTCCTCCCCATCTCTCTCTCTCTCTCTCTCTCTCTCTCTCTCTCTCTCTCTCACACACACACACACACACACTCCCCTAAGCCGCGCGCGCCGCAAACTCAGTCTTGGTCCCCGCAGGTGATGTCATGCCCATTGTTTTGGTGCGCCCGACCAATCGGACTCTCCGCCTGGATTCTACCGGAGCCGGCATGGGCCCTTCCTCGCACCAGCAGCAGGAGTCCCCGCTCCCGACCATAACGCATTGCGCAGGGTGCACCACCGCCTGGTCTCCCTGCAGCTTTAACAGCCCTGACATGGAAACCCCATTGCAGTTCCAGCGCGGCTTCTTCTCAGAGCAGCCGCCGCCGCCGCCGCGCTCCTCACACCTGCATTGCCAGCAGCAGCAACAGAGCCAGGACAAGCCGTGCCCGCCCTTCGCGTCCCTCCCGCATCCTCAGCACCACCCGCACCTCGCGCACCAGCAGCCGGGCAGCGGCGGCAGCAGCCCATGCCTCCGGTGCAACAGCTGCGCCTCCTCCGGTGCCCCGGCGGCGGGGGCGGGGGCGGGGGATAACCTGTCCCTGCTGCTCCGCACCTCCTCGCCCGGCGGCGCCTTCCGGACCCGCACCTCCTCGCCGCTGTCGGGCTCGTCGTGCTGCTGCTGCTGCTCGTCGCGCCGGGGCAGCCAGCTCAATGTGAGCGAGCTGACGCCGTCCAGCCATGCCAGTGCGCTCCGGCAGCAGTACACGCAGCAGCCGGCGTCCGCCTCCCAGTACCACCAGTGCCACAGCCTGCAGCCCGCCGCCAGCCCCACGGGCAGCCTCGGCAGCCTGGGCTCCGGGCCCCCGCTCTCGCACCACCACCACCACCCGCACCCGGCGCACCACCAGCACCACCAGCCCCAGGCGCGCCGCGAGAGCAACCCCTTCACCGAAATAGCCATGAGCAGCTGCAGGTACAACGGAGGCGTCATGCGGCCGCTCAGCAACTTGAGCGCGTCCCGCCGGAATCTGCACGAGATGGACTCGGAGGCGCAGCCCCTGCAGCCTCCCGCGCCCGTCGGAGGAGGTGGCTGCGCGTCCTCCCCGTCTGCAGCCGCCGCCGCCGCCGCCGCCGCCGCTTCGTCCTCAGCCCCGGAGATCGTGGTGTCTAAGCCGGAGCACAACAACTCCAATAACCTGGCGCTCTACGGAGCCGGCGGCAGCGGCAGCGCTGGAGGCGGCGGCGGTGGCGGCGGCGGCGGCAGCGGGCATGGCAGCAGCAGTGGCACCAAGTCCAGCAAAAAGAAGAACCAGAACATCGGCTACAAGCTGGGCCACCGGCGCGCCCTGTTCGAGAAGCGCAAGCGGCTCAGCGACTACGCGCTCATCTTCGGCATGTTCGGCATCGTGGTCATGGTCATTGAGACCGAGTTGTCGTGGGGCGCCTACGACAAGGTAGGCGCTGGAATCCCCCCTCAACCCCCACCGACCAGCCTTCTGGGGCCCTGGGGCCGGACACCGGGTGGTTGGGATGGCACTAGTGGGAACTCCCTGCCTGCGGGTCCCAAGTCTCTCCGGGACTATCGGACCGCGAGCACGGCTCCAACGCACACCTCTGATCCTCGAAGCAACTCTAGGAGAGGAAGCCGTTCTGCGCGCAGCCAAAGTTCTAGAGGCAGCGAGTGCCCAGGGCGTTTGGGCCCATTAAATAAGTAGTTCCACGAGTCACTGGGGGAAGCCTGCTCTATTCCTTTATGTGTGCTCGGGATTTCGGAGGCCCCTTTGAACCCAAAGCGCTTCAACTCAGCAATAACTCCCTCTCCGTTTCCGAGAGCTAGGATCTGCACTTGAATCTATGATGGGGCGGATGCGCTGCCTGGCCATCTGCTTGCCCTGCTCTCCCCTCCTCTCCTCTCCTCTCCCTTCCCTTAGAAGCCAAGTGATCTGACAGATCACAGAGGCAAGACAGGTGCTCCCCTCATCCCCATCCTTCTCCTGGGAGTTCAAATCCGCATGCTGGGGACTGACTGACCCCCACGCCCTGGGTGTGGGGAGGGGCGTTCTGGAAGGTGGTCAAGTACTTGTTTCTTAAAAATGCTTCTGTCTGACTGTGTTGCAGGCGTCACTGTATTCCTTAGCTCTGAAATGCCTTATCAGTCTCTCCACAATCATCCTGCTCGGGCTGATCATCGTGTACCACGCCAGGGAAATACAGGTAACTTAGGCTCTGCTATTTATGAATTACCCAGAGCTCTGCCGCCAGCTTGGAGAAGCAGGGCAGCTTTTTCCAAGTCCTTGTGTCCTTGCTTGAGGTTACAGGAGACACATGCTGTAGTCTTGCATGAGCACCTGACCTGTTCTTTCAAGAAGTTCAAAACAAAACACAGCATGTAAACACGCAGTTGCTTCTGGGTCGTATCTTAAACCCTTACGATTTCTCCCTCTGTTCTTCAGGTAGATACAGTTCTCTAAGTCATTCACTGCATTTGCTTTCCTTAAAGCCAGTTAGGTGCTAGCCTTCATCTGTAGGGTAATTGTATGTTCTTGATTGGTACACTCACTCCTAGTGGGTGCGTCATTATGGAAGACAGCGTCCGTCTCTATATGGTATTTCCTATAATGTAACTGAGAAAAGAAAATAAGTGCATGGGATATTCCTAGCTAAATAAATAAATAACACATGAGAAAAACTGAAACTCTTTCCATATCCCCAAACATTAAAGGAAAAAAATCCATTTTAAGGTTAGCATACAAATTCTGTATATGTGGTAGTTGGGTAGATTTTTAGCTACAATCATTTCATCGCTTTTTTTTTTTTAAATACCATTTAAGAGCAAAGGCCACTGCCCTTGTCAGCAGCCTTGTTAGGAAATGTTGTGTTTAAATGCAGCCAGGAACTCTATTGTTAGATTTGGCCATTACTATCAATTTCACAATCCTTGTATAAAATTCACGGGTCATCTTTGAGTTGTTGACTTTGCTGTATCCTTCAGTCAGAGAAATATGAAGGTTTGTGAATTAAAATAACTAGAGCTTTCAAAAATTAAGTAGGATTGGGATTTTCCAGTTTAGAATTTACACTAATACGTATTTTCTGATTTTTTTTGTGTGTGGGGAAGGAGCCGTTGTTAGGTATTTGTTGGAACTATTAAACCCTCACATTTAGGGTGCTCTCCTTTAGAGTTGCCGTTAAATTTAAAACATCATATGGAACTCGCCGTTTAAATAATTGAGCATTAATTATAAGTTTAAATCAATTCTAGGTTAGTAATTAGCAAGCACATACCAAATACGGAAGAAACCAATTTTAACTATCCTGCAAACAAAACAAAGACACCCGTGACCCCAAAGGAGCTGGGCAAATTCTTTCATCCTACTTTAACGTTTGCAAAATCTTGGGGCAGTGTCACTTTGAAGGGATAAAGTTAGTGAACGAGAATTAGCAAGAGTGAGACTAATCAGAGCTAAGTGATAAAACTGCACTAGCCAAACAAGGCAAACGCACATGGGAAAGCTAACATTTTAATAATCTGCAGAGGGCCATTTAAACTCAGTGCTTGTGATCGGGGGCTTCTGAGATTCTTTCAGACATTTTTCTTTTTGAAGAAAAGTGAGATCACACCCTGAGCTGAGATCAAGAGTCAAGACGCTTCATGGACGGAGCCACCCAGGCTCCCCTCTTTCGAAAACATTTTTTAGTGATACTAAAATGTGACTTGACACATAATGAGCGTAGCTTCTCGTTTGGACTTTGAGAATAGACACTTCGAGCTGGGAGGAACAAAATAGGACTGAATGGTCCTTTGACTCAGTTTATGGATGAGGAATCTGAAATCAGAAGGAGTCAGTAGCTTGCCAGATCTCCCAGCAACACAGGGCAGAGTACGACCAGGCCTCCAGCTTCTAGTCCAGATAGTTTTTTTGTCTGTGGTTTCTCTCTAAATCTAGAAGTTTGGTACATGGATAGGTTCAATGTGTTAAAATCTTCCCAGGTACTTTTTTTTTTT